>JAQPZY010000867.1:465000-628433 GCA_029931535.1 Margaritifera margaritifera
TATAGCCGTTATTTTCCTTATGATTCGAAATCAACAACGTATGACTGCCACTTGTGATCAACGTGAATAAAATAGATCATTTTGTACGGATATTCTTATCGGCAGCCAGTGCAGCGTTCTTATTATGAAGATTGTTAAGTAACATTGTCTCCATTAAGCGTATTCAATATTCTTTTGTCCAGTGCAATCCGTTCTCACAATTGCTTGCTATTTGTCTAAGCAACTTAACGTTCTGTCTTAAAGTACAAATACCTCAAAAAGGTCTTCTTTAGCAATGAATTACGTTTTTAGAATGACAGCCATATTATATATTACATATATTGTATTAAAATATATTGTGTTTTCTGCTACTTTCAAGTACTCTGATATGTATCATTTGACAACCTTGTCCTTTTTTATATTTCATGATCTCTGGCGTTCTAAACTTTGACCTTTTAGTTTATTCAACTTATCTTCTTCTTGTAGCGTTCTCCATGTTATTATGTCACTGATTATGTCATAATCCTGTTCGCCGCTGAACAGAGGCTTTCTAGGATACAGAAATCCTCCAAGCAATAAATATACTTTAGGCACTTATAACGGGACTCAAAAGTTCATTGTTAGAGTAATTTGGGATCTAAATTTCACGTGAGTTACCTTTATTCCATCACTCAGTATAATGCCTGCCTTAGGAAAGAATAAAGCTTTAATTCAAAAAGTGTGAAAGGCACTTATACCTTTCGAAGGTCAGCAAACACTACAACATCAAACAGTTGAGGATCCGGTTGTCCACCAATTTCCCCCGCGTTTCCGCGGCCGGAACGTGGTGGGGTGATCTGGATGGGGTACCTTGTATGAGAAATGTTCTAATATTATTTTCTCTTTAAAAATAGGAGTCACGCATATATGACACATCTTTTACTTTTATATTTAAACATGCCTATTTATGCATGTATGCTTGTCTATCTGTATGCATGTATGCATTACATACAGGTATATATTTATATATGCATGATCCGAATGGAAACGTGTTTTTACCATCTTTGTCTTGATATCCATGATCCGCTTCTCTGCAAATAAATTAAACAAGAAAACTATAATAATCGCTCGGTTGAACAGTATTATGATATGGTATCAAACACAAAAATAACTGTTATGAGAGCGTTTTTAGATTACTGGTTAAAAAGAGAAAGGTATGAAGCCACATACTCATCTATAAAGTAGCCTTAAATGATTATTTACTCATATCTCATGAACTATACATAACCTCTTTAGGATCCTGTTTTTCTTGTTTGCATACAAAAAACAGAACAATAACTTGCCAGATACAAATAAAATTATGTACAAAGGTATCAAAACAAACGATCTCTAACTCGTATTTAATGTTTTTAGCCAAAGGTCAAGTTAAATGGGATTGTATAATCAAGAAGTCGATTTTTTAAATGTATTTTCAAATAAAGATTGTGAAATATCCTTCACGGGTCATTTTAAGACTTTTAACAATTATACTACTAGTTTCGCATGTGTTACGCTCAATCCATTTAAAAAGGACATAAGAGATTGTGAAGCATCCTTGTTTTCTGACCCGATGATGACATAATTGTGGCATCGCAACTTTAAAAACAGTTTAAAGAGGTAAATGTTAAATATTATTTTATCTATTTTGACAAGCTAATTAAAGTAATCTTTGGCAACACTTTTAGAGAAAAGTAACGACAAAAGCGTTCAGTTCGTATTTCTGACATATATTACGTATTGTATCGTCTGTGTTCTACAGTTTCACTGCCTATACAATTGCAAAAGTTCATAAATTACAAGACAAACGCAATCGTTTTAAAGCTTCCTAAGGTTGTATTGTCCTAGAGCATTTCTTCAAATTTAAATTCCAGGTATATATATATATATATATATATATATGTATATATATATATATATATATATATATATATATATATATATATATATATATATATATATATATATATGTATATATACAGATTTATGTGTAAATAATGTTGTACTCACGGTCATCATAAAACCTTAAACAGTTCACATTGTTCGTTTATTTACAATGCATGTCTTACAACATAAATAATCCAATCTGATTTTTAAAATGAGGATCTACTTATAAATTATTGATCTGATAAGCACCGTTCAGAGGTCAGGTTGGCTTTTGATTTATCTATCAAATTAAAGCTGCTAAACCTTATAGAACGTTTGTCATAACATCGTTCTTAAGGATATCTCTAACACGAAATGTAGTGCTGTATTTCATAGATAAGCAAAATATATGTGACCCGAGAAATCCAAAAGAAACCAAAGCATGACATTTTATCGGTGCCTATCAGATTTACTTATGTCGGAGATTTAGGTTTTAATCAGCATGAACCTACACAGCCTTCACTTAACAATGTGTTACTTAACGAATCTAATCCCGTATTCTCACTGATATCACTCATGTCAATAAAAAACAAAGGTTGTTCCAGTGTCTGCTCTTTTCTTGGGGTGCTATTCTTGTTGTTGACAATGTGAATGCAGATAGTTTCATTGAAGTTTTCATTATGGTATAGAATCTCGTGACCACAGAGTGAACTTGAGTCTCGCGAATTTGGGATTTTTGCATTTCCATTGAGACCTGCCCCTTCAACCCGCTCTACCATCAGCACTCACACCTTAAATGACGACTTTTATGTACTGCACGTATCCTAAATATTTCATACTTGTTCATTAAATCCAACTGGACTGTGAGTGCATTAAAACGTTCTTGTGTAGAGAGACAGGTATTATTTTCTTCACAAATATCATTTCACATTAATAGTTTCGGTTTAAGAGAGTATCGTATACGACAATATTACCTGAACCGTCGTCTTTTACAAATGTAACTGTTTTCGCTATACTTCTTTCAAAAACGTAACTGTCTTAATTGTACTTCTTTTATAAACGTAATGTCTTATTTGTACTTCTTTTATAAATGTATCTATCTTGTATGTATTCCCTTTATAAATACAATTGTCTTAACTGTATTTCTTTCTTAACGGTAACTGTATTAATTATACTTCTTTCATAAATGTAACATTCTTAACCGTATTTCATTTATAAATACAACTGTCTTAATTGTAATGAACACGTGTCAAGGTATGTGGGCAATGACGCCATATGTCGTCTTCTAATTATGTCCTCAAACTTATCTCGACGGGAGTGGGTGGAGAGCGGACAGCACTATCTATGAAGATTTTTTTTTTGTAATGACTATCGGATCCCGCTTGAGAAGTTCTATGATATGATAACATAACCAAATTATCACTTTAGATTTTGAGAAAATTCAGTATCAATAGTTTTAAGCGGACAATGGGTAGAACTTTGTAATAAAATCTCGTCATTTCTATATATCATCAAACATGTCAAAACTTGAATATTAAATCTTTGCCACCTACAATGTCGTTGTTTCAACATATCCCTATGTAAATGCAGACAATAGACTGTAAAATATAATACCTTACAAATGTAACCATAAACCACATTGGCAATTTACCTATCAATATGAAATTGTGTTTGTGTGTGTGTGCGCATATATATATATATATATATATATATATATATATATATATATATATATATATATATATATATATATATATATATATATATAAACCCACATATTTGTATGTATAAGTCTATGTAGGTTAAACTAAACTAATGAAATCACTAATATCGGAAAGCGACTGCTTGTCCGTTTATATATACTACACAGTATACCACACTCATCCAGTTAAATGCTGGAGTAACGTCGCTGGGAATTGTTATAAAATGATCCAGGGATATAGGCAGGCTCTTTCCTTTCTGTTGGTCAAACGGTTTGATATATAAGTGTCACTTTATAATAATTTAATGTATATCAATTGCATTTCTAAATAGAAATCAGATAATGTTGTACATATGGATGTGTGTTAAATTGCGATTGTCTTTCGAGCGGATTCTCGTGAATCTTGAGTCCTTTCCATCAATCATTTTGTGAGTTTGAGCCCTGGTGCGTAAGATCTAGTAGATATGTACCTTTACACTCGGCACCGGTTCCATTCCTGCTTGGGATGGAACATAACTCTTTAATATATTTTTATCATGTCACAATATTGTGCTAATATTTGATTTATTTTCACGAATTTACAGTCATGTCTGTTGTTGTTCATCGCTTAACAAAAGTCTGCTTGCGGCGTTGAGCGTGCGTATACTTTCCCTGCTATTTTTATAGTGCCACGGATATGTGTACGTTGCCAAGTTATTAACAGCGAAAGCAGACGATATATTTTTGCAAAGTTTTGTGAACCTTTTTATTTCTCCCGGTGATCCAGCTACATATCTTACCCACCCAACCCCACCCAACCCCCACACACACATCCATACCCCAACGAGAAAAACATACATGTAGCAGCAAACTTCTTAACAGCAAGTCAGTCCTTACTAATAAATGGACTCTCGCATGACAAGGTTTACCTAAGGAATTCGTGTTATAATTGTATGTATATTGTATCAAGAGCTTTGAATAATAACAGCAACAACAAATAATAAGCAATATATCTTCTAAATTTAGGCATGCTTGTTCTTTACATATTGAGGTAGTAATTATAAACTGCACCTCATGTTATATGTGTGTCTAAATGTATTTTTTTTAGAGATATTGGACAGGTTGAATATTGGACCTTCATCAATCTCCTTCTGAATTAACAAAAGCTGGTTTCCACGTTTTAAGCCTATTTTCAAAAACTTCAGGTAGCTGGGGATAGTTTCGAAATTGTACACTGTGAAATTTTTAACTTAATTCTATTGTATGACGTTTTCAACTATTATTGTTTGGTAATTAAAAATATTGATATATGTTTGAATTGGGAGTTTCGGGATTATGTTGTTCTTGACGTTGATGTGAGACATACACCTCCCGTAGTTAATTGACAGTATCTAGACAACGAAGCACCAATAGTTCACTATGTAGCAGAGCTACCCACCCATAACAGAAGACACGATGGGTTCAAGACAAGCAGAATATCTCAAAATATACCTTGATGGCCACTGCATTGAATGCATCAATGTGTTTAGTACACAAAGTTTACCACATTTATCACAAAGGGAACGGGCTTGAATTTGCACTGTGAGTCATGTAAATACAAACTAAAATATTTATACAAGCTCAATATCATTTATTTGTTTCTTATCACGCACTTTTCAAAACATCTCTCTCTCTCTCTCTCTCTCTCTCTCTCGCTCTTTCTCTGACCTTAAAGAAAGACAATTTATGTACTTTTATTCATCACCATGTTAATTTGTCCCAAAATGGAAACAGAACACTTGAATAACAATTAATTTGTCTCACCTTCTCCAATCATCATTTGCATTATAAGTTTAATTTTAGCAGCTCAGAAATATTTCTCACTAAATATATAATAAACCATTTTCAGGAAATGGCAATATTACGTGTATTCGTCAGTAATGTTGTGCACGTGTTAATGAGTTGTACGTCATGGCTCATGCCTTATATGGGCTATGAGACTGTTGACTGATGTAAATGGAGTTCAATGAACTTGGGAAGAGATGTACAGACAATATAACTTGCTACTAGATATATGGTTTAAGAGACAAAAAAAATGAAAGTGTGCCTTTCATTACAGACCATTTGACAGAGATTAAAATATATTTAAAAGAAGTCATCAGTCCGTAAATATAAATAAATCGTTACTAGCAGACACTTGGGCATTTTACAATAATCCCCATACCATGTTTTATAGGTATGTATGCGTTCAACATGATTGTTGGGATGGTATATGTTGTTCTCTTCCAAATTTATGTTCAACACAAGATGAATGAACTCTGCTCACTTCAATCCGTGGAATAAATTAAATCGTTACTGACCCTTTAAATACAATAACTGATCAAGGTTTTGTGCACCATGTAAGGCACTAACGTTACTATTAACTGACAGTTTACATATATCTGTGTAACAAGTGACTGACGCTTTGTAATTGGGATTAGAAACAGCTGTTCACACATGGAAACAATATCTGGATTAACCAATTGTTCAACTCGTCGAGATCAAAAGACAGCTTATGTGAGAGGACTGTGATTAATATGGAATGAAATGAAGACAAATATGGTTATTGTTAGGAAAATATGCCCTTTCAGACAAGATTTATATATGGAATAAGCGCTGACACTAATGAAAAGGAATGCAACTCGTCAAGGTACATTTAGTAATAATCTGACAGAGACATGACTTCTCACACACACCTCATCTTAATTCAAGATAATACGGTTAAGAATATTCCAGGTTGATAGAAGTTTACCAAAGCACCGACCCGGACGTGTTGAGTAAAGTTTGTGCCGTACAACGACATATCCAGAGGTTTCCCGGAGACAAGTCAAAATATTGTCTGTCTCTCTTCCCCTCTTTCTCATTCTATATATGATCATGGTTATGCTTTAACCCTATAGACATAACTTCAAATATTATAGGCCATCACACTTGATAGACTACATTTATGCATGCAAATGTTTATATTACAGCTCTTCGCCTCTTGCATGTATTCCAACAAGTAATTTTATATTGGAAATCTTGGATCAATAATAAAGTTTCATTTTATATTTATATTTACTAGTTATATAAGAGAGTACTGGTTTTAATGCCTTATGCTACATTTTATGCTTATTTTAGTGTGTTATTTTATTTCAATATTCAGTAAATAACTCCAAAGTTCCGATGCCCGTTGTTGTAAAATGATATCTTAATTTACATATATATGTTCCACTATATCATTGCTGACATTTTTATCGATTTGTATTTAGTTTCCAATCGAAAGTAAATGTTTAAAGATGATAGGATTGACGGTAAATCTCGCTATGCATATGTGTAAGTACGAACGCATGCACAAACAACGTAGGTACGTATGATTGTATGTATGTATGTATGTATGTATGTATGTATGTATGTATGTATGTATGTATGTATGTATGTATGTATGTATGTATGTATGTATGTATGTATGTATGTATGTATGTATGTATGTATGTATGTATGTATGTATGTATGTATGTATTGAATATATGTACTGGAGCTTTTAAATTGTCACCTGAAAAAGTCTGCGAGGCTTAGACTTTCTTAAGGGCTGAGGCTGAACAGCGGCGTGCATTCTACAACAAGTACTTATTCCCGTTAAACGTGTTTAATTGCGTTGACACGCCACTTACGGCTTTTTATGTGGGCACTGGTGTGGCATGGAGTGGTATATTGCCAACATTCATTGCCGACTCCTTTCTAGTTGCCCTTGAGATCACATCATTGGGCTTCGGACTTGTTTCCGTGATTTCCATGGCCGAAAATGTTTACTAGCCGGTGGTTCTCCCTGAAGGCCAAAAAGCACGACAAAATTCGTGTGCTCGCCGAGACAAAACTCAGCACAATAATTGACCACATATCTAAGACGCTTCATGACAACGCCATCTCAATGGAAGACTTCAAGCTCATCTTCGGGGAAACTGACAAATGCATACGGCGGAACGAGATACAAATGTAGATATTTAAATTATTATTCAAGGCATGATAAACATATTACATGACGCGGCCTCTAAGTTCCGGCCCATAAAGAGGTTCTGCCCGTATGCTAACCCATATTGGAAACTACTAAACGTAAAACGGTTTCTCACGGAAATGCGGCAGAAACGTAGATAATGGATCTCTAATGGTAGGCCGCGAGGCTGGGTATATCTGTCATACGCAAATTATAAGAAGGCAAAGATATTGTTAGCAAAAGAATTGTTGAAAAGTAAAGAAACGTACGACAGAGAACAATTCAGCGAGCTTGAAACGGCTGCAGAGATTGGTATTTCTACGTTTTATAAGTTCTTATGGCATGAATGCACTTTTTAAATCGAATCAAACGTAATAATTGTACGCGACCTCGACTCAATTCGTGAGTTATGGGCAAATCATTTTTCTAGGTTTTCATTACCTGACAATACATTTGTATATGATGAGAATCATTGCCAGATGGTGCTAGCAGAGGTTAGAAAGTGCAACAAAGAAACTTATTCTCACTTTGATAAAATTGTTGATAAAACCCCCACAAGAGACGTAATAAGCTCTTCAATCAGATCTCACACTAAAGATAAGGCCTGTGGTCCTGACGGTATTTTTGCTGAGCATTTACTTTTTGCGGACCTTCCAAGCAGTGTACGGTTACTTGAAATTGTATTTACAAAAGTGTACAAGACCGATAAGTACCCGCGCCACTTTAAACAATGCATTGTATTACCACTCTTAAACGGTGAGAGGAAGAACAAATTAGATATGAATAATTATCGTGATATAACTATAGTTCCTGTGTTTCAGAAAGTCCTAGAAAAAAATTGTATACAATAGACTAGTTATCTTTTCTGAACAGATTTCTTTCCGAGACCCATTACAACAGGGTTTTAGAAAGAACTGCGGTAGTATAACTGCAGCTTTCTGTATCAAGAAAGAGACATGCTATTATATGGATAGAGATACTTCTGTCTATGTTACGTTTCTAGATAACGCTAAAGCATTCAACACGGTTTGGCACAGTGGGTTATTTTACAAGTTGTATACAGACTTGGAATCCAAGGAAAGACCTGGCGCATCATGAGAGACTCGTTCGAGAGCGTGACATGTTCTGTCTTATTTGCGGCAAAGAGTCTGAACGTTTCGGTATTAAGCAGTGAGTAGGTCAGGGCCGCATCTGGTCTGCGTTGTTCTTTCTTGTAATGATAGATGATCTGTTCACCAAATTGGATCAAACCTTATGTGGTTTAAAAATTGCTGATCTGCCTCTGTTTATCTTTATCCACACGTGACTTGCTACCTCTTATTCTTACTTTTATTGGAATCTCGCTGTCTTATTAATTCTGTTCATGATGCTTATATTAAAGGATGATTTACAAATATCTTTTGTGCAGTAAACAGCGGAAGATTTCGATTTCTCTGGTCTCCTTTCAATATTACAGGTATATCTACCCTAAGAGATGTCCGCCTACTGTAAAGTAGGCATTATTCAAGAAAAGCGTTCATATTAGAGATTAAATCCCATTGATCATTACCCACACTTGTCACAATTCAGGAAAGACACATACCGCTACCATCTGTATATATTTTCCTATTTGTTGTTACTCTAAACGTCTCAGTGCAAAAATTAAGTATTATATCAATTATTTTCCAAGCAGACAAAGTAGGTACTTATCGCTTAACAATAGATGCCACATGTACATATATTATTTATTGGTACTAGTACTAGCACCATATAAGTGTTTATAGAATGACCAGGGTTATACTAAGCTAAGTGAAAGCAATTCCGGTACATCTAAAGATATATTTCTATGGTTTTACATAATTAGATAATCCTCATTGTAAATATGTTAGTTGACGCAATATCTAGCATTTCTTTTTTAGTTAATAATGTTATTAGGTGCTGTGCTTCAGTATGACGTTTTATCCGGAATCGGATACATCTGATGCTATCTCTGTTTACTAGGAAATAAAATCAGCCAGTCAACAATACATGCATACACACATACATACATACACACACCCACACGCACACACATACGTGTATGTAAGCATATATACACGCATAAATGCGTACATTTATCAGGTTGTATGAAAGACACATATTGTTACCAGTTGTATCAATTTTCCATCTGTGTTGTTCTTTTAATCTTTGTTGGGCTATGTACGTATAATTGCAGTAACGTATCACTCACCCGCTTTAGGAATAATTATGGCATAATTCTCAAACATATCCCAAAATACATAAAAGTCCTTGTCTTCCCTATTTTAAGGTTAATGTTAATAATGTAGCAAAATATGCTATATACTAGATGTACTGACACTCGCTATGACATTAGCAGTATCCGGCAAATGGTCAAGGAAGACTGGAGCCTTATTAAGATAAATGATATTTAGTTCCAAAATTTCTTAGACATAATTGTATGATTATATGTATTATTATGTTTCATTTTGTCTTAGTTTACGCAGTATGTCTCTTTTATCGTTATACTCGGATCATTATTGTGTTTCATGTTCTTGTAATATCCATAACTTGATTACATGATGTATTGTTTCTTGAAGAGGAAACAAAGTCAGTCAGTTAGACAGTCACGCACGCACGCAAGCTCAAACATACATGCATACATCTGTCATGTTACAAGAAATACACATATTGTTACCATTTGTATACGTTTTCCATTTCCTTGTCTATACTATCTAAAAGTTAATGTTAATCATGTAACAATATAGGCGTACTGACAATCATTGTATTATCAACACTATTAGGCAAGTGTTTCAAGAATGTTAGTGCCATGCTAAGCTAAATCATATTTTGTTCTGATATTTCTATTGATATATTTATATGATTGCATACTTTAAGATGTTTCATTTTGTAAATGCGTTAGTTGAAGCAGTATTTATCTGCTAGTTATGTCACTTTATTCCTTGTTTTGTTTCATGATCTTGTATTGTCCTGAATTTGATAACCTGATGTAATCTCTGTTGAAGAGGAAATAAAGTCAGTCAGTCAGTCATACTATATTTGCAAAGAAAAGTTTCTCCTAATTATAATGATTGGTTGATCACCAGCTTATTGCTATTGATATATTATATATTTTACATATTATAAACATGTATCGTTGTCGGGATCAGGTTGGTTGGCGGTGCCTATGAAAACATTCTTCCAAGCCCAAATATCATACAAAATTTACTTTAAAAAGGAAAAGGTACACCTTGACGGGAAACCATAATCGAGAGCTCTTTTGCCTTAAAGCTCGCATAAACTGAGGTGTTTATCCTATTTATAGCTGTACTTCCTGCCCATGAATTCACCTGTAGACCTTGTATTAGGCTACGCATATTGTATTATCAGACGGAAGAAACAATTGTTGCTATATACATTTCTTTTTCTCCACATTTTTTAAAATATAAAAGGTAATATTCTAAAAACCATACGTGGCCTGTTTATCTATTAAAAGGTAAAACAAATTTAATCTCAAAGACTAAAAAGGCTATTACAAAATAATACTATTTTCCTTTGATTTCTATAACTATAATGAATTAATCTTAACACGAGGTTTATCCAAGTACAATTTTCAGATGACCACGAAGCATTATAATTATGACAATCGCACTTTGAAAAACCTTCAAAAAATTTTTTTTCCTAAATTGCAGTCGAGTACCTAGATGATATTTCTTTAAATTGATAGCGTTTTGTGAGACGAGGTATTTCATTGTGCTCTAGGGTAAATATTGCTTTAAAGTCGTAAAAATCTGCTATTAAATTACAAAATGTACAGTGTCTTTTTAAATTCATCCTGTAAGCTGAAATTATATCAGCAGTTTCAGATTTGGGGGATTTTAAAGCAATAATAAATAATTCAGAATATACAATTCAAAACTTTGCAAAATATATGAAATTATCTTGCTTACTTGAAATTTAATTTTATGTTCAAAAACAAACCTTTCATTTGGGGGGAACCAGGTAAAAAGAGTTTAATCAATGATGACTCTATTAATTCTTTGCATGATAAAGAATTGATTTTGTTTTTATTTCGTAAAATACTCTTCGTGAAAGATAGCTGTCTGAATAATCCTTGAATTGTACACGCCTATAACTTCCTGTCTAGCAGTTTCATTTCCTGACTTCTGGTACACCTATATATCCAGGAATTTGTATCTTTCAGACGGAAGCCATCCAAATTTAGGCTAACTAAACCAATCTTTTATATACTCTGAAATACAGATTAAGATTAACATTTCATAGTTCATAAATATTAGAGCGAAAAAATCTTTAACCCTATTATTTCATATTCAGTCGAAAATGTTCTGAGCGATATAGTAAAGAGAACAAATGACAAGAAGAGGATAATACATAAATTTCGTTAAAAAAAACAAAAACAACAAATACTACTGTTTCTTTAGAATTGCGAATAATATTCCCGTCTGTAACTCCGTAAATTTGCACGTGAGCGTCTCGAAATGTAGCAAAAATTAGCAAATCCATTTCACGCACGAATGATTCCAACACCTTTTGTATCAACATACAGAGCAACACTACCAAATCCAAACATGCTGAAAGAGAGTAGTCTGAATACATGTAATCCTGGAGTTATGGAAGAATCCAAATGTTCACACAGGACTGAGCAGTTATGCGAGCCGTCGCGTGCCACAAATAAACAAACATCTTCTGTTCATTAGACAAATTATACCATAAAGAGATGCTAAGTAGAAATTTGAAACAGTTTAATGAAAACTAGATGAAGTAGATGATGTTTCTTTCCGTGTGGCACGCGACGGCTTATATAACTTTCAGTCTTGTGTCAAAATGGACTCTTCCATAACTTCAGGACTAACATGGCGGATCACATGTACACAGACCACTCTTTTTTCAGCATGTATCGAATGTATGTTAATACAAAAATATTGTGCGAAACGAGTTGGGCAATTTTATTTTGTCTAAATTTAAAGAACCGCCCGTGAAAATTCACTGAGCTACATACGCAAATATCGTTCGCGATGCTGAGCTTAATGAACTATTGTAATTATTCTGCGGCTTGTTTTCTATATGGCTGTAAAAGCCACATATGTATATCACGATAATGATTCGTCGTGAAGTAAAACAGAACAAAACACAACATTTATTTTTCAACTCGTGTCGCATCATAATGTATGAGTACGGTTTTCAGGTTACGCTAGTAAATTTAAGATAAACATAGAGTTACGACAAAATACAAGGAGTAAAAAATGTATAACAAATATATAATTTCCTCTTACAGAAACATTTAAGGTACTATCCCTTGCAATAATAAAGTTCAGTATTCCTCTCCTGTCTTTGCTACCCAACAATCTTCGATCCACTTCGCTCCACATCGGCCCTCCGCAAATATGGCTAATCAAAACAATGATTTGAGCAAGTACCCTCTTGTGATTGAGGAGTTACTATCTATAGCAAGTAAAATCAATTGACAATTTAGAGAAATTATTACTTAGCCTGATCGATTTTATTATGTTGCCTTTTATGGTGTTCATATATATTGACTAGAAAGAAAAACGTGTATGAAACTAGAGTAATTTACATGTTACTTGCGTCGTTGTCTACATAAGCTTCCACGGTTTTTCCCAGCTATCTTACTATGTAAATATAATGAGAAATCTAATTGGCTCTTTATCTTTCAGCTGCGTTTAATCAGATACTGATCTGGCTAGCTATAAATGATATGTGTTCATGTGGAACGAAGTGGATCGACGACTCTTGGCTAACGAAGATGTCCTCTCCATGATTGATGTCTGGTGAACTGAACACAATGATATTGATCCTTTTAGTTTCCTTTCTTTTTTGAAGTGCTATTAAATTTTGTTTCGTTCTTTGTCATTCATGATATACTCATGAAGAGCAGATAACTTTCAAGGATTTATTGACAACTATAAGTTTTAAAAGTACACTTACTTACATTGACATTACTTTTTTTTATTTTGATGCAATTCGCTGATAACGTAGATGCAATTTTCAAACCTTTGAAAAAAAAAACAAGCAGAGAACCATTATAAAACTGAGGCAATTACTTCAATATGCACATGTATTGAGTGAATGATTTACTTTTAGCACCACCAATCTCCTTATTTTATAGGAAAACAAGTGTTAATGCAATTTTGCACACCTATGTCCTTGCTATCATTCATATGATTTGGTGACAGGTGAACGGAAGAAAACAATTTATTACAATTAGGGTTTCACGCAACATAATGCCATTCTCGGAAGCAAACTTATTATTATTATTATTATTATTATTATTATTAGCAATATGTAAATATTAATAAATTACCTTCATAATTCATTTTCCCATCTCCATCAACATCGTAGTGCTTGAATGCATGATCTACGTACGGAGTTGTGTAGGAGAAGCTTAAATAAAAAATGTACGGATGTATGGAAAGTTTTCAAATGGCTGAATTGAAATTAATGCAAATGCTAAACCGCTTTTCTAGCAAGTATTAACAATACATTTTGCTCAAATTCCTAATGTTCAAGACCTTTAGAAAATGGCAACTAGTATGTACATAAGAAGACCTTTAGAAAATGGCAAATATTAGGTATATAAGCAGACTTTAGAAAATAACAACTATTAGGTACATAAGCAGGCCTTCAGAAAATGACAACCATTAGATACATAAGCAGACAAATACAATCAACTATAGATACAATTTTAATTCGTTATCTTGAATCTAAAGTTCAGGTATGTAAAATATGCATGACATAGATGATTGTATATATGTGTATGTTTAGCTGCCTAACTACAGGTATTGATAAATATGATAAATCAAACAAAGTTATCGAATACGACGGCAAAAGTAACAATACACACTCATCGTCTACTAAGACAACAGCAATTCTAATAAATATGTATGTGTGAGTAGAGCGTAATTCAATGTTTAATTCTGCTATAAGGACAACAACTTGGATAACTAATGTATGGGCCTAGCCTACACTCAATAAAACCAAATCAAAGTTAACCAATTAGGTGATGAGTACAAAATGAGAATAAAGCGTATACGTCATTACCATATATGATCTATTCAGATTGAGTGTAGCCACCTTTGTTAAATATGAAATTGGCAGATCCAGGTAACTGCCACAACTCACCTGCTCAGTACACAGTATTTCAGAGAGAAAGCGCGATTACAAAGTCCACGACGTATCACAAAGTCATACGTGCCTATGTAAAATATACTCTAGATTATGTCTGTATGCGCTGTTTATTGTTCGATGCTTTAGGCGAGTATTAAATAGGACGATACGAGTTCTTAATAGGGAATTTGATTGAAGTAAGCAGGAGCAGTACATAGGCGGTCTCTGCAATAGCAGCTGATTCTAATTGCGTTTGCTTTATTTTAGCTAGATTTGGACACATACAAAAAACATGGGCGAACTGTCACTGATCATGGAAGGTAATTTTCCCTGCGATCCTTCGCGACCTGTATCCTTTTCTTGATCTGACTAAATAAAAGGACAATATTGCTAAGTCCTCGGTGAATGAGATTCAATTCTTGACATTATTGTAGATTTTTAAATTTACCTTACGTATGTCAATGCCAAGACTGTCGTATCCATTTATATTTCAATTGATCAATTATAGTGGTTTGCCATAGCAGGGCGGAGCCAAGCACAACGCTCAATCCGAATGGACAGAAGGAAGATTATGACAAAGACAATATTTATAACACCGGAGGTATACCATAGATTAACCTGATGTGTATGCAGACAAGCAAATAAGACGTGTACAAACCTGTACTCCTTTGTATCAACATAATCGTCTTTGTTTTGGTCCAAATGAGCGAAACTTGCTCTAATAAATGACTCCCATTTATTATATTCCTCTTGATTGTAGCCTTCGTTGCCTGGAAAGAAAACGTAGATGTTCGAGTTTTTGTAAAAGCAAGACAATTCAATAGTAGATTGATTTGAATGTTTGAATTAGTGTTACATTGTACATAAGAAAGTGTCATCGAATTGAAAGTTAGTAAGAAATATTTTCACCATTTTTCCACTAAGGTATGAAAATTTTTTTTTTTTTAGAAATTGAACTTATTTTGGTTCAAAGTATGTGTCAAAGTAAGAACAATATAAACAATAACAGCACCAGCAAAAGATAATCTCAAAATGTTTACTGCTCTTCTGTCATATTTCTTGTTGGATACGATCATGAGCCATTGATTTTATTGTCAATAATCCGTTCTGCAACGTCTTATTTTAGCATTTTTCTTTATAAATCAGTGTACTCATAGGCTGCTAAATGACCTGTAATCTTTAACCTTCGAAAACTCAGTGTTGCGGGTGAAACTTTTCAGTGTTATGGTTGTATCAAGTTTTCCACATAAAAGAAAAGATAAAATAAAGAAAAAAAAATTAAAACCTTTATGCCGGAGTGAGAAATGTGGATTATACGAGTGATTAATGTTTACATTATCGACATTCACATCGATGCACCCTATTCATATGTCTTTCACTGCAATCAAAAGTATCTGTAAATTAGTTCTTTCGACAGTAGTTCATGAATCCAAATGAGACTTTTAATTATACTACTGACCGAATAAATGTAGCTTTCATATGGACAACTAAATTCTTAACATTAACATATGTGTCCGAGCCATGTTTCCGCTCAATAAAAGTATTTTGATTTACTCAGACAATATCAATTGCCCTCTGTTTCCCTTTCCAATTTTAGTGCCTTGCGATTTATTTGAATTATATCTTTCAACTTATGTAACTGCAAACATAAATATAGTAAGAACCAATATTTCTGAAAAAAATCAATCTGTGCTATTTCAGTTTTCTACTAGAATAAATCTGAAGTCTGAGTAATTTGGCTAGTCAAATGAACAAATGACGTTTTCTGATTGGTTATTCTTAGGATGGACATTTACGATACAATTATAGATGAACTGAGTTCAAAACATTATTTAATATTGACCTTGGTTAGAATGATTGTAAATAACAGCCTTCCAAACAGCGCAAGAGATATTTCAGCTCTTTTATTTCTTTATAATATTATTATTTTTTTTTTTTACTTTTCCCAAAAGTTTATTTCAGGGTATTAATTAATGAATATTAGACGAGGATATAAATCAACACAGAGTTTAATGTTCAAGGTGGCTGAGAAAAGACAATGGATATTATCATTATCACAATTTTGAGCACGGACAAAAGTACTTTGTAACCAAATCTATAATTGGATTTTCGAATTCAAACATATAAGGAATTGATTTAGAATACGTCAAATAAAGTTGTTCAGGAAGCTACTACTTTGCATGCAAACTTCCGATTATATTTCTTCTGTCTGTTGTAATTTATGTAGACTGGTTATTGGTCTTAATCACATGAAAGGTGTCACATTGACAAATGAGCTTTTGTGTGTCTTCAGACCTTTTAGTTAATGATAATAGTCATCATTTTATGCCATAAAAATAATCTTAAAGTGTACATAATGAAGCTCAGTGCAGTAAATAATCTTGTATATATCACATGCGAGTAGATAATAAATGCAGGCATGTCTAAGGGTGACAATTTAATATTTCCACGGCGAAAACAAAGTGCAGAGATAACATAAAAAAGGTGAACTTCAAGGATTATACACACAAACCACTTGAAAGAAGATCACGGTATGCTTATTGATAATAAAGGGGTGTATGATTCAATCAATAAAATAATGTTTAACAGACATGATACTAAAAAACAATTTTTAAACTACAGGTATAACGTAAATGACAACAATTATTTATTACAATTTATCAACCTGTATTTTATTAAGATATTATTTCCAACGAACGCGTTTTGGTCTCAGATATTTTGTTTTCTAAATAATTATGTTAGCTCGAAATTCTTCAGTTTCGCAAACACAAGTTAATTCCTTGCTTTCACTCTACATTACCTGAATCATGCCAAAACGAAATGTAATAACTCATCTGCACACTCAACTGCGAAATCAGACGAGATATGATAAGATAAGATAAGATAAAAAGGACAGGAAATGAATGAATAAATACCTTTCGGAAAGACGATCGCTAGTAGGCTTACAAACAGCAAAAAAGCGACGGGATCCCTCATCGTGAGAAATTGTACTCGATCTCTTTTCGGAGCTGCCGACCAGTCGCATTGAAATCCTTGTTTATATACCTCTCCATTTATCTTAGTCGTCAAGAAAGATCAGAAATGTGGAATGAAAAGCCTCTGGATTATTCGAAAATCGACACTTTGAACTTTATGCTTGGAAAATAATTGAGTCAACAATTATATAAGTATTTGCTGAATGGCATTCAACGTTAACGTAGAATGACTTAGGCTGCCGCCAGAAATTGTATTCAGATCGACAAAAACTACAGATATGAGCATTGTTAAAAGAAGTAACATGCAGGTTAATCTGAAACATTACTCGAGATTGGATTAATGCAAAGTTAATTGTCTCAACGATAATACTTCTTTTAGTAATGTGAATTATGGAATAACAGTTTTCCTTTATAAGAATCTGAGGAGATAAATGGCGCTTTACGGTTTAAACTGAGCTTGATGACGATATATATATATATATATATATATGGAGAGAGAGAGAGAGAGAGAGAGAGAGATAAACAGACAGAGAGAAAGATATAGTTGACGCGCCAAGGTAAGCTGTGTTTCTGTGCATTTGACGTCATATCGATAACGTCACTGAAGAGTTGGGTATAAATTTTGCCTTTCCATTGGTGCATTGCAAGTCTTGACTCGCGCGAAATACGAAATAATTTTCTTCCTCGGTCAAAAAGTAGCGATTTGCTCGACAACATTTGAAGTTTTATCATTTCAGTTTAAAATTAATTTACTATGTGTTTGTTGTTGCCATTACTCTTTTTTAAATTGTCAACACTTACATTATAGATAATTGATATTATCTATTTGGTAAACTCTGTGGTTAATTTAAAAGAAGCAGTTCGTTTCCAGAAACGAAGTGTATGATGTCGTGATAGTTTGCGTAAATTCCCAGGGCCAGGTAATAAGTTTGCTCGTTCAAAATGATAAAAAAAGCAAGCAGACCTTGCCGTCACAGTCTAGTTTGGCGACCGGGTTAAAATAACAATATAAACAGGGTATGTGTGTGACGTATCTGATCCTTATCCTTTACCCTTCGGCGAAAGTGATGTTTTTGTCTTGTTGGTCGTGTGGACTTATTTATTTGATAATATGTTACACATTTTAAGCAATAAATCGCGCTATACGTCATTTCTCTTGCTACAATTTGTATGTAGGGCAACACGATGAGTACTGTATACCAAGACAATGGAGTATTACTTCAACAAGCGATCGACAGTCGAAATATACAAAGTCACTTATTAACCTGGTTAAGGTATCAATTGACATCATAAAATCAACCTCACCCTCAAGTCAATAATCTAGCAATATGATTGGATTCATTTTAATTTCAACCGAACTGATTGCATGATTCAATATTTTGAGGTTGATGATAAACCTAAGATTATTAATGAAACCAACACCAAGCTTTCTGTTGACTAGAAAGTGATAGGATCGGACCAGATTAGCTCCAATCGCCCGACTGCTTTTGATTGGTATTACCGATTCAAATGTCGCTTATAACACATAATTATCGCATATGAATCAGTAACTTCGAACATAAATTGAAACGTTATGGAATATGAATGTAAATTGAGCCAATTTAATATTTTTTTTTAATTTCGCAGTCTATAACACACCATAAAACAGAGCACCATATCCTACTTTAATCTGGCACGCCATACATGTTTCAATGACTGGGTAAGCAAAGGGAAAAAATGGTCGCTTTTGTTGTAGATGTTCTTTATTATTATTATTTTCATCTATAAATAATATGAGTGAGAGGAAACAATTAATCAGTGGCCTTGGCATTGAAGATAAACCCTTGACTGTGATATATCGGATTTTCAAAAGATAGAGAAATGTAAGTGAACAGTGCTTCATCCCTGAACCTCAAAGAAAAGAAGAAACAAAACCAACAATGAAACTTGTGACCTCGAACCTGAATATCGGACTAAACATGTGGAATTCAACACATCTTCTAATTACAATGTACAGGTTTACCAAATTTCAATAGTTTATATTTAAATCTAAAAATTTACAGAAGGTAAGGAAAAATGCTACTGAAACATAAAATAATGGCATATAGGCATTGGATTAACTATGGGGCCCCCAGTATGATACATGAAAGATATACCAAGTTTCATCCTTTAGTCTCAAAAGGCTCTAATGTAAGAAAGGAACGAATGTAGGGAAACTTAAAATGCTGACAGATGACCTTGGAATTGAATATACGACGGCTAATGTGGTATGCAACAAACTTGCTAATATTGATATATAAATATACCAAGTTTATCTTTCAATCTCAAAATAATCGTAACTAAAGACGGAAAACTTAACATATTCACCCATGACGATGACCTAGAAGATACGATACCCAATGTGGTACAGGAGACACTTTCTAATAACAATGAATAACTATGCCAAGTTTCATCACTAAAGATGAATGGGCTGCAAAGTCATAGAGCGGAAAGGAAACTGTGATGGAGTACTTAAAATATTAAATTATAACCTTGACCTTAAAAATGTGATCCCCTATGTGTTAGGCAGCACATAATCCAATGTTCATGTCGAACTATAGTCAGTTTTATCTCGTACTCTCAAGCAGGATTAATGTTATGGAGAAGAATGGAAAGTTTCATGGCAAGCTTATAATATTCAGTCATGATTTGACCTTGCAAAGTAGGACCCCCCCAATGGTGTGTACATTTGAAATGATTCATCCCTGAATCTCAAACAGCTCTAAATGTATCGACCAGAAACAAATGTGTGACGGAAATCGTAATATATTGAGCCGTGACCTTGGCCTTGAAGATAACACCCCTTAAGAGGTACGCGACACACATTCTCATGATGATGTGTAAGTATACCAAGATTGTTTTCTTCAAATTAAATGGCTTGAAAATTAAAGAGCAAAAATGAAAGACATACAAACAAGCAGACAGTAAACATACAGGAAACACATTAGTTATTGCTTCAATCAAGTAGTGTTGAGTCTCAATGCATCTTTACTATTTCGTAGTATGCGACGCATACGGTAATTGGCGGTAATTACAGAACCTCTGTATTCATTTACTCCACCCTTAAGCATGCAAACTGGACAATTAATAAACAGTTTGTATAAAAGCTTGTTGATTATCTAATACGCGAGGCATTATACCTATAATTAGAAATATATTACAGAAAAAGTAGAAAAGTAGACAACAAACTTCTCTTGATTGATCAGAGGGGTACTGAAGGAGCTACACAAATTAAAGAGCAATGGAGGAAATTGACCAGAGCAAGAAAAGGCTCTTACATGCACCTGATTTATTTAAGCAAAGATTTAATACACCGTCTAATGGTAAAAAAAACCGTTCCAACTGTGAGAAAGTAAGTAAGAGAAAAAGCATATCAAATACCTAACATTCAATAATACTTGGAATCAACTGAACAAAAGAAAAACTCAAAGGAACCCAGGGATGTGTGTATTAGAGAATGACACGAAGAAAATAAACAAATCATTTACGATCACGATTAGAACAGTTACAGAAAGACTTAAATAATGAACTCCAAAAAATAATGATCAAGAGATTAAGAATCATTTAATGATTTTAAAGGTGCTGTAATAAAACTGTAAGATAAGATAACTCATAACACCAATACATTCTCTTGTTGCAAAATAAGAGCGATTTAAAAGAAATAATCAGGAAGAAGATGCAAACAGAACAAAATAAGTATGAATGAAAGTAGAATCAAAACTCCGGAAACGACTTAAGGTTTATAACTGTTTTAAGCAACAGAATCAAGTATTCAAAGATCAGACTTTACAAACTTTTAAACGTGCAGTTATTGTTGGAATAAAACAATCTAACACAGGTAAAAATAATGTGTAGGCTAAAACCTGATGAATATTATAGGTGTGGTGCAAAGTAATATTGCAGAATTTGGAATCAATGTTTACAACGTAAACAGATGGATTTAAAACTGAAGTAGATGAAAAGACTTCCGTTTAGTGGAAGAATTGATACAGTTTAGTCATAAATAGTAGAAAACCTACATGAATTCAAAATTCAATTGAATACAGAAAGAGTATTCCATTTGTTACTAAACTTGATGAGTTATAAGATATAATCATTAATACAAAAAGGTGTAGAATGATAAAATAAAAGCAATGATGGGAATGATATTGTTTCATACCTGATGAGACGGAACAAATTCTCCTGATCGGATATAAGAAAGATAGGTTGGAGCTATAGATTAGAGTAATGTTCAGCAATAACGGGATGCTTTTATGACATTTATAAGTATTAAACCTCATGCATTAAATTAATGGATTTAACTATGCTCTTTCAAAATGTGCCAATATGGATCAGTAGAAATAAATAACATAGACAAACACTTCATTTAACTAAAGAAATCAGAGTCTGGTACAATATTTGTTGCATCTACTGTTTCCATTGAAACTTGAGCCTAAAGATTATCACAATTACATGATTAATATTTACACTGGATTATTGGTGAGAGCTAAACAATTATTTTTCTCTTTGGTGGGTTTGGTTGGTGGACAAAAGAAAACAAAACGCCAATACAGATTAATATAATCACAGGCATAAGATTAAAATATGGCAATATTTCACACTATTGTATTAATACAGCTCAATGTGTTACTATATCTGCTATACAGTTATATGGCGGATTGATTAAATAGCACTATTAACTTTTTGTCATTAAATAAAAAAGATAACAGCAACAATTGTGATTGGTGGAGTAATAGCTAGTGATATGGCATTAAAACCAAGTAATTATATGTTTATCCTAAACGATCTGATGCAGATAGAAGAAGTCACGATTAGAACACATAACAAGTAGAATAGAAAACTGTAGAGGACAAAGAAAACAGAGAAATGGCACACAGCTGCAGGAACGAAAGAATGAAATAGCACGTTCTCGTTACGCAGATGAATAATTCGAATGATACTTTGGCTTTCTTTTATTTTTGTCAGTCTAATGCTATTTTATAGAAACTTAGACAAATCAGATCTAGTAATATTTACAAAAACGTTCCATAAGGTGATAGCTTATGAGCTGATGAGGATGTACTGATTACCATTTTAATGGACTTCATTGTTTTTTTTTTTTCCCTAAACATCTCTTTAAATGTGTAGTGAATATATAAAGCTAAAGAGCAATAATGCTACAATTCTATAAATATATATCTCTACAAACAAAAGTAAACACCACAGAATATTAAGCATCTTAGTCTAACATATCATTGCATTACGCATACTCAAAGTAGTATCAAACCTCAATAGTTACTTCAAGTGGAAACATCTGCGTTGGGACCTAAAGTTATGATTGTACCTAGTATTATTCGGTTTAGAGTTTGACAAAGACGTCGCCGGTTCAGCAGTATGCAATTTTAATGGAGCACATAATTAAAAGCATAACCATTTTTTACAATTGTGATGAGATTTTTAATTTGAGAATGATTATAATATTGTCATGGCTTTCAAAGATTTGCGGTTATCAGCTTCTGTAAGGACAGACAAAATAGAACAAGGTGTCATGAATTGGCAACGATAAGACAAACATTTTGATATTTCACTCATGCTGATAATGCAGTAAATGATCTTCCTATCATACATATATGGTAATGCAGTAAATGATCGTCCTATTTTATATATATATATATATATTGTAATGCAGTAAATGATCTTACTATTATATATATATATGTATGTATATATACATATCACCAATCGATGTTAGATAATCTGTCATTGCAAACTTGCATCTTTGCTTATTTCCTTATCCAGCAATTTAAGTTTCATACATTCATATTTTTCAAGTAAGGTTCGGCATTGTAAAAATAAAATACGAATCCTAACTAGTTTCCCTCTCCAATCTGTATTCGTATAATATTGTCTATGAATGAATTCCAGATCTTTCAGGTGATACATCTGTTTATATTTTGCATCTTCATTCTGTATTTTTGCTTCTAGATGAAAGTGAATTAAATATAGCGCTCAATATCCTCTTTCAGATTATTTCATTTGTTTCCATCAGAGATACAATTAGCCTATTATACGTTACTATTTTGTGAAATTAAAATTAGTATGAAATGTACTGCTCTTTTTGACAAGTAATTCTTCTAATTTTTGTTTTGTCTGAATTGTTTTATTTTGCTTCCTTCATCATGATTTCAATTTGATTTCATGACATTACCACATTCTTTACATCTTTGGAAGTATTTGTTTTGAAGTAACATCTGGTTGACATGTTTATTTTCGCAACAGTTGTAATATGCAATTATCTCCATATAAAGTACATGAAATATTACATTTGAATATGTCCCTAAATCAAACCCTTAATTTTAAGTTTTGCCAATCATTTTATGGGCATAATATTTACTTTTTGCACAAAACTGTTAAAATAGCGAAAACTCTTCGTAACAAATAGCTCCTCATTATTCGGTCTTTGTAAGTCTTCCAGTTTATATACAACAGAGTCGCATAAAATCGCTTGTCAGATTTTAAACTTTACTTCAGAAAATTAGGCAGATAGCATTTTACAAATATTTGATGTGTATTTTGACATTCAAACCGTCTGGCTTATATACAATTTTTTTTTCTTTAATAGGGTACTCAGTTGTCAGATAACAAAATAATAAATACTGTATAATTCATTTTCGGATCACTGGCTTTAGTTGAAGGGTTTATGTGTATATATATATATATATATATATATATGTATATATATACACGTGGAGGAAATGTTATTATATCCATCAATCAGATTAGGCAATACATTTAAGCATTTTCTAGTTTCTATCTGAGTGCAATATTTATACATTCTTGTCTTCAGAGTTGTATCAAACTTCTCTATTGCAAATCCCTTCTTTCAAGCATAGTGGAAAAAGTATTCGATATTTTCCTTCTCCAAAAATTCCTTAACCTTCAATATATAAAATTCTAACTCTTCATCAAACTGTATCTTTTATCGCTTTCGCACTCTAATTATTTTAATGCAAAACATATTGCATCCTTGTGTAACTTTACTTTTATAATGTCTATCATAATCCAAATGTATTTATAGCCGTTATTTTCCTTATGATTCGAAATCAACAACGTATGACTGCCACTTGTGATCAACGTGAATAAAATAGATCATTTTGTACGGATATTCTTATCGGCAGCCAGTGCAGCGTTCTTGTTATGAAGATTGTTAAGTAACATTATCTCCATTAAGCGTATTCAATATTCTTTTGTCCAGTGCAATCCGTTCTCACAATTGCTTGCTATTTGTCTAAGCAACTTAACGTTCTGTCTTAAAGTACAAATACCTCAAAAGGGTCTTCTTTAGCAATGAATTACGTTTTTAGAATGATAGCCATTTTATATATTACATATATTATATTAAAATATATTGTGTTTTCTGCTACTTTCAAGTACTTTGATATTTATCATTTGTAAACCTTGTCTTTTTTATATTTCATGATCTCTGGCGTTCTAAACTTTGACCTTTTAGTTAATTCTTTTTATCTTCTTCTTGTAACGTTCTCCATGTTATTATGTCACTGATTATGTCATAATCCTGTTCGCCGCTGAACAGAGACTTTCTAGGATACAGAAACCCTCCAAGCAATAAATATACTTTAGACACTTATAACGGGACTCAAAAGTTCATTGCTAGAGTAATTTGGTATCTAAATTTCACGTGAGTTACCTTTATACCATCACTCAGTATAATGCCTGCCTTAGGAAAGAATAAAGCTTTAATTCAAAAAGTGTGAAAGGCACTTATACCTTTCGAAGGTCAGCAAACACTACAACATCAAACAGTTGAGGATCCGGCTGTCCACCAATTTCCCCCGCGTTTCCGCGGCCGGAACGTGGTGGGGTGATCTGGATGGGGTACCTTGTATGAGAAATGTTCTAATATTATTTTCTCTTTAAAAATAGGAGTCACGCATACATGACACATATTTTACTTTTATATTTACACGTGCCTATTTATGCATGTATGCTTGTCTATCTGTATGCATGTATGCATTACATACAGGTATATATTTATATATGCATGATCGGAATGGAAACATGTTTTTACCATCTTTGTCTTAATATCCATGATCCGCTTCTCTGCAAATAAATGAAACAAGAAAATTATAAGAATCGCTCGGTTGAACAGTATTATGATCTGGTATCAAACACAAATCTAACTGTTCTGAGGGCGTTTTTAGATTACTGGTTAAAAAGAGAAAGGTATGAAGCCATATATTCATCTATAAAGTATCCTTAAATGATTATTTACTGATATCTCATGAACTATACATAACCTTTTTAGGATACTGTTCTACTTGTTTGCATAAAGAGAACAGAACAACAACTTTCCAGATACAAATAAAATTATGTACAAAGGGATCAACACAAACGATCGCTAACTCGTATTTAATGTTTTTAGCCAAAGGTTAAGTTAAATGGCATTGTATAATCCAGAAGTCGATTTTCTTTTATGTATTTTCAAATAAAGATTGTGAAATATCCTTCACGGGTCAGTTTAAGACATTTCACAATTATACTACTCGTTTCGCATGTGTTACGCTCAATCCATTTAAAACGGACATAAGAGATTGTGAAGCATCCTTGTTTTCTGACCCGATGATGATTGTGGCAGTGCAACTTTTAAAACAGTTTAAAGAGGTAAATGTTAAATATCATTTTACCTATTTTGGCAACTTAATTAAAGTAATCTTTAGCAACAGTTTTAGAGAAAAGTTACGAAAAAAGCGTACAGTTCGTACTTCTGACATAGATTACGTATTGTATCGTCTGTGTTCTACAGCTTCACTGCCTATACAATTGCAAAAGTTCATAAATTACAAGACAAATACAATGGTTTTAAAACTTCCTTGAGTTGTATTGTCCTTGAGCATTTCTTCAAATTTAAATTCCAGGTATATACATATATGTATATATATATATATATATATATATATATATATATATATATATATATATATATATTGTGTGTGTGTGTCTGTCTTTTTTTATTTGATTCATTTTCCTATGCATCTCCAACAACTTGGTGTCCGTACAAAAAGTAACAGCCAATGACAGGGATTACCCAGCTCCATTTATAAGTAGCACGTACTTAAAGTGTGCATTGCACAATAAAACAGACAAACCTCGATTGGTATCCAATAAAACAGTGTCATCTTGCTGTTAATCTACTATAAAAGACGTGTGAGGTATGTCCTCGATAATTTTTTTTATTGACCAATTGAAGACTAGTGGAAAGAAAGTTAAAATTATGGAAAAAGTTTCAAAAGTTTGTCCAATAATAACTTCAAATCAAATCAGCTCAATATCGCTTTGACATTCAAAATTTCAAGAGCACTTACTATTATTCAATGTAAGGCAAACGCAAAATACGATATATGCTGAGTAGCAGATAGTGCTTTAATGACCAGTTACCTCCCCCATCACCTTAGATAGGTCAGGTATCTTTCTCCCTTACCGTGCAAGACATAAACATATTTCCATTTTGATCTGAATATATTGGCAAGGGATATTTTGGTAATATACCACAGTGGAAAGTTCTTATATTATTGTTCAAAACATTAAATCGAATCAGAAGTAATTATGATGTCTTGAATTGTCGTAATCTTGTTGTTTCTTTAGTCTAAAACATTTATTTATATCTGTTTTGTCTTCTTAAATTGAGAGTATGGGCTAGACAGTAAGAGTTTAGTTTGGTTGGTTTAAACGGCATACTAACACAGCTTTTGCATAGTTTACACAACCAAGATTTAAGGTAGGCAAGGTCTCATCAGAATCTCTTATTTATAAGGCACCGCCTGCGGGAATCGGCTTACTTCACGAACTTAGATTAAATTTATGTAAAACGTATGTAAGTACACCGGATCCAGATAACACTACAAGCCATATATTTGTGCAGCCTTAATCGTTCATTACAGTAAATGTGCATGTCATTTGAATTGGAGCATCTGCAATTTCTTATATGTGTGCAGATGCAGAAAGAGAACTGTTCGAACGTAGGTGTCGCTCCCAAAATCAGAAAACTATTAGGCATGTTGCATCTGCCTGGCACAGATTTATTTTCCAGTTCGAGAATCCTTGAAACATCTGTCTCACCTGATCCTCTTAAAAGCAGTCTGAACTCATCGAACGATATGGACCATTTCTTACATGCTCAAACACGAGGAAAACAGCTACACCAACATTTTTCTTCTGTTCACCTCTAAGGTACAAAAGTACAATGCGATTTCGAAGTCATAGCGTCAACATCGAGAACAACATTTCTCTTTCCAGATCTTCTTCTTCTGCTCTCTGTCTCCTCAGCAATCAACCCCAAACCCCCACCCCTGACTCTCTCTTCTAAATATCACCGTTCCGATACAATGAATACTCATCAATATTATTTTCGCATTGTACGTGAGTTCTATTTTCATTTTCCTACGTGTGTTTCTTCTGGAAGACGTGGTTTAGTTTTGCAACTTATTGTGGGTAGTTGATATATTTATTTACATATTCTTATCCACAAAAAATGAAGCTATATTTTGTAAACTTTGAAAATTCTGTAAAACTGTTATAATTTCTTATGTTTAATATACGCAGGTAAGAAGGTATATGTGCTACACTCAGATCAATAATTATATCAAATGAACCCTGTGCAAAGTAATACTTGTTAGACTTCTGAATGCTCAACAAGACAGTTTTAACTTGCTATTTAAAACGTTTTATTATGTGTAAATAATGTTGCACTCACGGTCATCATAAAACCTTAAACAGTTCACATTGTTCGTTTATTTAAAATGCATGTCTTACAAAACAAATAATCCAATCTGATTTTTAAAATGAAGATCTACTTATACATGATTGGTCTTGTTGGCTTTATGATTTATCTATCAAATTAAAGCTGCTAAACCTTATAGAACGTTATTCATAACATCGTTCTTAAGGATATCTCTAACACGAAATCCAAAAGAAAACAAAGCATGACATTTTATTGATGCTAATCAGATCTACTTATGTCGGAGATTTAGGTTTTAATCAGCATGAACCTACATAGCCTTCACTTAACACCGTGTTACTTAACTAATCTAATCCCGTATTGTCACTGAGATCACTCATGTCAATAAGAAACAAAGGTTGTTCTAGTGTCTGCTCTTTTCTTGGCGTGCTATTCTTGTTGTTGACAATGTGAATGCAGATAGTTTCACTGAAGTTTTCATTATGGTATAGAAGTTCGTGACCACAGAGTGAATTTGAGTCTTGCGAATTTGGGATTTTTACATATCCATTGAGACCTGTCCCTTCAACCCACTCGGTCATCAGCACTCACACCTTAAATGACGACTTTTATGTACTGCACGTATCCTAAATATTTCATACTTGTTCATTAAATCCAACTGGACTGTGAGTGCATTAAAACGTTTTTGTGTAGAGAGACAGGTATTATTTTCTTCACAAATATCATTTCACATTAATAGTTTCGGTTTAACAGAGTATCGTATACGACAATATTACCTGAATCGTCGTCTTTTAAAAATGTAACTGTTTTCGCTATACTTCTTTCAAAAACATAACTGTCTTAATTGAACTTCTTTTATAAACGTTAATGTCGTATTTGTACTTCTTTTATTTATGTGACTATCTTGTATGTATTCCTTTTTCTAAATACAATTGTCCTAACTGTACTTCTTTCATAACGGTAAATGTATTAATTATACTTCTTTCATAAATGTAACAGTCTTAAGCGTATTTCTTTAATACATACAACTGTCTTAATTGTACTGAACACGTGTCAAGGTATGTGGCTAGTTACGCCATATGTCGTCTTCTAATTATATCTTCAAACGTATCTCGACGAGAGTTGGTGGAGAGTGTACAGCACTATCTCTGAAGATTATTTATGTTGTAATGACTATCGGATCCCGCTTGAGCTGTTCTATGATATGATAACATAACCAAATAGTCACTTTACATTTTGAGATAATTCAGTGTTAATAGTTTTAAGCGGACAATGGGTAGAACTTTGTAATAAAATCTCGTCATTTCTATATATCACCAAACATGTCAAAACTTGAATATTAAGTCCTTGCCACCTGCAATGTCGTTGTTTCAACATATCCCTATGTAAATGCAGACAATAGACTGTAAAATATAATACCTTAGAAATGTAACCATAAACAACAAGGTCAATGTATCTATCAATATGTAATTGCGAGTGTGTGTGTGCACATCTTTGTATGTATAAGTCTATGTCGATGAAACTAAACTAATGAAAATACTAATATCGGAAAGTATCTGCTCATGCGTTTATATATACTACACTGTATACGACGCTCATCCAGTAAAATGCTGGAGTAACGTCGCTGGGAATTGTTATAAAATGATCCAGGGATACCGACAGGCTCTTTCCTTTCTGTTGGTCAAACCGTTTGATATATAAATGTCACTTTATAATAATTTAATGTATATCAATTGCATTTCTAAATATAAATCAAATAATGTTGTACATATAGATGAGTGTTAAATTCCGATTGCCTAGCGAGCGAGTTCTCATGAATCTCGAGTCCTTTCCATCAATCATTTTGTGAGTTTGATCCCTGGTGCATAAGATCTAGAAGATAGGTACCTTTACACGCGGCACCGGTTCCATTCCTGCTTGGGATGAAACATAACTCTTTAATATATTTCCATGATGTCACAATATTGTGCTAATATTTGATTAATTTTCACGAATTCACAGTCATGTCTGTTGTTGTTCATCGCTTAACAAACAGTCTGCTTGCGCCGTTGACCTTGCGTGTACTTACCCTGCTATTTGATAGTGCCACGGATATGTGTACGCTGCCAAGTTATTAACAACGAAAGCAGACGATATATGCTGGCAAAGTTTTGTGAACCTTTTAAGTTCTCCCGGCGATCCAGCTACATATCTCCTCCCTCCCCACACCCACACACCACACCCACACACATCCACACGCCAACGAGAAAAACAGAAATGCAGCCGCAAACTTCTTAACAGCACTTCAGTCCTTAAAAATAAATGGACTCTCGCATGACAAGGTTTACCTAATGAATTCGTGTTATAATTTTGTGAATATTATATCAAGAGCTTTGAATAATATCAGCAACAACAAATAATACACATAGTATCTTCCAAATGTAGTTATACTTGTTCTTTACATATTGAGGTAGTAATTAAAAACTGCACCTCATGTTTTATGTGTATCTAAATGTATTTTTTTTTAGAGATATTGGACAGCTTGAATATTGGACCTTCATCAATCTTCTTCTGAATTAACAAAAGCTGGTTTCCACGTTTTAAGCCCTATTTTCAAAAACTTCAGGTAGCTGGGGATAGTTTCGTAACTGTCCACTGGCAAATTTATTAACTTAATTCTATTGTGCGACTTTTTGAACTATTATTGTTTAGTAATAAAAATATTGATATATTTTGGAATTTGGGGCTCGGGTGAACAAACTTCTTTAACTATGAGCTTACATTGACTTGTCAGAGCAAATGAATTATATTTTTGTGTTTTGATTTATTACAGCTATCCAAATATATGGACCTTTGTATCCTTACTAGTGTACTGTATTTTGTTTTAATAAATGTATATATTAGGCAGGTTGATGTGGCATTAGATGTGTGTACAATACATTACCTAGCACCATAAATTTAGTAGCAGCATGGGGTGAGTGTTTCTCCAATATAGGGATCAAAGGGGTAGATTGATTCTTAAATACTTCGTTGTTCCCAGGCAACCCAGCTTTGAAAATATAGTTGCCAGGCAGACATTTATGGTTGATTAGTAAAATTCTGACATTGCTCCAAGACTTATATATTGATCATAAGGTGGATGATTCAAGTCAAAATTTTTGTATCCTTTAAGAATATACCTTTCCATATATTTCTTTAAGAATATATCTTTCGTTTTTGTTGTTTTTTTGTTTGTTTTGTTTTGTGTTTTGTTTTCCAATGGAACAATCAATGAGATTCTTTTTTTATTTATATTACTTGTATTGATGTGTATATGTATGTCTTTGCTCATGTGCGTATGATTGCATAATTACTTGTCAGAAGAGAAAACCTCCAGTAGAAATCTCCACAGGAGAATTTAGAACAATTTACTCAATGCATTTTGATTTGTTACTGAAATTTCATTAGAACAGAAGCTTGATTTCAAATTCTGTCAACTTCTCAATCTTTTTAAAGAGTCATGTAAATACAAACTAAAAGATTTACACAAGCTAAATATAATTTATTCGTTCCTAATCACGCACTTTTCAAAACATCTGTCTCACTCGCTCTCTCTCTCTCTCTCTCTCTCTCTATCTCTCTCTCACTCTCTCTCTCTCTCTCTCACTCTCTCTCTCTCTCTCTTTGACTTTAAAGAAAGAAAATTCATTTAATGTTTTTCATCACCATGTTAATTTGTCCCAAAATCTAAACAGAACACTTGAAAAACAATTGATTTGTCTCACCTTTTCCAATCATCATTTGCAATTTAAGTTCAATTTTAGCAGCTCAGAAATATTTAACACTAAATATATGATAAACCATTTTCAAGAAATGGCAATATTAGATGTATTCGTCAGTAATGTTGTGCACGTGTTAATGAGTTGTACGTCATGGTTCATGCCTTATATGGGCTATGAGATGCTGACAGATGTAAATGGAGTTCAATGAACTTGGGAAGAGATGTACAGAAAATATAACTTGCTACTAGATATATGGTTGAAGAGACAAAAAAAATGAAAGTGTGACTTTCATTGCAGACCATTTGACAGAGATTAAAAGATTTGTAAAAGCAGTCATCAGTCCATAAATATAAATACATCGTTACTAGAAGGTACTTGGGCATTTTACAAGAATCCCCATACCATGTTTTATAGGTCTGTCTGTATTCAACATGATTGTTGGGATGGTCTTATCGTATTTTACACCAGTCCTACATGTACGGAGGGTTTGATTCGAATGACCCGGATGAATATTTCGAACTTGTTGCATTGATAAAACAAGGAACTATTTTCTATAGATATATTTGCAAACAAAATGTCTATAGCTCAGCATACATTTGTGTATATACTAATTGGGCATAAAAGATAAATACACGCAGTCAACTAACTTTTGCCTTTGCGTCAGCTCTTGGGGAAGGTCAAAACGAGGAAACGAGGAAGCGGGTGGAAACGTATTTTGGAACAACATAATTCTAGCTATAATTAATTATTATTGCTATTATGTTATTATTATTATAATTATTATTATTATTATTATTAGTATTATTATTATTATTAGTAGTAGTAGTAGTAGTAGTAGTATTAATATTATTGTACTAGTAGTTGTTTTTTTTTCTTCTAATTTTTGCAATGTTGTAATCGTCGTTATTATTATTATTATTATTATTGTTGCAGTTGTTGATTTTATTGTTGTTACGGTCCATGCTATTACCAGTAGTAGCAGACCCTATATTAGTGGATGTTGATTTGATGTTGTGTACTTAGTAGCGTGGTCATAAGTTTTCACTACCATTGTAAGAAAGAAATAAAGAAACATGAACCCATTATTTAATTTCAGATAATATCGTAACAAGGTGTACTGAAAAGCTATATATGTTCTACAAAGCAGCCATAAGGTGAAAGTTAAATTAGCTCCATGACAACAAAAGCTTGTAAAACACTGGTAGAGCAAATTCGTATCATATGGGACATCTTTCAAGTTTTCTAACTGAATCTTACAACTAGAATAGTATACGATGTATGTACCATTCTTGGTCACTACATCGCGTATTTTGGACATATGACTTCCAACGAGCAGAGCAGAAATTATTCGTTGTCATTTATTTTAACTGATAGGATAGCCTAGATTACCGTTTTGTAATTACAAATAGGAAAAAATATTTAATCAACTGGCACTTAAACAAGCAATTTAATTCTTTTTAGTTTCTAAAACTTCACAAGAAAATGACGAGTTGCATCCCTTTTAGTTAGGGTCAGCGGTTATTCAGTATATAAATCTTGTCTGTAAGGGTATATGTTACTAAAAATAGCCATATTTGACTTCTTTTCATTCCATATTCATCACAGTACTCTCACATAAGCCGACTGTCTTTTGATCTCGGCGAGTTGAGCAACTGGTTAATATAGATATTATGTCCATGTTTGAACAGCTGTCTCTAAGCCCCATTATACACGTTTGCTGAGCAAAGCGTCAGTCCCTTGTTACTCAGTTATATGTAAACTGTCAGTTAATAGTAACGTTAGTGCTTTTACATGGTGCACAAAACCATGATCAGTGATTTTTAAAAGGGTCAGTGATGATTTAATGTATAGGATGGATTAAAGTGAGCAGAAAACAGTAATCTTGTGTGGAACATAGATTTGGTAGAGAACAACATATACATGTATGTTATTATTTTGTTAAATAGTGCACTAAACTAAATATGTTGTCAAAATGATTATAATAATAATAATAATAATAATAACTATTGGAATAACTATAGGAATATGTATAACAAGTACAATAATAATATTGTAATAAATATAATAGTAATTGGTGCATGATATTTGTTCAAAAACCAAGTTTGAAAGTTGAATCTGCGTACCAAGATCACCTATGTATAAAGGCCATACTACTTGTGGTTGTAAATTCATTCTGAAGTTCTGCATAAACAAGTACCCTCGTATCTTCTCACTACCCACTTCCGAGAACATCACGAATGCGCTTTCCGTTCTACTGCATACAAAGTATAAACCACACACTCATACCCTACACGAGGACATCACCTGAACAGTACTTAAATTTAAACAATACGATCTTTTTAGGATTAGGCTTTAGCCGATGCACAACAAGGTAAACTAAAAGCAATGATCCTATCATAAAGTCAATTTACTGCTCTACCGCTCTTTTATTAGCCCTCTATACTTTATACCACCCATTATATGTGTATAGGAGCTCTGGGACAAATACCTTACTACGGAAACAAACACACATATTATAGTTTTATTTGAACTATTATTATTCCATTAAACTGAGATGATCAAATGCTATAATTGTTGAAAATCATAACTGAGTCATTCAAATGCTAGCTATCACATTACGTACATACAATATACACAACTCTCTCTCTCTCTCTCTCTCTCTCTCTCTCTGTACGAGAACATTGGCCACAAACGGTCTAGAACGCTAAATAGTTCTTAGAAAAATCCATAAGTCTTGTGAATGTATACATTGCATGGAGAGGCTATTCGTATACAAATTAAACAGACATAATGGCAGTATTCTTGGCGGAGCAAACATTCTTAGCTGATAAACGTAAGTCAGTTGCAGAGATATACTAAAGCACAAACAGACTGACAATATTGTGCTGCTGGCGCATATATTGATAGATCAGAAACTGAAATGCAGCACTGTCTTAAACAGAGTGCACAGGTATGCAGAGGAAACAACTATTCATATATTCTTGCAATTATATTATTTTAAAACTGATATCTACTTCTGAGTTAGTTTAAGTACAGGAATTCGAAACCAACGGTTGTTGTATCGAGTCTCGCGTCCAACAAATATTTTGCACATTAAATTGAGAATGACCTTAGTACCTCAAGCTGGGTTTCCAAATGTTTCAAAAGAACAATAAAAATAAAAGTTGTCTCTTACGCGCTTTGAACCGACCTATTCAACCATAGGGCGGAGCTCGTCTTGGGCAAAGTATAAGCATTTAAATCTTCGTGATACAACGGGAAAATAAAAAAAGGCTAAACGATCTACCATCAGTACGACTGGAGCAGCCTAGGCCAGAGAGAAAGACGCTGTGAAGGTACATTCCCATGTATGACTTGCATAAATAGCCGCGTGCGACAAGCAGCAACACAAACACTCCTAACTAAGGACAAATTGATATCGTGTAGGAGAGACAAAAATCCACACTGTGCCCTCTCCGCCCCCCCCCCTCACCCGTAAACACAATGTTCACAAAAAGAACGTAAGCATGGTAGCTGGCCGGATGAGGTAAACACGTCCAGACAAATAGGGTACGCATAGTTGTCTCTTGATGATGAATCACCACTTTCAATACCTATGAAAACGAAAACTATTGTCACCTGCAATCAATATTATCAAATTTAAGATGTTTACAATGAACATGTAGTAATAATCTGACAGAGACTGGCTTCTCACACCACCTTCATGTTAACTGAAGATAATACGGTTAAAAATCTTCCAGATTGATAAGAGTTTACCAAAGCACCGACCCGGGCGTATAGAGTAAAGTTTGTGCCATACAACAACATAATCAGAGGTTTCCCAGAAACAAGTAAAAATATCAAGACACATATTATCTGTCTCTATTTCCCTGTTTCTCAAGCTGTATATGATCATGGTAATGCTGTAACTCTAGAGACATAACTTCAAATAAAATAGGCCATCACACTTGATAGACTACATTCATGCATGCAAATGTTTATATTAGAGCTCTTATCCTCTTGCATGCATTCCAGCAAGTAATTTTATATTGGAAATCTTCGATCAATAATACAGTTTCATTTTATATTACATTTACTAGATATATAAGCAGAATACTAGTTTTAGTACTTATGCTATGTTTAATTCTTATTTTAGTGTGTTATTATATTTCAATATTATGTGAATAACTCAAACGATCCAATGCCCGTTATTGTCAAATGGTATCAGAATTTTTATATATTTAGCCTATTTATATCACTGCTAACTTTTTATCGATTCTTATCTGGTTTACACTCTGAATTACCTGTCTAAAGACGATAGGTTTGACGTTAGCTCTCGTTATTATAGATGTAAGTATGTACGCTTGCACGAACTACGTAGGTACGTAATTATGTATGTATGTATGTATTGGAGCTTATCAAGGAGAAATCGACTTTTAAAAAGTGCCGGCCCCCTCTGGGCAAAAAATACAATGACATGGCTGGTCATAGCATAGAAAAGGAAACAACAATAACCAATACAAAGAACACTGAAGAGTTAGAAATTTAGTAAAACTATCAACATTAAATTTTAATTGACAGAAGATTCACTATACATGATTGCGGTTCTATGTCACTTTCTTCTTTCTTATCTCACAATTCCCGTGGAGAATAAATCTTACTTAATATATAAACATTGCAAATTGAATTATATGGCATTTAAATTATACAAGTTGCATAGAAGGGGACAATGTTCGGTTTTCATTTATACTTTTTAAAAAAAAGAAAAATACCCTAAAAGTCTAGAAAACTAAGTGATAATTTTACCTCAGTATTCCGTAGATGCCAACTATTCAGATAACATTGATCGGAAAAATTTTACCGACGTTGGTTGGTTTCTAAATGCACTTTGAACACATTATTGGCTATATCATGCTGAAGAAATAGGAGCTAGGGGCCTTTCCCAAGGACACACCGAGTCACTTGTCCTGGTCTGGTATGGGCAGGTATTGAACCCACAACTCTTGGATTACAAGTCCGATGCTATACCTGAGGTGTACAAAAACGTTACATTTTACAGAGTGGTAAAATATTATTTTTTGTAGCACAAGATGAAATATATTTGTATTAACACGAGAAAATAAACTTTCATTTTCATTATATACCAGACTTTCTCCTGAATGGAAGCATATATGATTAAATTCAACCTTCAACCTTACCACTTTCGCAAGTTCACCTCATCGTGAATCTCATTAAAGGTTTATCACAAACATAATGATCTGGCAATTTAAGAGAACGGCCGGTTTAGGTTATTCTATGCTATTAAACAAATCAGATTTCTGACATGTTATAAAATACCTGTTCATATCATATCCAAGCACAACATTAGGCACGATAAAACGTTATGACATTAATAGTGGTATAGTGTTGCTACTACTACTACTAGTAGTAGTAGTAGTAGCAGTTGCAACTTGTAGTACTTTTTCTTGTTGCAATTATTACTTTTGCTGACTTTGACTTGATGAGAGACAATGAAAAGGATAATGTTCTTCAATGTTATGATAATTAATGAATGCTTTCCTTTAAGGAAATACCTCTATTTTCGCATACCTTTAAAACTTACATTGTCAATTTTTCCACTACTAAAATATTATTTAGCAGCCAAAAACACCCCTGTCGTGATGACTACAATTTGTGTCATTGCTTTCAAGTTTCTGTTATATTAATAATTATCATGATCATCAATAAAGGCAGTAACATCAACTGAGATAATAGTAGCAGTAGCATTAGTTCCAGAAGAAACAGCAGTAGTTGTAATAACAAAATAGTAGTAGTATGCGTAGTAATAGTATTTACAGCCTCATTATGTGGGATATCACTGTGCCTGACAAGATATACAATATCAATTACCTGGGATATCACTATACCTGAAAAGATATTAAATATCACCTACGTGAGATAAACTGGAAGGTAATAACTCGTACAAGTTAAGGTGCTTTAATATTGCGATTCTATTTGTTGTAGGTTCCGAGAAATATTGAGATACTTTGAATTAGGTGTGTATGTCCTTGATGTCTTAATTGACTCCTCTATTCATTATCAATTCAACTGCCATAAGCAAGAGTCATGGGTTGTTAATTTGTAAAATCTATAACAAATATAATTGTTAAATAAACGTAAATATATTAACTATATCAAAATATTAATATTCTTATATAATATAAAAATCTCCATGAATATAAACGAGAAACTACCATGTTTAGTCTTCATACAATGTTTATTATATTCATATGTTGAGCAGGGTTTCTGAAAATAGTTGTTTGAGTTATAAAAATCCGATTGTCATAAAATGAGAGAGAAAGGCGTGGAAAACTTTCTTATCGTATACTACAGAATGATAGAACCATGAAAAAGACCATCGGTCAATCCATCTTGGATAATCATGTTGCATAAAAAAGGAGTGGTATAAAGTTGAATGGTATGCAAAATGTGCGACGTAAAAATTGTTTCACAAAAAAATCGATTTACATGAGAGAAAAACGTTCAGCATTGTTTAAGACGTATATAACATAACGAGATCAAAGTAGTCCAGGCTAAAATAGCAATGAATTTAACACACACACACACACACACACACTCACACACATTTATGAGAAACTTAAAACAATTATTCCCAACAAATTATTATTGTATTTGGAATTTATTACTTTACATGGCATTAATTATTGAGTTTGGAAAACTCAAATGCATACCCTCTATAGTATCGATAGAAAAAGTGCATGTTCGATTTATTTAAAGCAATTTTTTATTACGTCAGAACGATTTGTGCGCCGTAGTAAATAATATATGTCCTACCATATTTCTCCATAACGAATAATAAATAATATCCGAGAAATCTCTCTCCAAGGAATACATCATTTTATCCTAGACCTCATCCCTGGCATCAATCGATTGGAAGTTGGCCATCCTGGCATGAACCAATCAGAAGTTGACCTTCCTGGCATGAACCAATCAGAAGTTGATATTAGTTCATTCGAAGAGGTTTACTCGGTATTATTCCTGCAGTTCCACCAACTTTAATGACAAATTGAATTTTGAAAAAATGGTGCTTTCATTTTGGGAGAAATTTGTTCCTTGAAAGGAAATATTACATTCATTTCTCTGATTTTAGGAGCTTTAGTTCATATTGTTCAGATTTACTGAGTTGAATAAGACTCTGTATTAGTTCCGAGTCAACCGAATGTTTTCACCTACCGGAAATAACACTTCATGTTGCCCGTATGGTATACTTATGGATTTTCTTTTGCATAGATAGTACTAAACAATTTCTTACTAGTGGCCATGGGGTACATTTATTATTAAATAGATAGCCATACTTAGTCTCTAGCTTTCTCCCTCGTTATTTACAATGGTGCCAATAATTCATGACTTCGTCTTGTATGCACAATGGGGCGATACTAGTCCAGAAATACTTTGTGTTAGCCAAATTCGAGATTACGTGCATAAGCGGCTTTCCACTTTATCTTAGGTCTGTTTTCATCTGTATTTGGATTTTTTTTTTAAATGAGTATAATATTGTCGGAAATCGGTCTTTTCATGGTCCACTTTAGTTTTTGTTAAAATAATAGATGGGACGCAATTGCTAGCGCATTTTATATGAAATATATCCTATTTTGTTTAGTATAGGTTTTTATTTTGTTGAAAATCGTAGATTTTATAAATATGTATAAGTTGCTGCAGATCGTTGGTGTAAGTGTCAAGGATATAATTGTAGAAGAATCAGTTTTGCCGTGTCACTCTTTCCGCTGATTCGGTTCACAATTCTTTGGCAAGTTTCGAAATATATGCATGTTTATCGTTGTGGAATTGGGTTTTTTTTGTTGTTGTTGTTTTTTTGACAGCGGGAGGCTTCAAAGTTGGCAAGGTCCATCTTCGACCACGGCCTTAGCTTAAAACTGTTTAGTGCCACTTTAGGATATGTATGTAATGAAAGTTATAATCTAGCACATCCGGGGGATTATAAGTTCATTTTACATTATTCTATAGCTAACAGGTTGTTGCACCTCTATGTGTTTGTTGCTTTGTGCAATGAAAATAAGTTCACAGTGAACAAAGCTTTCCTCTATAGAGGATTCGAATGATAGAACTTGAAGATTTTATTAGCATTTTCAAATACATTTCATGAATATGAAGACACATAGGTGACATGAGACACGATCTCAAAGGTATATGCTAGTTGCAGAACCAATTGCAGGAATTCACTTTGCAGACTATTAAGAAGTATGTAGCACCTAAAGTTATGAATTCACCTTGATTTTGAACTTAAGATAATACAGTACTCTCGAATACATAACTATTAACATTTAGGATTGAAAACCAAATAAGAAACTAGTTCATATATAAACTAATCCTATGAATGTAGTACCTTATATATATTGACATGTTCCATAATGCATTTTTAGGTACACAAATACACATAATTTATTTACATGTGGAAACTAATCATTGGCATCGTTAACAGATTTATATGACTAGTTTAATGGAAAATAATCTTAAAATATGATTAATTCAAGTTAAATATGCAAGAGTATGTATAGGTTACTACATTGTATATGGGAAGTATCGTTTCAGAAAAAAAGAGTTAATAGTCTCCCATTCAGTGGTGGAGTGAGGGGTTGGGAGGGGGCAATTGCCCAAGGCGCGCCAGGTGAGGGGGGGGGGTGCCGTCGAGAGCTTTTCTTTGCAGCTGTAACCGGGGCGTAGATGGGGAAGTGGTGAGGTTGGAGGCTGGCAATTGACATAAAAATTGTTCTCTGTGGCAAAGTATGGGCGCCATTAAAGAACATTGCCCCCGTCGACTCGAACCCTCGCGCCGCCACTGTTCCATTCAAACGAAGTAAGGTATTTATTATATACTGATTTTGTTTCTGGGAGTGATTCTAAATATGAACCCCTTTGTGTCTCAATATCATTAGCAAGAAGGAAAGAGGTATTTATCTTTCATGATAGATGCCTCGTATTGCGATCCGGTGAAAATATGGTGCCAAGTTAAAGCAAAGTCCGATAATGTAAAAATAAAGAACTAAACAACAATTTTAGGATGAACCTGTTTTGTATCCACATACCACGCATGGAGAAAAAGGGATATTTATCTTACACAACGCCTTTCGCCAACAGTAAAGCTCATTATGCCGAAATATTCCGATGTCATCACTGACTTGCTAGGGGATTGATTTAAAATTGCAACATTGAAAATAAGAATGAGTTTTATACACACGTGTCCTTTTGTATGAAGCCGTGCGGTATGAAGAAATACTACACGATTCCGACAATGTAAAGTTAATGGAGACAAAATTGAGTATATAATAAGCAAAAACTGCACAGTTCAGACAAAGTTGCATTAAGAGAGAACAAACAAATGAGCATATACTAATAGCTGATTGTTAAACACATATGAGAATGGATTAAATGAACTAAATGCTTGCGCATTTTCATCAAAATAAAAAGTTTCTTCTTAAAATTTAAGTTAAAACTTTTCTAAAATACTCCATGATTACATCTTTTTGTATTATGTTTTCACTGTCCACAAAATCTATATTTAATGTTGATATTGAGTCTGCGTCATTCAAATTTTTTTTAGATCTAAGTTTATGTTTAGTTTCGTCGATTTTGCAAACAGACATGATTTATCAGGAGATTATTTAACACTAAATCTTCTTTGCTTCATTGCAATTAATTTTCCCCGATTTGTGGTCAGTTAACAAACATTGACACAGTAAAAAACAAGCTGACCCTACCCCACGTCCTCTCTTCTTTGACAGTACATCCTGACTAGTTGTACTTTATTCTTTGTCATGTGTCACTCTATGTTAAGTTTTACTCCAAAATAGCATACTTCTATATGAACTTCATCCCAAAGAACTCAATTACACACCATAATTTGTCGATTTCAGCTCTTAAAAAATTAATTATTATTATTATTACTTATTATTATTATTATTATTATTATTATTATTATTATTATTATTATTATTATTAGTATTACTATTAACTCATCTGGGATTGGGAATATAGAATATGCCTTAATGAACCCTCCCAAATGTTGCATGATGCCAATGAAGGAGGGAATTTGTGTGCTCTTGGGTGCTTCCTGTGATGTTTTTCCAGCTCTGAAAGTTCTGGACCTTTTAAAAGAGTGCGGTTTATATCAAAAGATTGGACTCTGTATTCTAAATATTGTACCCATTTTCTTGGAATTCTCTATGTTTTGTGTTCCTTTTTCGTGATACCTAAATTGTCTGGGCATTGTATATGCATGATTGTGCTTTATGCTATTAAATTCTTTACACACATACGTTCATACATACATACATACATACATACATACATACATACATACATACATACATACATACATACATACATACATACATACATACATACATACATACATAAATACATACATACATACATGCATACATACATACATACAATCATACATACATACTATTTTTGCAAAGAAAAATCTCTCCTAATTATAATGATTGGTTGATCACTAGCGTATTATTCTTTATATATTTTATATTATACATATTATACAAATGCAGCGTTGTCGGGATCAGGGTTGTTGGCGGTGCCTATGAAAACGTTCTTCCAAGCTCAAATATCATACAAAAATTTAATTTAAAAATGAAAAGGTACACCTCGACGGGAAAGCGTAATCGAGAGCTCTTTGTCTTCATGCTCGCATAAACTGACATGTTTCTCCTATTTATAGCTGCACTTCCTGACCATGAATTCACATGTAGACCTTGTATTAGGCTACACATTTTGTATTAGCAGACGGAAGAAACAATTGTTGATATTTCAATTTCTTTTTCTCCACATTTTTAAAAAAAATAAAATGTATTATACTGAAACCATATATGTTTTGTTTATCTATATAAAGGTAAAACAACTCAACGTCAATCTCAAAGACTAAAAAGGCAATTAAAACTAATAATATTTTCCTTTGATTTATATCACTATAATAAATTAATCTTAAAACGAAGTTTACCCAAGTGGAATTTTCAGATGACCACGAAGAATTATAATTATGACAATCGCACTTTTAAATACGTTCAAAAACAATTTTATATATATATATATATTGCAGTCGAGTACCTAGATGATTTTTCTTTATATTCACAGCGTTTTGTGAGACAAGTTATTTCATTGCGCTCTAGGGTAAATATTGCTTTAAAGTCGTAAAAATCTTATATAAAATTGCACAATGTACTGTGTCTTTTTAAATTCATCCTGTAAGCTGAAATTATGTCAGCAGTTTTAGATTTGGGGGAATTTTAAGCAATTCTGAATAATTCAGAATATACAATTCAGAAATGTGCAAAATATATGAAAACATCTTGCTTACTTGAAATTTAATTTTGTCAAAAACCGAGCTTTTTGGGGGGAGGAGATGCGGAGTGTGGGGGGGTAAACACGTAAATAGAGGCATTGTCATTTATAAGTTTATTCAGTGATGACTATATTAAATCTTTGCATGAAAAAAAAATTAATTTTGTGTATATTTCGTAAAATATTCTTCGTGATAGATGGCTGTATCAATAATCTTAGAAATGTACACGCTCTTCACTTCCTGTCTAGCACGGGTTTTGTAATCCTTCACTAGACCAACATTTGAATACGTCAGACGCAAGCCATCTAGAATCACGATAACCAAGCCATCCTTCTATATACTCTGAAATACAGATTAGGATTAACATTTCATAGTGCATAAATATTAGCGGAAAAAAATCTTTAACCCTACTATTTCGTATTCAGTCGAAACAGTTCTGAGCGATATAGTAAAGAAAATAAATGACAAGAAGAGGTTAATGCACAAAGTTCGTTTTAGAAAAAAAAAGAACTACTACAGTCTCTTTAGAATTGCGAATAATATTCCCGTCTGTAGCTCCGTGAATTTTCAAATAAACGTCTCGTAATGTAGCCATAATTAGCAAATTCATTTCTCTCACGAATGATTTCAGCACCTTTTGTATCAACATACAGTGCAACACTACCAATTCAGTACATGCTGAAATAGTGTAGTCTGAGTACACGTAATCCGTCATGTTGGTCCTGGAGTTAAGGGAGAATCCAAATGTTCACACAGGACTGAGCAGTTATGCGAGCCGTCGCGTGCCACAAATAAACAAACATCTTCTTTTCATTAGACAAATCATACCATAAAGAGAAGCTGAGTAGAAATTTGACACAGTTTAATGAAAACAAGATGACGTAGACCATATTTGTTAACGTGTGGAACGCAACGGCTTATATAACCTTCAGTCATGTGTCCAAATGAACTCTTCCATCACTTCATGACCAACATGGCGGATCACATGTACACAGACCACTCTTTTTTCAGCATGTATCGAATGAGTTGTGTTGCTCTAAGTGTTGATAGTGTGCGAAACGAGTTAGGCAATTTTATTGTATCTAAAATTCACTCAGCTACTGACGGAAATATCATTCGCGATGCTGAGCTGAGTGAACTATTGTAATTATTCTGCGGCTTGTTTTTTATGTGGCTGTAAAAGCCACATATGCAATTAACGATAATGATTCGTCGTGAAGTAAAACAGAACAGAACACAACCTTTCTTTTTCAACTCGTGTCGCATCATAACGCATGAGTACGGTTTTCAGGTTACGCTAGTAATTTTAATATAAACATAGAGTTACGACAATTACAAAGAGGGAATAATGTATTACAAGTATATAATTTCCTCCTATAGAAACATTTCAAGTACTATCCCTTACATAAATAAACTGCAGCATTCCTCTCCTGTCTTTCCTACCTAACAGTCTTAGATCCACTTCGTTCCACATCGACCCTCCGCATGTATGGTTAGCCAAAAGAATGATTTGAGCAAGTACCCTCTTGTGATTGAGGAGTTGCTATCTATAGCAAGTAAAATCAATTGACCATTTAGAGAGAGTATTACTTAGTCTGATAGATTTTCAGTATATTGCTTTTTATGGTGTTCATATACATATACATTGACTAGAATGAAAAACGTGTATGAGTCGATGTCTACAAAACCTTCTACGGTTGTTCCCAGCTATCTTAGTAGGTAAATATAATGAGCTATCTGATTGGCTCTTTTACTTTCAGCTGCATGTTATCAGATACTGATTTGGCTAGCTATAAATGACATGTGTTCATGTGGAACGAAGTGGATAGACGACTCTTGGCTAACTTAGATATCCTCTACATGAATGATGTCAGGTGAACTGAACACAATGATATGGATCCTTTCTGTTTTAAGTGCTATTTATCTTTGTTTCGTTCTTTGTCATTCATGATATACTCATGAAGAACAGATAACTTTCAAGGATTTATTGATATATATATATGTTTTAAGAGTAGACGTACATGGACTATACTTTTTTTGTATTTTGAGGCGATTCGCTGATAATGCGCATGTAATTTTCAAACCTTTTGAAAAATAAAAGCAAGTAAAGAACCATTATAACACTAAGTCAATCACTTCAGTATGCACATTTATTGAGTGAATGATTTATTTTTAGTGCCACCAATCTCCCTATTTTATAGGAAAACATGAGTTAATGCAATGTGGCGGGTCTTGCTATCATTCATTACATTGTGTGATAGGTGAACGGAAGATAAAAAATTATTACAATTAGGGTTTCACACAAAAGAATACCATTCTCCCAAGCAAAATTATTATTATTATTAGTAGTAGTAGCAGTAGTAGTAATATGTAGCTATTAATAACTTACCTTCATAATTAATTTCCCCATCTCCATTAACGTCGTATTGCTTGAATATATACTCTATGTAGGCAAGTTTGTCCTTCATGCTTAAATAACATATTTACAGATGTATGCAAAGTTTTCAAAGACCTGAATTGAAATTAATGCAAATGCTAAACCTCTTGGCTAGCAAGTATCAACAATACATTTTGCTCAAATTCCTAATGTTCAAGACCTTTAGAAAATGGCAACTAGTATGTACATAAGAAGACCTTTAGAAAATGGCAAATATTAGGTATATAATCAGACTTTAGAAAATAGCAACTATTAGGTACATAAGCAGACCTTCAGAAAATGGTAACTATTAGATACATAAGCAGACACATAAAAGCAATTATTGATAACATTTTAATTCGTTAGCTTGAAGCATGGTGTCTACATCGAGTTCCATAAGAATCAGCAAATGAAGTGACAATCTAAAGTCCTAGTAAGTAAAATATGCATAACATAGGCGATTGGATATATGTGAATGTTTAACAGCCTAACTACAGCTATTGATAACTATGAAAAATCAAACAACGGTATCGAATACGACGGCAAAAGTAACCATACACTGTCATCGTCTACTAAGACAACAACAGTTCTAATAAATATGAATGTGTGAGTAGAGCGTAACTCAATGTCTAATTATGATATAAGGACAACAACTTTGATACCTAATGTCTGGGCCTAGCCTAAACTCAATAAAACGAAAGCAAAGTTGCCTATAAGGCGATGTGTACAAAATGAGAATAAAAAGTATACGTCATTACCATATATGATCTTTTCATATTGAGTGTAACCACCTTTGTTAAACATAAAATTGACAGATTCAGGTAACTGCAACCACTCACCTGCTCAGTACAGAGTATTTCAGAGAGAAAGCGCGATTACAAAGTCCACGACTGTCACGGAATTGTGTATGATTTATATCAATATGTATATGTGATCGAAAATGTACTCGGGTTTCGTTGCCGCGTAAAGCGTTACCCGAGGGTGGTTTATTTTTTTCGGATCTAGTTATTTCGAAATACTGAAACCGATTCAACCCATGCTGCATGTGCAAATTGCCTGCAGTGAAAGCCCAAGTACCTAGCTGCGCATATTCATCACAGCTAGGGTACTTACAGAGCAAATTCTCTATGTACAATTACAATACGACGAGTCTTGTCAGGAAGCTTACCACTTTACGGGAGCAATCTTCAGCTGTATAGCTGCTTTTGTGTATGGTTTGGTGATGTGGAGTCGCAGAACTCTGTGGAGTTCCTGGTGTCCTGTACGCTGTGTCTGGTGACGTTGTTCCCGATGTGAGGGAACGAGGCTTCGCGACCATCGTGTCTGTGTTGAATGAGAAGGTTCTCGAGGGATCCTTCAACAGACTGGGAGGGGCGGACCATGCGTGGTTGCTCCTTGACCATTGATTAGAGCGGTTGTTATGTCATTATTGCTATCTCAGCACAATTTCATGCATTCACATTTCAATATCGCTATATGAGTAATAGATTCATACATTCACGCATACATATTTCAATATCACTAAATGAGTGGTAAATTGATGATTTTATATATTGATGAATTGATAAGTGCATAATACATGCGTCCGTCTTGTGGATAAATTGTGATGCATGTTTCGTAGTTGTATATAAATCACATGCTTTGGTCACCCTTGGTGCTTAATAAGACCTTGTCTGTATTAGGGTGTAGATCATATACTTATATTTGTTGATTGGTGTTAGGACGTTATTCACGTTTGTTTAAATTCCATTCGTTAATTCATCTTTGATTTTTCTCGTTGAGTTACTTGATGTTGATAGTTCCATATTAGGAACTATATCATTTTCCTTATATTTTTTGTTATAATGGTGTCAGATTCATTCATCTTTAAATTGCGTTTATAAATAAACATCTCATTAAAGCAAGTGCTTTCCTTGTCTTCACTAATCCAATCCCAACCCGGATTCATCCTGTTACAACGACGTATCACAAAGTCATACGTGCCTATGCACAATATACTCAATAGTATGTCTGTCTGCGCTGTATATTGTTCGCTGCTTTAGGCGAGTATTAGATAGGAACATACTGGTTCTAAGAGGGAATTTTATTGAAGTGAGCAGGGGGACCTCTTCAATAGCAGCTGATTCTTATTGCATTTGCTTTATTTTAGCTAGTTTTGGACACATGCAAAAAACATTGTCGAACTGTCGCTGATCATGGAAGGTAGTTTTCCCAGCGATCCTTCGCGACCTGTATCCTTATCTTGATCTGTCTAAATAAAAGCACAATATTGCTAAGTCCTCGGTGAATGAGATCGTGACATTATTGTAGATTTATAAATTAAACTTACGTATCTCAATGCCAAGACTCTCGTATCCATTTATATTTCAATTGATAGGCTATAAGTGGTTTGCCTATGCCGGGCCGAGACAAGCTCAATCCGACTGGACATAATGAAATCATGACAAAGACAATAGTTATAACACCGGAGGTATACCATAGATTAAATTGATGTTTCTGCAGACAGGCTAATGAGACATGTACACACCTGAAATCCTCTGTATCAATATAATCGTCTTTGTTTTGGTACATAACAGCGAAATCAGCTCTAATAGTTAACTCCCATTCATCATATTCCTCTTGATTGTAGCCTTCGTTGCCTGGAAAGATAACGTGGATGCTCGAGTTTTTGTAAAAGCAATAAAATTGAATAGTTTGTTGATTCGAATGTTTGAATTAGTGTTACATTGCACATAAAAAAGTGTCATCAAATTGAAAGTTTGTAAAATATATTTTCACCATTTTTCCACTAAGGTATGAAATAAACTTCTGCTTAGAAATTGCACTTATTTTGGTTCAAAGTATGTGTCAAAGTTAGAGCAATAGAAACAACAACAGTACCAATCTCAAAATGTTTACTGCTCTTCTGTCCTATTTATTGTTGGATACAATCATGGATCATTGATTTTATTGTTATCAATAATCAGTTCTGAAATGTCTTATTTTTGCATGTTTCTTTGTACATCAGTTTACTGATAGGCAGCTAAATGCCCTGTAATCTTTAACGTTCGACAACTCATTGTTGCGGGTGAAACTTTTCAGAATTAAGGTTGTATCAAGTTTGCCATATTAACGAAAAGAAAAATGAAAGAAAACAAAAAAAGGAAAAGCTTTATGCCGGACTGAGAAATGTGGATTATACGAGTGATTGATGTTTACATCATCGACTTTAACGTCTATGTACTCTTTTCATATGTTTTTCATTTTAATCAAAAGTATCTGTAAATTAGTTCTTTCGATAGTAGCTGCTGAATCCAAATAAGACTTTTAATTACACTGCTATCAGAATAAACATAGCTTTCATATGGAAAACTAAATTAGTAACATTAACATATGTGCATGTGCCATGTTTCCGCTCAATGAAAGCATTTGGTTTACTCGGACGATATCATTTACCCTCTGTTTAATTTTCCGATTTTAGTGCCTTGCGATTTATTTGAATTTTAACTTACAACTTATGTAACTGGAAAAATACATATTGTAAGAACAAATATTTCTCAAAAACATCAAGCTGTGCTATTTCAGTTTTCTAATAGAATAAAGCTGAAATCCGAGTAATTAGACTAGTCAAGTCAACAAATGTCGTGTTCTGATTGCTTATTCTTAGGATCGACATTTACGATACAATTATAAATGAACTGAGTTCAAAGTATTATTTAATATTGACCTTGATTAGAATGATTGCAAATAACAGCCTTCCAAAGAGCTCAAGAAATATTTCAGCTCTTTTATTTCTTTATAATATTATTTCTTTTTTTTTATTTTTACTTTTCCCAAAAGTTTATTTCAGGGTATTATTTAATTAGACGAAGATATAAATCAACACAGAGTTTAATTTTCAAGATGGATGAGAAAAGACAATGGTTTTTATCGTTATCACAATATTGAGCTAGGATAAAGGTACTTTGTAACAAAATCTATACAATGGGTTTTCGAGTTCAAACATATAAGGAATTAATTTAGAATACGTAAAGAAATTTGTTCAGGTAGCTACCACTTTGCATGCAAAATTCCGATTAATTTCTTAGTTCTGCTGTAATTTATTTAGACTGGTTATTGGTCTTAATCACATGAAACGTCTCAAATTGACATATGAGCTTTTGTCAGTCTTCCGGCATTCAGTTAATGATAATAGTCATCATTTTATGCCACACAAATAATCTTAAAAGTGTGCATAATGAAGATCAATACGGGAAATAATATATATATATATATATATATATATATATATATATATATATATATATATATATATATATATATATATACCACTTGCGAATAGATAATAAATGCAAATATGTCTGATGGTGACAATTTAATAATTTCACGGCGAAAACAAAGTGTAGAGATAAAATAAAAGGAGAACTTCAACAATTACACACACAAAACTACTTTATAGAAGATACGGTGTACTTATTGATAATAAAGGGGTGTATGATTCAAACAATACAATAATGTTTTAGAGAAATTGTGCTAAAAACAATTTTTAAACAACAGGTAAAACGTAAGGGACAACAATTTTGATAGCAATTTATTAACCTGTTTTTTATTTAGATATTATTTCCAACTAAATCGCTTTGGTCTGAGATATTCTGTTCCAAATTATAAATAATTAAGTCAGCTCGAAATTCTTCAGTTTTGCAAATACAAGTTAATTCCTTGCTTTCACTCTACGTTACCAGAATCCTGCCAAAACGAAATGTAATAACTCATCTGAACACTCAACTGCGAAAACAGACGAGAATAGAAACGTGATTTATACATATATATATATATATATATATATATATATATATATATATATATATATCTGGATTATTCGAAAATAGACAGTTTGAACTTTATGCTTGGGAAAGAATTACGTCAACAATTATAGAATGATTTGCTGAATGACATTCAACGTTAATGTAGCATGAGTTAGGCTGCCCCCAGAAATTATATGCAGGTAGACAAACATCGATATGATCATCGTTACAAGAGGTAAACTGCGGGTTAATGTAAACAAAATTACTCGAAATTGCAAAAGTTTATTGTTTGAACGATAATACTTATTTTAGTAATGTGAACTATGGGATAACAGTCCTGCTTTATAAGACTTCTTTTAGTAATGTGAACTATGGGATAACAGTCCTGCTTTATAAGACTCCGAGTAGGTAAATGGTATATATATATATATATATATATATATATATATATATATATATATATATATATAGAGAGAGAGAGAGAGAGAGAGAGAGAGAGAGAGAGAGAGAGAGAGAGAGAAAGAAAGAGAGAGAGAGAAGGAGAGAGAAACAGACGGACAGACACACATACATAGCTGAACCGACAAGGAAAGCGGTCACAGAAAAGCTGGATATATACAGAGAGAGAGAGAAAAAACAGCCAGAGAAAAAGATATAATTGACGCGCCAAGGAAAGCTGTGCTTCTGTTCATTTGACGCCATATCGATAACGTCACGGAAAAGCTGGGTTATATTTTGCCTTTCCATTGGTGCATTGCAAGTCTTGACTCGCGCGAAATACAAAAAAAAAATTCCTCGGTCAAAAATTAGCGATTTGCTCGACAACATTTTAAGTGTTATCATTTCAGTTCCAAATCTATTTACTATGTGTTTGTTGTTGCTATTTATCTTTTAAAATTGTCAACACTATGGCTTAAATATGAGTATGGGATGATCTACATTATGAGTAATTCATATTATCTGTTTGGTAAACTCTCTGACAGAAGAGGAGATGTGAAGACAATATCAAAGGATGGACAGGCATGGACTTTGCAAAAGTCCCAAAGAACAGTGGAGAACAGGGCGAAATGGAGAGAGATTGTCGCAAAGTTATCAGTTGCGCCCCTACGACCAGTAAGGTTACGGGAGAAATTTTAAAAAAAGAAACTCTGATGGTAATTTAAAAGAAGCTGTTCTTTTTATAAACCACGTGTATGATGTCGTGATAATTTGCGTAAAACCACAGGGCCAGGTAAAATGTTTGCTCATTCAAAATGATAAAAAAGCAAGCAGACCTTGCCGTTACAGTCTAGTTTGGCGACCGGGTTAAAATAACAATATAAACAGGGTGTGTGTGTGACGTATTTGATCCTTATCCTTTACCCGTCGGCGAAAGTGATGTTTTTGTCGTGTTGGTCGTGTGGACTTATTTATTTGATAATATGTTGCACATTTACTGCAATAAATCGCGTTATACGTCATTGCTCTTGCTACAATTTGCATGGAGGTCAAAACGATGAGTACCGTATACCAAGACAATGGAGTATAATACCAATGGAGTACCTGGTTCAGGTATCAATTGGCATCATAAATTCACCCTCATCCTCATGTCAAGAATTAGCAATCTGATTGCATCCATTTTAATTTCAACCGAACGGATTGCTTGATTCCATATTTTGAGGTTGATGATAAACCTAAGATATTTAATGAAACTAACGCCAAGCGGGCTGTTGACTAGAAAGTGACAGGATGGGAGCAGATGGGCTCCCATCGCCTGCCGGCTTTTGATTGGTATTACCGATACATATGTCGCTTATAACACAACATATCGCACAGGAATCAGAAATTTCGAACATAAATTGAAACGTTATGGAATACGAATGAAAACTGAGCCAATTAATTTTTTTTAATTTTTTTATTTCGCAATCTTTAACACACCATAATACAGAGCACCATATCATACTTTAATCTGGCACGCCCTACTAATTTCAATGACTGGGTAAGCAAAGGGAAACAAACGGAAGGTAGAAAATGATCGCTTTTGTTGTGGATGTTCTTTGTTATTATTATTTTTGTTTATTAATAACATAAGGGCGAGGAAACAATTAATCAGTGCCCTTGGCATTGAAGATAAACACTTGACTGTGATACATCGGATTTCAAAAGATAGAGAAATGTAAGTGCACAGTGGTTCATCCCTGAACCTCAATGAAAAGCAGAAGCAAAACCAACCATGAAACTTCATTAATTTATATTTAAAATCTAAAAATTTACAGAAGGTAAGGAAAAATGCTACTGAAACGTAAAATATTGGCATATAAACATTGGATTAACAATACCCACCCCCCACCCCCCAGTATGATACACGAAAGATATAGCAAGTTTCATCCATTCAGTCTCAAATGTCTCTAATGTTAGAAAGGAACGAATGTAGGAACAATTAAATACTGACACATGACTTTGGAATTGAAGATACTACGACTAATGTGGTATGCAACACGCTTGCTAATAAAGATGTATAAGTATACCAAGTTTATCTTTCAATCTCAAAATAATAATAACTAAAGAGAAGAAATGAAAGTGTGACGGAAAACTTAACATATTCACCCATGACCATGACCTAGAAGATACGATCACCAATGTGGTTCATGAGACACATTCTAATGACAATGTATACCTATACCAAGTTTCATCACTAAAGCTGAACGGGCTGCAAAGTTATAGAGCGGAAAGGAAACTGTGATGGAGTACTTAAAATATAAAATTATAACGTTCACTTTAAAGATGTGATCCCCAATGTGTTAGGTAACACATCCCTTAATGTTGATGTCAAACTCTATCCAGTTTTATCCTGTACTCTCAAACAGGTCTAATGTTATGGAGAAGAATGGGTAGTTTCATTGCAAGCTCAAAATATTGAGTCATGATTTGATCATACAAAGTACGACCCTCAATGTGGTAACCGAGAGGACTAATGGTGTGTAAATTTGAAATGATTCATCTCTTAATCTCAAACAGCTCTATTGGTATAGATCAGAAACGAATTTGTGACGGAAATCGTAAAATATTGAGCCGTGACCTTGGACTTGAAGATAAAACCCCTTATGAGGTACGCGACACATGTTCTCGTGATGATGTGCAACTAAACCAAACTTTTTTTCTTCAAATTAAATGGCTTGAAAATTAAAGAGCGAAAAGGAAAGACATACACACAAGTAGAGAGTAAACCTACATAAACACATTAGTTATTGCTTTCAATCGAGTAGTGTATTCAATTTATCTTTACTATTTCATATTATACGACGAATATGGTAATTGGCGGTAATTACGGAACCTCTGTGGATTCATTTACTCCACCATTAAGCATGGAAACTAGACAATCAATAAACAGCTTGTACAAAAGCTTGCTGATTCTCTAACACGTAAGGCATTAGACTTATAAGTATAAATGTCTTAAAGAAAAAGTAGACAACAAACTTCTCTTGAGGGTTACTGAAAGAGCTACAAAAATTAAAGAGCAACGGAAGAAATTAACGACAACAAGAAAAAGCTCTTACATGCACCTGATTTATTTAAGCAGAGATGTAATACGCTGTTTAATGTTTAAAAAAGGTCTTGCAAACTGTGCGAAAGTAAGCAAGAGAAAAAGCGGATGCAATACCTAACATTCAATTGAACAAAATAAAAAACTCAAATAAACAAATCTCAAAAAGACAATGCTAATTTACAATTCAATTGAACACAAAAATGGGGAAAAAGTGTATTTCATTTGTTACTAAACTTAATGAGTTATAAGATAGAATCAATAATACATAAAGGTGTTGGATGATAAAATGAAACCAATGATGGGAAGGATATTGCTTCATACCAGATGAGACGGAACAAATTCTCCTGGTATGATATGAGGAAGATAAGTTGGAGCTTTACATTAGAGTAATGTTCAGTAATAACGGGATGCTCTTTAGACATTTTTAAATACCTCATGCCTTAAATTAATGTATTTAACTATGATCTTTCCAAATTTGCCAGCATGGATCAGTAGAAAAAAATAACTTAGACAGAAACTTAATTCAACTAAAGAAATCAGACTCTGGTTCAATATTTGTTGCATCTACTGTTTCAAATGAAACTTTAGTCTAAACATTATCACAATTGCATGATTAATATTTACATTGGATTATTTGTGAAAGGTAAACGAGTATGTTTCTATTCAGTGGGTTTCATTGGTGGACAAAATAAAACAAACGCCAATATAGATTATTAGAATCACAGACATAATATTTAAACATGGCAATATTTCACACTTTTTTATTAATACAGCTCAATATGTTACTGTATCTGCTATGCAGTTATAGGGCGGATTGCTTAAAAAGCAATATTAAACTTTTAGCATTAAATAAAAAGAGATAACATCACCAGTTATGATTGGTGGAGTAGTATCTAGCGGTATGGCATTAAAAGCAAGTATTTATATGTTTATCCAAAACGATCTGATGCAGATAGAAAAAGTTACTATTAGAACACGTAACAAGAGGAATAAAAAAAAACTGTACAGGACAAAGAAAACAGAGCAAAGGCACAAAGCTACATAAACGAAGGAATGAAATAACAAGTTTTCGTTACGAGGATGCTGAATAATTGGATGATGCTTTTGCTCTCTATTATTTTACCCAGTCTAATTCTATTTTAGAGAAAATTAGACAAGTCAGATCTAATACTTTTTACAAACACTCCATAAAGTGATAGCTTATGTACTTGTGAGGATGTTTTTATTACTATTGCAATGGGCATCAGTGTTGTTTCAGCTAAACATCTCTTTAAATGTGTAGTGAATAGATAAAACTAAAGTGCAATAATACCAACATCCAGTAAATACATATCTCTACATAAACACGAATATGCACCACAAAATGTTAGGCATCTTAGTCTAACATATCATTGCATTACGCATACTCAAAGTAGTATCAAACCTCAGTAGTTACATCAAGTGGAAACATCTGCGTTGGGAGCTAACGTTATGATTGTACCTAGTATTATTCGATGTAAAAGATTAAAAAAGACGTTGCCGGTCAAGCATTAAGCAATTTTAATAGAACACATGTTAAAGACATAACCATTTCTTACAATCGAGATGAGATTTTCAATTTGAATAACGACAATATTTTCATGGCTTTCAAAGGTTTGCGGTTACCAGCGTCTGTAAAGACAGACAAAATAGAACAAGGTATCATGAATGATAGATTGAGAAAGTTAAGGTCAGCAGCGGCAATGCACAGATCATTCTGGGAAAATCAAGTATTATATTTCCTAAGGTTGTATTAGCTTATATGTCCATGATTTTCTCTTTCTTATGTACTGCAGTTGTGAATGAAGACAAATCCAAGTTTTCCAGTTCGGATACATGATTTCCAGCCCCATTCCCCCCCCCCCTCTCTCTCTCTCCCGCTCTCTGACTCTCTCTCTCTCTCTCTCTCTCTCTCTGGTTTTACAAGTTTGGCCACGACATTGACAGATATGTCAAATACATATTTTAAAAATTATCAACGTCTTTTAACTTTATCGGGCATATGTGAAACCATTGTTCGTATGTGTGAAGTTGATGTGTTGATGGTCTGTACTGATAATCTCTTGAAGGAGACTCTACGGCATTAAGGAAGCTTTTGTTATTTGAAATGGCAACGTTAAGACAAGCATTTTGATATTTCACTCATGCTGATAATGCAGTGAATGAACTTCCTGTTATTGGTATATATATATATCACCATGCAATGTTAGATAATCTATCTATGCAAAATTTTAACTTGCATCTTTGCTTATTTCCTGGCCAAACTATGTGCTTATTACTTCAACGATCTTTTAATACTTTCTAACTGCTAAATTGAATATTTAATTCTGATTTATATTGCTAAATCAAGTTGAATTTTCCTTATCCAGCATTTTGAGTTTCATACATTCATATTTTTCAAGTAATTATCGGCGTTGTAAAAATAAAATACTAATCCTAATTATTTTCCCTCTCAAATCTATATTCGTATACTCTGTCTATAAATGAATTGGAGATCTTCTAAATTATACATATATTTATATTTGCATCTTCATTCTACATTTTGTTCTTCTAGCTGAAAGTGAAATTAAATATAGCGCTCAAAATCCCCTTTCAGATTATGGCATTTGTTTTCTTGAGATATACATTTAGCATATTATTACAATACTATTTTGTGAAATTAAATTTGTTTGAAATATAGTGCTCTTTTTAACAAGTAATTCTTCTTTTTTGACTTAATTGTTTTCTTTCGCTTCCTTTATAATGATTTCAATTTGTTTTCATAACATTACCACATTCTTTACCTCTTTGGTATTGTTTGTTTTGACCTGACATCTGGTTGACATGTTTATTTTCGTCAAAGTTGTAGCATGCAATTATCTCCATATAAAGTACAGAAAATATTACATTTTTAATATATCCCTAAAGCAAACACTTAACAATGCCTCATGAGAATCTCTTCTGTATAAGGCACCGCCTACGGGAATCGGCTTACTTAAGAGAACTTAGATTATATTTATGTAAAACGTAGGTAAGTACACCGGATCCAGAGAACTCTACAAGCCATAGATTTACGCAGCCTTACTCATTTATCCCTGTAAAGGTTGGTGTCATTAGAATCGAAGCATCTGCAAGGTCTTATATTTGTGACGATGCAGAAAGATAACTTTTAAAAACGTAGGTGTTGCTCCCAAAATCAGAAAACTCTTAGGCATGTTGTATCTGCCTCGCACAGATTTATTTTCCAATTCGAGAATGCTTGAAACATCTGAGCCATCCTATTAAAAGTTGTCTGAACTTATCGAACGATTCGGATCATTTTTTACATCCTCAAACACGAGGAAAACAGCTACACCAAAATAGTTCTGCTGTTTACCTCTCATGTACAAAAGAACAATGCGAATTCGAACATCGAGAACAACATTTCTCTATCCCTATCTTATTATTCTGCTCTCCGTCTCGTCAACAATCCCTCTCCCCCCCCCCACCACCCTCTCTCTCTGTCTCTCTTTGTCTCTCTGTCTATATCTCTCTCTCTCTCTCTCTCTCTCTCTCTCTCTCTCTCTCTCTCTCTCTCTCTCTATATATATATATATATATATATATATATATATATATATATATATATCGTTTGTACAGTTCACCGTTCGCTTACAAATGAATACTCCTCGATGATATTTGCACATTGTACGTAAGTTCAATTATCATTTTCCTACATGTATTTCTTCTGAAAGACATGGTTTAGTTTGCAGGTTATTGTGGGTAGTTGATATATGTATTTACATATTCTTATCCACGAAAAATGTCTAATGTTTAATATACCCAGGTAAGAATTTGTAGGTGTTACCTTCTGACTAATAAATAAAGCAAGGGAACCCTGTGCAAAGTAATACTTGATAGAATTCTGAATGCTAATCAAGACAGTTTAACTTTGCTATGCAAAACGTTTTATTATGTGTAATTAATTTTGTTCTCACAGGCATCATTGAAGTTTAATCAGTTCACATTGCTCGTTTATTTCAAATGCATGTCTTAAAAAAAAAAATATTCGAATCTGAATTTTAAAATGAAGATCTACTTGGTAGATTATTTGTCTGATAAGCACCGTGAAGAGATCAGGTTGACTTTATGATTTTTCTATCAAATTAAAGCTGTCAAACCTTATAGAACGTTTTTCATAACATCGTTCTTAACGATATCTCTAACAACGAAATGTATTATCTTTATTTCATAGATTACCAAAAAAATACGCGAACCGAGAATTCCAAAAGAAAACAAAGAATGACATTTTATCGGTGCCTATCGGATCTACTTTATGTCTGAGATTTCGGTTTTAATCAGCATGAACGTACTTCACTTTACTTAACGAATCTAATCCTGTATTGTCACAGAGATCACGCATGTCAATAAGAATCAAATTTTGTTCTATTGACTGTTCTTTTCTTTGAGTGCTGTTTTTGTTGTTGACAATATGAATGCAGATAGTTTCACTGAAGTTTTCATTATGGTATAGAAGCTCGTGACCACAGAATGAACTTGAGTCTCGCGAATTTAAGATTTTGACATATCCGTTGAGACCAGTCCCTTCAGGACTCACGGTACTAATTATATGGAACAAATGTGAACCAGTCTAGAAATGGGTGAAGATACTATAGAGTATATACGGGTTTGGTGGTCCATAATTGGTTAATAATGAAAAGTAAAATTTTATTAAAAAATTCTTTTGAGAGCTTATCCTATCTGCACCTACAAAATAGAAACAAAATGCTATTGATGCAATTTTACTATTTTTACAGACTTGACTTACAAACAGTCAATACTAACAGTAGCAACTGCTTCATTAGGTGCAGAATGGATAATACAAGTTTCATGCACATGTTGATCCAAAATATGCAGCGGCTCATGTGGTTTTCTTAACACAGAAGCTTGCATCAAGGATGGGTCTATACTGATAAATATAGATTTGACCATGAGCATTTAGGAATTTAAAGTTATTGAATTTTTAATATCATGATGTTTACATAGGTTTACTATGGGACTTGAATTAGTACCGTGAGTCCTTCAACCCACTAGGCGTTCAGCACTCGCACCTCAAAAGATGATTTTTTTTGTACAGTTAGCGCAGCGGCAGCGGTTGCACGCATCCTAAGTATTTCATACTTGTTCCTTAAATCCAGCTGAACCGGGAGTGCATTGAAACGTTCTTGTGTAGAGAGACAGGTGCTATTTTCTTGACAAATATCATTTCACGTTAATAGTTTCAGTTTAAAAGAGTATCGTATACGACAATATTATCGTATTTTACAAATGTAACTGATTCATTATATTTCTTTCAAAAACGTAACTGTCTTATTTGAACTTCTTTTATAAACTTTAAAGTCTTATTTGTTTTTCTTTTATAAATGTAACTATCGTGTATATATTCCTTTTATAAATGCAATTGACTTAACTGTATTTCATTCATAACCATAACTGTCTTTATTGTACTTCTTTTATAAATGTAACAGTCTTATCCGTATTTCTTTTATAAATACAACTTAATTGTACTGAACACTTGTCAAGGTATGTGGCTAATTACGCCATATGTCGTCTTCTAATTATATCCTCAAACTTATCTCGACGGGAGTAGGTGGAGGTTGGACAGCACTATCTCTGAAGATTATTTAATTTGTAATGTCTATCGGATCCCGCTTGAGTCGTTTATGATTTTATAACATAACCAAATAATCACTTTAGATTTTGAGAAAATGCAGTATCAATATTTTTAAGCGGACAATGAGTAGAACTTTGAAATAAAATAACGTCATTGCTATGTATCACCGAACACGTCAAAAATGGAATATTAAATATTCTCCACCTACAATGTCGTTGTTTCAACATATCCCTATGTAAATGCAGACAAAAAACTGTAACTTATAATACCTTACAAATTTAGCCAGAATCAAGAAGGTCAATATGAAATTGTGTGTGCGTGTATATCTATCTATATATCTATCTATCTATTTATCTCTCTCTCTCTCTCTCTCTCTCTCTCTCTCTCTCTCTCTCTCTATATATATATATATATATATATATATATATATATATATATATATATATATATAAATTTGATGTATAAATTTATGTACGTCAAAACTAAGCTAATGAAATCACTAATCTCGGAAAGTATGTTCTTATGCATTTATATATACTGGACTGTATACCACGCTCATCTACAGAAATGTTAGAGTAACGTCCTTGGGAACTGTTATAAAATAATCCGGAGATACCTATAAGCCCTTTCCTTTCTGTTTGTTAAATCGTTTGTAATATAAGTGTCAATTCTTAATAATTTAATGTATATCAATTGCATTTCTAAACAGAAATCCAGTAATGTTGTACCTATAGATAAGTGTTAAATTCCGATTGACTAGCGAGCAAGTTCTCGTGCATCTCGATTCATTTCCATCAATCATTTTGAGAGTTTGAGTTCTCGTGCATATGATCTAGGAGTTAGGTACCGCTACACGCGGCACCGGTTCCATTCTTGCTTGGGATGAAATATAACTCTTTAATCTATTTTGTATTTGTATTACTTGTATTGATGTGTATTGTATGTGCCTTTTTTCATGTGTGTATGATTGCACAATTACTTGACAGAAGAGAACACCTCCAGTAGAAATCTCCAAAAGACAATTAAGAACAATTTCTTCAAAGCATTGCGATTTGTTATTGAAATTACGTTAGAAGAGAATATTGGTTTCAAGTTCTGTCAACTTCTCAATATATGTAAAGAGTCATGTAAATACAAACTTAAAGATTTACAGAAGCTCAATATAATTTATTTGTTCCTTATCCCACACTTTTCAAAACATCTATCTCTCTCTCTCTCGGAGTTTACAGAAAGAGAAGCTTATTTAATGATGTATGTTACCAGGTCAAAATGGAAACAAAATGTCCCAAAATGGAAACAACACACTTGACTAACAATCGAATGGTCTCACCTTTTCCAAGTATCATTTGCATTGTAAGTTTAGTTTTAGCAGCTCAGAAATATTTCTCACTAAATATATAATAAACCATTTTCAGGAATAACAATATTAGCTCAACTTACGTGTATTCTTCAGTAATATTTTGCACGTGTTAATGCGTTGTACTTCATTGCACATTCCTTATAAGGGCTATGCGACGTTGACAGATGTAAATGGAGTTCAATGAACTTGGGAAGAAATGAACAAAAAACATAACTTGCTACTAGATATATGGTTCAAGAGACAAAATAAAAAAAATGAAAATGTACCTTTCCTCATACACAATTTGACAGAGGTTTAAAGATATTTAAAAGAAGTCGTTAGTCCATAAAAATCAATAGACAATACATCGTTACCAGCAGGTACTTGGTCATTTTACAAGAATCCCCATACCATGTTGAATCGGTCCGACTGCATTCGACATGATTGTTGGGATGGTCTAATCGTATTTTACACCAGTACTAAATGTACAGAAGGCTTAATTCGAGTGACTTAGATGAATATTTCGAATTTGTTGTATTGATAAAACAAGGAACTAATTTCTATAGATATATTTGGAACACACAATGTATATAGCTCAGCATATATTTGTGTATATACGAATTGGGCATAGAGATAAATACGCACACTCAACTAACTTTTGCCCTTGAGGCAGTTCTTGCTCAAGAGGTTAACTCTTCGGGTGAGGTCGAGACAGGGAAGCGGGTGGACACGTATTTTAGAAGCACATAATTCTAGCTATAATCAATTATTATTGATATTTTTATTATTATTATTACAACTACTACTACTAATATTATCATTTGTTAATGTCGATTCTGTTGTCAGTATTAGTATAAGTTTTTTTTGTTTAATTTCTGCAATTTTGTCGTCGTCGTTATTATTATTATTGTTGTTGTTGCAGTTGTTGGTGTTATTGTTGTTGCGGTCAGTGCTATTACTAGTAGTAGCAGCCCGCGTAGTAGTGGATGTTGCTTTGTTGCTGTTTACTTAGTAGCATGATCACAAGATTTCACTACCATTAAAAGAAAGAAATAAAGAAACAAGAATCGATGATTGAATTTCAATTAATATCGGAGCAAGGTGTACTGAAAAGCTATAGATTTTCTACAAAGCAGCCATAGGGTGAAAGTTAAATTAGCTCAGAGACAACAAGAAGCATGTAAAACACGGATATAGCAAATTCGTATCATAATGGCCATCTTAAAAATTTTCTAACTGAAACTTACAACTAGTATAATATAAGAGTTGTGTCCCCTTCTTGGTCACTAAACCGCGGATTTCGGCCATGTTACTTTCAAGGAGCACAGCAGAAACTATACATTGCAATTTATTTTAACTGATAAGATAGCCTAGATTACAGTTTTGTAATTACGAATAGGATAACATATTTAATCAACTGCCACTTAAACAAGAAATTTAAATATTTTTAGTTTCTAAAACTTTACCAGAAAATGACGAGTTGCATTCCTTTTCATTAGGGTCAGCGGTTATTCAATATATAAATCTTGTCTATAAGGGCATATGTTACTAACAATAGCCATATTTGGCTTCATTTCATTCCATACTAATCACAGTCCTCTCACTTAAGCTGTCTTTTGATTTCGGCGAGTTGAACAACTGGTTAATCCAGATATTGTTTCCATGTGTGAACAGCTGTTTCTAATCCCAATTATACAAGTTTGCTGAGTAAAGCGTCAGTCCCTTGTTACACAGACATATGTAAACTGTCAGATAATAGTAATGTTAGTGCCTTACATGGTGCACAAAACCATGATCAGTTATTTTATTTAAAGGGTCAGTGACGATTTAATTTATTGCATGGATTAAAGTGAGCTGAGTACAGTAATCTTGTGTGGAACATAAATTTGGAAGACAACAACATATATATGTATTTTACTATTTTGTTGAGTAGTGGAATAAACTAAATATTTTGATAAAATAATAATAAAAATAATTATAAGTATTATAATAATAAGTATAATAATAATAAATATAATAAATATAGTCGTAATCGGTGAATTATATTTGTTCAAAAACCATGTTTTAAAAGTGATACAAAGTTCACCTGTGCACAAAGGCCATACATACTTGTGGTTGTAAATTCATTTTGAAGTTCTGCATAAGCAAATACCCTTGTATCCTCTCCCTAACCACTTCCGAGAACATCACGAACGCGCTTTCCGTTATACTGCATACAAAATATGAACCACGCAGTCGTACCCTTCACGAGAACAGCACCTGTACAGTACTTACATTTAAACCATATGATCTTTTTGGGATTAGGCTTTCGCCGACGCACAACAAGGAAAAATAAACAATGATCCAATCTTAAATTCAAATTACTGCTCTATCGCGCTTTTATTAGCCCTCTATACTGTACACCACCCATTATATATGTACATGAGTTCTGGGACACATACCTTACTACTGAAAGAACCCACATATATTATGGTTCTATTTGAAAAATTATTACTCCATAAAACTGAGATTAACAAAAGCTATAATTGTTGTACTCAAACACAACAGATTCATTAAAATGCTAACTATCACATTACTTACATTCAATGCACACAACTCTCTCTCTCTCTCTCTTCATATGAGAACATTGGCCACTAACTATCTAAAACACTAGGATGGCCTTAGAACAATAAGTCTGGTTAATTTATACATAGCATGGAGAGGCTATTCACATACAGATTAAACAGACAATGACAGTATTCTTGGCGGAACAAACATTCTTAGCTGATAAAAGTCAGTCAGTTGCAGAGATATACTGAAGCACAAACAGACAGACAATATTCTACTGCCATTAAAACTATTGATAGAGGAGAAAGTGAAGTTGCCGCATTGTCGACAACAGAGTGCACAGGCATACAGAGGAAACCAGTCTTCATGTATTGTTGCAATTAGATTGTTTTAAAACTGATTTATACTACTGAGTTTGTTTAAGGATTGGAATTCGAAGCCAACTGTTGTTGGATCGAGTCTCGTGTCCAACAAATATTTTGCATATTAAATTGAGTATCACCTTAGTGCCTCAAGCTGGGTTTCCAAATGTTTCAAAAGAACAATACAAATAAAAGTTGTCACGTACGCGCTTTGAACCAACCTATTCAAAAATAGGGTGGAGATCGTCTTGCGCAAAGTGTAAGCATTTGGAGCCTCGTGACACAATGGAAAAATTACAAACGCTAAAAAAGCTACCATGAGTACGACTGAAGCAGCCTACATCAGGACGGTGCTATTCCCATGTATGACTTGCATAAATTGCCGCGTGAGACAAGCAGCAGCAACACAAACACTCCTAATTGAGTACAAATTACTATCGTATAGGAGAGAACAAATCAACACTGTGACCCCGTCCCCGCACACACAATGTTCACAAAATGAATGTAATCATGGTGGTTGGCTGAATGAGGTAAACATGTCCCGACAAATATGGTACATCCAGTTGTCTTTTGACGATGAATCACGACTTGAAGTAGCTATGAAAACGAAAACTATTGTCTCCTACAATCAATATTATCGAATTTAATATGTTCATAAGGTAAATTTAGTAATAATCTGACATTGACTGGCTTCTAACACGCCCCTCATCTTAATTCAAGATAATACAGTTAAGAATATTCCAGGTTGATAGAAGTTACAAAAACACCGACCCGGGCGTGTTGAGTAAAGTTTGTGCTGTACAACGACATATCCAGAGGTTTCCCAGAAACAAGTCAAAACATTATCTGTCTTTCTTCCCCTCTTTTACATTCTATATATGATCATGGTAATGCTTTAATCCTAGAGACATAACTTCAAATATTATAGGCCGTCACACTTGATAGACTACATTTATGCATGCAAATGTTTATATTACAGCTCTTCGCCTCTAGCATGTATTCCAGCAAGCAATTTTATATTAGAAATCTTCGATCAATAATAAAGTTTCATTTTATATTTACATTTACTAGATATATAAGAAAGTTATGGTTTTAATACTTTATGTTACATTTTATGCTTATTTTAGTGTGTTATTTTATTTCAATATTCAGTAAATAACTCCAAAGAGCCGATGCCGGTTATTGTGAAATGATATCTGAATTTACATATATTTGGTCCATTATATCATTGCTGACGTTTTTATCGATTTTTATCTAGTTTCCAATCGAAAGTATATGTTTAAAGATGATAGGCTTGACGTTAACTCTCGCTATGCATATATGTAAGTATCAACGCATGCACAAACAACGTAGGTACGTATGTATGTATGTATGTATGTATGTATGTATGTATGTATGTATGTATGTATGTATGTATGTATGTATGTATGTATGTATGTATGTATGTATGTATGTATATTGTATATATGTACTGGAGCTTTTAAATTTTCACCTGAAAAAAAGTCTGCAAGGCTCAGAATTTCTTAAGGGTTGAGTCTGAACTGCGGCGTGCGTTCTATAAAAAGTACTTACTCCCGGTAAACGTGTTTAATAGCGTTGACACGCCACTTATGGCTGTGTATGTGGGCACAGGTGTAGCATGGAGTGGCATATTGCCAACAATCATTGCCGACCCCATTGTAGTTGCCCTTGAGATCACAGCTTTGGGCTTCGGGCTGGTTTCCATTGTTTCCATTGCCGGAAATGTTTATTAGCCGGCGGCTCTCCCTGAAGGCAAAAAAGAATGACAAAATTCGTGTGCTCGCCGGGACAAAACTCAGCACAATATTTGACCACATATCTAAGACGCTTCATGACAACGCCATCTCCGTGGAAGACTTCAAGCTCATCCTCGAGGAAATTGACAAATACAATTCCATGATATATGAAATACGGGCTGCATCGCACAAGGCACACGATTCAGTTGTCATCAACGAGATGTCAAAAACTAACTGATGGCCAGAAAGAAAACAGAAGCTCGCAAAGAGATTTTGAAAAGTCTCTTTGGAAATTCTCAATAAGCTGTGTCAGATGTGCAGAACCGTCGAAACGACAGAAACAGCGGAAACGACTGGAACAATACAACCGCAAAAAATAAGGTCTATTCCCCGTGTGCCACCATCTTAGGATGCCTTTTTCCACTTTACTGGAATAAAATAATTCACGAAAATTAAACACACAGAAATTTATCAAAAAATGAAGAAATTTAGCGAAAATTTAACAGCGCGAAATATTACCTATATATGGTACCTTGAAAAGTCTTGAACTAGCAGAAATATATAGCATTGTCTTCTAGGCAATATAGCTCCTATAGGAGTATACATCCATGTTTTGCATTGCATGATGGGATATGTAGTATTTTTTCATGTGATAATGCAAGGATATGTTTCTACACATGGAAGATATTTCACCAATAATTTTCTATTTCATTTTTAATACCTTAATGAAATTTATAAAATTTTCCTCGTTAATCAGTACTGTATCAGCATCATGGAACTATTTATTCGAAGCATAGGTGTAAAATTCGGATATATATATATATATATATATATATATATATATATATATATATATAGAGAGAGAGAGAGAGAGAGAGAGGGGGGAGAGAGAGAGGTATATATATAGAGAGAGAGATAGAGAGAGATAGAGAGGTAGAGACAGACAGACAGACAGACAGAGAGATTAGACACTGATATCATATTTGGCATACTGATTAAACATAGAATACTAAAACCACAACTTCGCGCATTGGTAGAGGAGTAGATGGAATCACATTTTGGAAAAGATATATATTTTAAATATGTTTTATTGTTTTCTCCAAACAGTAATCAGTGTTTTTTCAAAGAAGAACATTGACATGGTGTGTTTACTTATACAAGACCAGTTTGTGATTTTTCATTTTTTTTTTTTTTTTACAAAATATTTAAACACAGTAAATAATAAACTTTAAATGACTGACAGAAGCATAACAATATGTATTGATAAACACATTATCACTTACAATACTGCATTGAAGGTGAAACTTTTTTGTGGGTATAGTACCATAACATGATGATCAAGGAATTGGTCATGAGTCTACTATATAAAACTTGGTGACTCCATATTGCAAATACAAATTAAACTAATTGAGGCATACTAACCCACAATCCATGTGCAAAATGCCCCAGACATTAAAATGTTTTAAATGACAATATGCGACTCTCAGTGCTACTAATATTCATGTTGACATGAATAAAAGGATTTAATTTTATGAACTTTTTTACACAACCTGACTAAAACAATTGTATGCAAATGACTCCTACTGCAGTAGGGGCATATTATTTTTCTCATGTCCATCCATACTTCTCTCTCTCCATTGTCAATTTCCCAATATTTGCACAAACACTGATGATTATGCAGATATAAAAATTCACACTACTTAACGTTTTAATACATATATGAACTTACAATATTTTAAATAAATTTTACAGATTTGTCAGGGTTTTCAGACATTTCTTTTAGATTTATGTTTTGGCCTTTTTCGAGTCCAACCTCTGCTATCAGTTTATGTTTTATAAACTAAATACTAGTGTTAGTCAATACATACTTACTAAGCAATCAAAATGCGTAATTCAAAGATGACTACTGATGTGATGAACCAATATACTGACATGTCTTCATTTTGTAATAAAAATACTATTCATCTCATTTTAAGAAATGCAGCATTTGTCATAAATTGATATATAGAATTTGCACTTCCGTTTAAATTGGTTTAGCTGTACATGTTTGGGTTTAATATATTATGCAATCATATAAAAGACAAAATTGAAATGCAAACCTGTGTAAGACTGGAATTGAGATGTCTGTCTGGAAAAAAAGTATCTTTCTGGCCTTCACAAAAGTTACACAGTCTGCATCTTGTGACTGGAGACTGGGCTGTCCTGCTTTAATTCTCTTGAAATACATACGGCAAGATGCCCCTAAAATTTAGATTAACATCTCCCAAGAAAAAATGCTAGGCTATCTTTGCAGGTAATGCAGTTAGCTGTTGCTAGCTGCTCACAAAATTGTAACTTTAATCGCTTGCAAAAAAGGTTCCAAGTCCTCATTAGATGGATACTATAATAATATAATCACCACAGCTAAGTGTGTAGATGGTGTAGAGGGTACGCATTGGGTACTGAATAAGGAACTGAAAGAAAAATGCCAGTTTCATCCATGTTTGAGTATATATTTTATGCCATATGAACCTACAGTGTAAGACTATTGTCATGAAGCATGTTATTTATTTCATCATGTTTAGGAAGGGCATGTGTGGATTTCTATAGTTCCCAAGCTATAGCTGTAACGGTCTGAATATAAATCCATGTGGGATTCAATATTATGACCTTTACCTGTGTGGGGTACAGGCAGGAAACATGTGACCATCAATTGGTACACCCTTTTTATGTATACAAGAAATATTGTTTTTCAATGCACTGTCAAATACAATATGTGGAGTTGTGTTTTAGATAATGAAGATATTATAACTCATCCCAAATCGTACAAATATCAGTTATAACATTATTTATCGATAAATACAACTTGCTAAGTTTCTGTATAGCACTTAGACATGTACAATATATAATTAAAAAATGTCCAACCATTTTGTCTTCAAAAACATTTACCTGTTCTTCTTCTTGCAAATTTTGTATTCAGTTTGTCTGAGCATTTCTCCCAGAATCTTTTGGAACGAAACTTTGTTTCAGCTGCAACTTCAAGCAGTAATGTTGTTTCTGCTTCACTCCACATGTTTTTAGTAGCCACCCCAAATATTAAATTCTCATTCTGCAATGTAATTTTTAAATGACATACTGGTGTCTTATCATATAATACATGTAATAATAAACTTAAATGTTCTATTAAATGTTACAAACTGTTTAGTACAGAAAAAGAGACATGATGAAATTTTATAGTTATATTTCCAAATTTTCACAAAATAACATATTCAAATATATATTTTGTTTCATGATTTTGTAAAAATGTATTTCATGTTATCCACTTGGAAATCCAAACCTGTTAACAACACAACATTATTAAAAGGCCAACTGGTGAAAAATATGCAAAAGGAATTCTAATTGAACTGAACAAAAAAGACCAGCTTTGTATAGGGATCACTCTCAATTGTGGGTCACTAAATGTAGATTTGCCTGTGTATCATTCAACTAAGCAAAACAGTTATTGCAACATTTTTATGTTTCTGTATCTATGGAGTGGCATAAAGTGTTACCCTTCTCCATCTGTCACAATGTATTCAATCCCTCAACAATGTTTCAGTCAATCACTTCACATGAAGCAAATGAATGTAGCACAAATTTGAGTACGGGTTTGATATTGATTAAGTTGAAGTTCCATATATTTGTTTGCCTTGGCAGGAGTATCCATTATATATTAATATAGATTAACATATATACAGTTGGTAAATGCATTCATGCAATGATAATCAATCGAGGTTTACATTATTAAAACACAGAAAATATTGCATGGAAATATACCTGGTATGTGGGTCACTTTGATTTAGTATATGGAGTATAACCAGTTGGGGAGCTTCTCTCCCTTTTTCCAGTTATGGAGTAATTATGATCTGAAACTTGGAAAATTGATGGCACTCTGTCGTCTCTTTTCTTACAGTAGCTATGATAAATCTAGACAGCAAATAAAATAATATATGAGGAAAGACAAATTTACATTATTTTTAAAGACAATAATGACAAGTTTTTATGCTTCTAAAATACCTTAACCCTTTTTAAAGATGGCTTTGATAAGACTGATAAAAGAGGAAATATACCCATATTATTTTTTTTTGTCTCGGTCCTAAGCTAGCTTTTTGGCGAAACTTAAAGCCCAAGTTTACTACCAATGTGGCTACTATTAATAGAATACAACTTTTTTTGGGAGTGTCAGTGGAAAAGATTGGGGTTTTTTTAATGCAAGCGTATCACAAGCTTGAAGGTAACTATGCTGTCATGATCGTATGCAATATGCTTAATCAGTGGTGGTTCGTGTGTACTTGTTCTTGACATTTGCTAGGGGAAGGGAGCTGTCACGTGGCCTCACAAGTGGTCTAAACACTACAAATAGCTAAAAGACTTTCTTTTTAAACCAACAACTTTTTCTGGAGCGTCTTTTTTTGTGTTATTTTGCGCAACGACAACATTATGCCTCCACAAGAACATATTGAATCGGCACATTTCTATAGTAAACTGTACCATGTCCGCCATTTTGATTTGTTCACTGGATTCCGCCATTCGGTAGTCCTTGCCTGGTGCAAGTGTTTTAACCAACGACCCAGGGTACCCTGATGGAGGTCCTTTAAGGTGGCACTCTCAAGTTTCGTACTTTGCATAGGGTTAGATTTTTAAAGAAAAATAATTACCCAGGTTATCCTCACTGGTTGTCCTGGCTATTTAAAAAGATCTTGTATATCTTAGGTATTGTTAAAAGAACTTTGAATTCCCTTTATTTTGGTGTATGATTGATGGGTGCAATTCGGGTTATAGAGTATTCATTTATATTATATTTATATTATACTTATGTAATATAATACTGTCATAATGTTATTGTTTATATTTCAATAATATAATTATTTTGTTAAATAACTCGTTAATGAACGCTTATTAACAATTGTCGGCATATATATCGTCACAACGCGAAATAAAGGGACAAAACTAAGGGTGCCTATGTAGCAATTTTACTTTCAAACAACATTAAAACACTCTTTTAAAAGTTTTAATTACAATATTGTCAAAACAAAGTTAATATAGTATAATATATACAAATATGTACAAATTAACTTTGTCTGACTTTGCATGTTTTTGTCTGCCTTTGCATGCCTTTGCATGACTTTGTCTACCTTTGCGGTGTTTAGTAGGGTCCTACTAAACACCGCAAAGTCAGACAAAGGCAGACAAAGTCTGACAAAGGCAGACAAAGTCTGTTTATTTTTGTTATATTTGTACATATTTGTATACATTATACTATAGTAACTTTGTTTTGATATTTAAATTTAAAAAATGTTATAAATGTTAATAGATTATTTAATTGACACATAATTTAAAGGAACACATATGCAAAATTAAATGAAGTATAATACTTTGTATAAACAGCCGATATTTATAGTGCTGACTTTATAATATTAAAGCATTAGTACATCTTAATTTGTCACAATGAATCAGTCTTTGTCATACGATATCTTAAGTTTATTACATCACGTTGGCATACTATATTCGATTAAATTCTTATATTAAACTTATGTATTTTATATTACTTTCATAATATTATTACTTGTCTCTCAATAAGATAATTATTATATAAAATTATTAAATCTGGTTTTGTCAAATTGAGATTGAATTTGGCATACACCATCTGTGTTATATGACTTTGTCATACTCTATCTGCCTTTGTTCCACTAAATATTTATATTATACTTATGTAATATAATACTGTCTTAATATTATTGTGTATATCTTAATAATATAATTATTTTGTTAAATAACTCGTTAATGAACGTTTAGTAACAATTGTCGGCATATATATCGTTGTCACAACGCGAAATAAAGGGACACAACTAAGGGTGCGTATGTACCAATTTTACTTTTAAACAACATTAAATCACGCTTTTTTAAAATTTAAATATCAAAACAAAGTTAATATTGTATAATGTATACAAATATGTACAAATATAACAAAAATAAACAGACTTTGTCTGACTTTGTCTGCCTTTGTCTGACTTTGCGGTGTTTAGTAGGACCTATATCTATATTCATGTATATATGTATTTACGTATCTATTTTAGGACTGACCATGTGTGAACGATACAAACCAGTTATTAAAAAAATATTTCTTCTTTCCTTTTTGAGTCAGAAGAAAGAATTATTGTTTTCATTTCTCACAGCAAGTGATTTAGATCCATAAACAGCATCCAAGCCAGCTTTTATCTGTGCAAAGTATTTTCCTATTTTTGCATCACATTTTATTATCACCATCTGTTCGAAAAAGGACTCGTGTCTACATGTATAACGTAGAAACAGAAGTCGTCGTCACCAAACTTGTGACGTCATCAACTTAAAAATGATCAGTTGGGCGAAATGTTGTGACACTGAGTTGCTTTGCTTCTACGATGTTGCATTTGTTTGAGAACTTTTCGATCAACACTCGTAAATGTCAATTGATCGTAGCAGGAAATGATAATATATCCATTTCACCGTAAAAAGACAACAGAAAAATATAAGTTTTACTGATTAAATTCCTGATAAAAAATAATGAAATAACTTTTATCACATGGTTGTTACACTTTACATATAGTATGAGCAGTTTCATATTTTTGATTGCTCCAAATAATCCCAGGAAATTCTTGCGCAGTGTTGTCTTTACCGATTGGTTGCGACCGTGGGAATTTTATTTACCCCGCCTTCTGGAACTTTGTTTCTTTACTATTACTATCAACATTTTGGCAGCCATTTTTGGATTCAATTGCCCAAGGGTCATTGAGAAAAAAAAAATTGAAAAAAAAAAAAATATATATATATATGCTGTTATCTAACGAAAACAAAGCATATAATTCTGGTGATAATGTTGGTTCTTAAGTATAATAATTCATACTAACAACTGATTGTAAGTTTGAAAAGAAGTCCAAAATAAAGCATACATGACGTCATTTTATTTCGCATATCTTTACGTGTGTTGCGGATTTGCAGTATGTAGATTTGAAGCGTTCCCCAGAACTCAACATGGTATTGGGTAACAACTGATTAGTCAAAAGGCATCTCTAAAGATATACGGTATCATTATATTTTAACGTTGTTCAATATCAGTATTATTTTATTTTGTTTTGTTACATTTTATTACTATTTAGGAAACGACAACATGGCCAAGTCTGGTTTTACTCATATCAGCATTATATAATTATTGTAATATTACACTGAATAGGACGTAAATGCACCTTTTCGTCACATTAAGTGATACATTTTGCAAGACTTGATTGGACAATCATAAGTTTATATGACTATGTACATCCCTTGTTTAACGGCATATATAATCATCATCGGATGCACGTGACGGTACGTCAAAAAAGAAGGTAAGTTGAATTGCACTATGTAGTATATCATAAAATAAAAATATAATTGATGTTGCTATGTTTGGTATTAGTAATTCATTTTGGTGAAAAGAATTATTAACTTTTAAATTTATTGGGTATATTTCAGAGTTTACATTCGCCTGCTTTCATTTTAGGGATACATTTAATAAGCAGATATAATTATTGCAATTTTTTTCATATGGCAGGATGGTGTCCATTACTGAAGAGGTAATCAATCATACTTAATACAAAGTAAAACATCCGCAAAATTTGTCATATTGGCTGATAGATCAATGAAACTGGTGCATACCACCTGCCTGGAGTTTTATGCACCTTGAGCCGTATAACTACGTTTTGAAAGATTTTCATCTAAATTTTTATGATGTTCGAAGTTTTAGTGGTAGAAAATGTATTTTGAATTACAACTACATGCAAATATACAATAAATATACATGTATACATGTGCAGTCGTGGATTTACATAGTTCATATATGTATTTTTATGTAGCTTGATGTATGTTGTGTGTTTATATATTTGCAAAACAATTATACTGTGTATAAATAGCTGATCTTCCACAATTGTCCTAGCTTTAAATTGTAATATACCAAACTGGCAGAGACATATAGACATGTTAACACGACCATATTTACACGAGACACAGACATATATACATGTCAACACGACCGTATGTACATGAGACACAGACATATAGACATTTCAATACGACAATATGTACACGAGACACATACATATAGACATGTCAGCACGACCATATGTACACGACACACCGACATATAGACATGTCAACACGACCATATTTACACGAAACACAGACATATAGACATGTCAACATGATAATATGTACCTGAGACACGACATCAAAGGCATTAAGCACATTGTCATTATACAGTGATGTGCCGGCATCACGAGTGTAATTCAGGAAGTACTCAATAAGAAATCGTTTTTTATGGATTATTTTCAAATTCAAAATTTATATTTTAAAATGATAATTCATACGGTCTCGTCCTTGGAAACAGAAAAAATATAATATTGGCAAACTTGCATTAGATTACACATTTTTATCCACGTTTCCTTACGAGGATCGGATAGATATGGTCCTCATAATAGCTGACTGAAAAGTCTATTCATAATATTTTTGTTTTGAATACCATTTCAAATTGATCATTGTTTTAGCTAAAGATCGGATATTTTAAAGTACCTAAGAAAGAAATTAGACTGTCTTGTAGACCTATGGTTAAGTTATGGGCTCGGAGCCTTAAACGCTGAATCTTATGTAGCAGTCGGCTAAATGACTGCCACTAAAACTTAGGAATAATATGGATATATAATCAATGCAATTTGCCTGTTAATATTGTTACTTATCTATAGCATTATATTCGACTATTTATTTGTTTATTTGCATGCAATTAGCATGGGTGTAACAAGAATAAACTGCTCACTACATTCTTGCATTGAAAAAACACTGATTACTGTTTGGAGAAAACAATCAAACATATTTAAAATATATATCTTTTCCAAAATGTGATTCCATCTACTCCTCTACCAATGCGCGAAGTTGTGGTTTTAGTATTCTATGTTTAATCAGTATGCCAAATATGATATCAGTGTATAATCTCTCTGTCTGTCTGTTTCTCTCTCTCTCTCTCTCTCTCTCTCTCTCTCTCTCTCTCTCTATATATATATATATATATATATATATATATATATATATATATATATATATACATATTCGCATTTTACACCCATGCTTCGAATAAATAGTTCCATGATGCTGATACAGTACTGAGAAACGAGGAACATTTTATATAGCTTTTATTAAAGTCTTAAGAATGAAATAGAAAATCATTGCTGAAATATATTCCATGTGTAAAAACATATCCTTGATTTATCACATGAAAAAATACGATACTCCATATCCCATCATGCAATGCAACACATGGATGTATATTCCTATAGGAGCTATATTGCCTAGAAGACAACCGAACATCTTGTGACCTAGAATAATAAATGGAAACTGTGTTACCTTTCAGGCATGTAAATTATATTTTGTCTAAGGTATTTGACTCCCCATCGTTCGCATCTCAACGAAATTACCTCTCCTGTAGGCCTACTTATATTGTCAACAACGTCAAATGCCGATGTTGTCTCGTTTGATTTTGTGGTTCGATAACCCACCGTTCCCTTGAATTGCTGCTATTTTCACGATAAGCCTCTGAATGAGATTTAAGTTGAAGTGAAATATTAGAAAGAGGTGGGATTAAAGGGTGAATTAAATTTTCTGACCTTCGTTTCTGGAGAAAGATTGGTATATAATAAAAGGTATATTTTCCTGCCTTAATTCAAGAATTTAAACACCATTTTCTTTACGTTCCTTTGGCTGTATGTATCATCTTTTTGTTTCTGCCAAGAGTTGAAGTTTCCTTGCAATGTCTTGATACATCGTTAGAAGTTAGGAGCAACGAGTGAGGGATAAATATGGTAACTGCCATTGGTGGCTTAAATATCACTATAATTGCAAGGAAATACCTCGTAACTACACTAAAGGACCTTACTATGTATCATTTGTAATGATATATATTTCTGTTAGTTTAAGACTTTTCAATGTACCATACATGGGTAATTATTTGCGCTGTTAAATTTTCGCTCAATTTCTTTTTGTTTTGAGAAATTTCCGTGCGTTTAATTTTCGTGAATTATTTTATTATATTCTTTTCTGAGAGTTTTAATTGTCGCGGATTTTCGGCTTTAGGAAGAAAGTCGTAATAGAAACACGTAAAAACAACTACACGAACATTCCCAATATTCGGTAAACACTTTAAACACTCCCTAAATTTTTCACTTCACCCTCCTCAACACTTATAAGGCTAATTCGTTCAATCCGCTTGTAATTTGTTATTTGATTTGAAAATTGTGAGTCACATACTTTCAAATTTTAACTTTAAGAAAAGTTTCTTCTAGTAGAATTTGTGTTCGTGTATTGTGAAAATATGCAAATATATTTAATTCACCCGATAATAGCTTTGTTTATTCTTCCCAAATAAACTATACTGGAATAAATTATATCTCCTTTTTTCTGACCTTTCAATTATATTACATACATATATATTAAAAGAAGCATCAGTTGAAAAATCAATGAACCCTTCTTTGTTAACATAGAAATCGGAATTTCCTCTTAAACTCGGTCAATATTTGCAATGGTCATATTTACTTAAATTTGTTTTCCGCGGGAACCCGCATAAGCAGTAACTTTAGGCGGGGCGTTTACAACACATGTCAGTAAATGAAATTTTAAAAAAAGTTATGATTTAAAGGCGTTTCATATTTAGAATTATCAAAGCAAAATCTGTACGGGCTGCTTCGTTATTGACGCAATTTTTGCCTGGTATTAGCAGCGTTAATTATTGTCGGACTTGGATGTTTGGCAATAACAAATAAAAATTCTTCTAACATTGACATTGATAGTGCAACACCTATTGCTGCAGAAAACAAAAACGAACTGAACATAATCAATAACACGTGCGGTTGCCTTTTTATACAGCGCTAACGCAAGCTTTGAAAAAGCATGTTGAGGACACCTCCATTTTGCCTCAGATGATAATATACTGCTGAAAGTTATACAAACGTTCCAAAGAACGGGCTGTTAGCGAATACCTCGATATGTTTATCAAGCATATTGCGAAGGGGGGTGGGGATCAGTATTTTGGGGAAAGACGATAAGTAACTCCGTTCTATGCTGACGGTCTGGCTAGGTTTCTAGTGTAGGCATCTTTTTTTTTCTTGGGGGGGGGGGGAAGATGAGCTTAAAGTCTTCCATCAACGCCATTAAACACGTTTACCGGGAGTAAGCACTTTTTGTATAACGCACACCGCTGTTCAGCCTCAACCCTTAATAACGTCTAAGACTCGCAGACTTTTTTCAGTGACAATTTAAAAGCTTCAGTACATACATACATACATACATACATACATACATACATACATACATACATACATACATACATACATACATACATACATGCATACATACATACATACATACATACGTACGTACGTACCTACGTTGTTTGTGCATGCGTTCATTCTTTCATATATCGATAACGTCACTGAAAAGTTGGGTTATAGTTTGCCTTTCCATTGATGCATTGCAAGTCTTGACTCGCGCGAAATACGAAATAATTTTCTTCCTCGGTCAAAAATTAGCGATTTGCCCGACAACATTTGAAGTTTTATAATTTAAGTTTAAAATTAATTTACTATGTGTTTGTTGTTGCTATTTATCTATTTTAAATTGTCAACACTTGGCTTAAACATGAGTATGCGATGATCTACATGATAGATAATTGATATCATCTGTTTGGTAAAATCTGTGGGTAATTTAAAAGAAGCACTTCGTTTCCAGAAACCAAGTGTATGATGTCGTGGTAATTTGCGTATAACCCCAGGGCCAGGTAATAAGTTTGCCCCATTTAAAATGATAAAATAAACAAGCAGACCATGCCGTCACAGTCTAGTTTGGCGACCGGGTTAAAATAACAATATAAACAGGGTATGAAAGTGACGTATTTGATCCTTATATTTTACCCATCGGCGAAAGTGATATTTTTGTCTTGTTGGCCGTGTGGATTTATTTATTTAATAATAAGTTACACATTTAATGCAATAAATCGTGTTATACGTCATTGATCTTGCTACAATTTGTAATGAGGGCAAAATGATGAGTACTGTATATCAAGACAATGGAGTATTAATTCAACAAGCGATCGACAGTCGAAATGTAAAAAGTCACTTATTAACCTGGTTCATGTATCAATTGACATCATAAATTCCCCCTCAGCCTCAAGTCAAGAATCTAGCAATCTGATTGCATCAATTTTAATTTCAACCGAACGGATTGCTTGGTTCCATATTTTGAGGTTGATGATAAACCTAAGATATTAAATGAAACCAACGCCAAACGGGCTGTTGACTAGAAAGTGACAGGACGGGACCAGATTGGCTCTCATCGGCTGCCGGCTTTTGATTGGTATTACCGATTCAAATGTCGCTTATAACACATACTTATCGAATTGTAATCAGTAATTTCGAACATAAATTGAAACGTTATGGAATATGAATGAAAACTGAGCCAATTTAATATTTTTCATTTAATTTCGCAGTCTTTAACACACCATAATACAGAGCACCATATCCTACTTTAATCTGGCACGCCCTACGTGTTGCAATGACTTGGTAAGCAATTGTAAACAATCCTCGCTTTTGTTGTAGATGTTCTTTATTATTATTATTTTCATCTGTAAAAAGCATGAGGGGAGGAAACAATTAATTAGTGCCCTTGGCATTGAAGATAAACCCTTGACAGTGATACATCGAATTTTCAAAAGATAGAAAAATGTAAGTGAACAGTGTTTCATCCCTGAACCTCAAAGAAAAGCAGAAACAAAAACAACCATGAAACTTGTGACCTCGACCCTGAGAGTCGAACTAAAAATGTGGAATGCAACACATCTTCTAGTGACAATGTACAGGTTTACCAAATTTCAATAGTTTATATTTAAAATCTAAAAATTTACAGAAGGTAAGGAAAAATGCTGCTGAAACGTAAAATATTGGCATATACACATTGGATTAACTATGGGCCCCCCAGTATGATACATGAAAGATATACCAAGTTTCATCCTTTAGTCTCAAATGGCTCTAATGCTAGAAAGGAACGAATATAAGGAAACTGAAAATACTGACACATGACCTTGGAATTGAAGATACGAGGGCTAATGTGGTATGCAACACGCTTGCTAATAATGATGTATAAGTATACCAAGTTTCTCTTTAAACTCAAAATAATCGTAATTAAAGAGAGGAAATGAAAGAGTGATAGAAAACGTAACATGTTAATGCGATACGATGACCTAGAAGATACGATCCCCAATGTGGTACACGAGACACTTTCTAATAACAATGAATAACTATACCAAGTGTCGTCACTAAAGATGAACGGGCTGCAAAGTCATGGAGCGGAAAGGAAACTGTGATGGAGTACTTAAAATATTAAACTATAACCTTGACCATAAAGATGTGATCCCCAATGTGTTAGGCAACACATACTCTAATGGTGATGTCGACCAAAGGCCAGTTTTATCCCGTACTCTCAAACAGGTCAAATGTTATGGAGAAGAATGGAAAGTGTCATGGCAATCTTAAAATATTCAGTCATGATTTGACCTTGCAAAGTAGGGCCCCCAATGGTGTGTAAATTTGAAATGATTCATCCCTTAATCTCAAACAGCTCTAAATGTATAGACCAGAAAAAAATGTGTGCTTGAAATCGTAACATATTGAGCCGTGACCTTGGCCTTGAAGATAAAACCCCTTCAGAGGTACGCAACACACCTTCCCGTGATGATGTGTAAGTTCACCACGATTGCTTTCTTCAAATTAAATAGCTTGAAAATTAAAGAGCAAAAAGGAAAGACATACAAACAAGCAGACAGTAAACATACAGGAAACACATAGTTATTGCTTTCAATCGAGTAGTATTGAATCTCAATGCATCTTTACAATTTCATATTATGCCACGCATATGGCAATTGGCTGTAATTTCAGAACCTTTGTAGATTCATTTACTCCACCATTAAGCATGGAAACTGGACAATTAATAAACAGTTTGTATAAAAGCTTGCTGATTATCTAATACGCAAGGCATTAGACCTATAATTAGAAATATATTACAGAAAAATTAGAAAAATAGACAACAAACTTCTCTTGATTACTCAGAGGGGTACTGAAGGAGCTACACAAATTAAAGAGCATCTGAAGAAATTGACGAGAGCAAGAAAAAGCTCTTACATGCACCTGATTTATTTAAGCAAAGATTTAATACACCGTCTAATGCTAACAAAAATGTGCCAACTGTGAGAAAGTAAGTAAGAGAAAAAGCAGATACCATACATAACATTCAAAAATACTTGGAATCAATTGAACAAAAGAAAAACTCAAAGGAACCCAGGGATGTGTGTTTTAGAGAATGGCATGAAGAAAAAAAAAACACATCTCAAAAAGACTGTACTAATTTACAACCACGATTAGAACAGTTACAGAAAGACTTATATAATGAACTCCAAAAAGAAGATTAAGAATCAGTTAATGATTTTAAAGGTGCTGTAATAAAACTGTAAGATAAGATATCTCATAACACCAATACATTATCTTGTTGCAAAATAAGAGCGATTTAAAAGAAATAATCAGGAAGAAGATGAAAACAGTACAAAATAAGTATGAATGAAAGTATAATCAAAACAATATAAACGACTTAAGGTTTATAACTGTTTTAAGCAACAGAATCAAATATTAAAAGATCAGACTTTACAAACTTTTAAACGTGCAGTTACTGTTGGAATAAAACAATCTAACACAGGTCCAAAGAATGTGTTGGCTAAAAACTGATGAATATTATAGGTGTGGTGCAAGGTAGTATTGACGAATTTGAATAAATGTTTACAACGTAAACAGATGGATTCAAAACTGAAGTAGATGAAAATACTTCCGTTTAGTGGAAGAATTGATACAGTTAAGTCATACATAGTAGAAAAACTACATTAATTCAAAATGCAATTGAACACAGAAATGGGAAAAAGGAGTATTCCATTTGTTACTAAACTTGATGAGTTATAAGATATAATCATTAATACAAAAAGGTGTAGAATGATAAAATAAAAGCAATGATGGGAATGATATTGCTTCATACCAGATGAGACGGAACAAATTCTCCTGATCGGATATAAGAAAGATAGGTTGGAGCTTTATATTAGAGTAATGTTCAGCAATAACGGGATGCTTTTATGACATTTATAAGTATTAAACCTCATGCCTTAAATTAATGGATTTAACTATGCTCTTTCAAAATGTGGCAAAATGGATCAGTAGAAATAAATAACTTAGACAAAAACTTCATTCAACTAAATAAATCAGACTCTGGTACAATATTTGTTGTATCTACTGTTTCCATTGAAACTTGAGCCTAAAGATTATCACAATTACATGACTAATATTTACACTGGAGTATTTGTGAAGGCTAAACGATTATTTTTTGACTTTATTGGGTTTGGTTGGTGGACAAATGAAAACAAAACGCCAATACAGATTAATATAATCACAGACATAATATTAAAAAATGGCAATATTTCACACTACTGTATTAATACAGCTCAATGTGTTACTGTATATGCTGTACAGTTATAAGGCGGATTGACTAAAAAGCACTATTAATTTTTTACCATTAAATAAAAAAAGATAACAGCACCAATTACGACTGGTGGAGTAATAGCTAACGGTATGGCATTTACACCAAGTAAGTATATGTTTATCCTAATCGATCTGATGCAGATAGAAAAAGTCATGATTAGAACACGTAACAAGTAGAATAGAAAACTGTAGAGGACAAAGAAAAAAAAGAAATGACACACATCTGCAGGAACGAAAGAATGGAATAACACGTTTTCGTTATGCAAATGCTGAATAATTCGGATGATGCTTTGGCTTTCTATTATTTTAGTCTGTATAATGGTTTTTATAGAAACTTAGACAACTCAGATCTAATAATATTTACAAAAATGTTCCATAAGGTGATAGCTTATGAGCTGATGAGGATGTACTGATTACTATTTTAATGGAATACATTGTTTTTATTTTCAGCTAAACATCTGTTTTAATGTGTAGTGAATAGATAAAGCTAAAGTGCAATAATGCCAACATAATATAAATATATAAATATATCTCTACAAAAATAAGTAACACCACAGAATATTAGTGAATTAGTCTAATATATAATAGCATTACGCATACTCAAAGTAGTATCAAACCTCAATAGTTACTTCAAGTGGAAACATCTGCGTTGGGACCTAAAGTTATGCCTGTACCTAGTATTATTCGGTTTAGAGTTTCAAAAAGACGTCGCCGGTGTAGCAGTATGCAATTTTAATAGAGCACATATTAAAGACATAACCATTTCTTACAATTGTGATGAGATTTTCAATTTGAATGACTATAATATTGTCATGGCTTTCAAAGATTTCCGGTTACCAGCTTATGTAAGGACAGACAACATAAAACAAGGTATCATCAATTGGCAACGTTAAGACACACATTTTGATATTTCATTCATGCTGGTAATGCAGTAAATGATCTTCCTATTATATATATATATATATATATATATATATATATATATATATATATATATATATATATATATTTACATATCATCATGCAATGTTAGATAATCTGTCATTGCAAAAGATCAACTTGCATCTTTGCTTATTTCCTTATCCAGCAGTTTAAGTTTCATACTTTCATATTTTTCAAGTAAGGTTCGGCATTGTAAAAATAAAATATGAATCCTAATTATTTTCCCTCTCAAATCTGTATTCGTATAATCTCTCTATGAATGAATTCCAGATCTTTCAGGTGATACATCTATTTCTATTTTGCATCTTCATTCTGCATTGTTGTTACTAGCTGAAAGTGAAATTAAATATAGCGCTGAATATCCTCTTTCAGATTATGGAATTTGTTTACATAAGAGATATATTTAGCCTATTCTACGGTACTATTTTGTGAAATTAAAATTAGTATGAAATGTACTGCTCTTTTGACAAGGAATTCTTCTAACTTTTGTTTTGTCTGAATTGTTTTCTTTCCCATCCTTCATCATGATTTCTATTTGATTTCATAACATTACCACATTCTTTACATCTTTGTTAGTGTTTGTTTTGACGTAACATCTGGTTAAATGTTTATTTTCGCAACAGTTGTAATATGCAATTATCTCCATATAAAATACAGGAAATATTACATTTGAATATGTCCCAAAATCAAACCCTTAATGTTAAGTTTAAATTTTGCCAATCCTTTTAGGGGCATAATATTTTCGTCTGGCTCAAAACTGTTAAAATAGTGAAAACTCTACGTAAAAAATATCTCCTCATTATTCGGTCTTTTTTGTCTTCCAGTTTATGTACAACAGAGTCGCATACAATCGCTTGTCAGATTTAAAACATTGCTTCTGAAAATTAGGCAGATAGCATTTTTCAAATATTTGATGTGTATTTTGACATTCAAGTAGTCTGGCTTATATAAAAAAATTTTATTCAATAGGGTACTCAGTTGTCAGATAACAAAATAATCAATACTGTATATTTCATTTTCGGATCACTGACTTTAGTTGAAGGGTTATATATATATATATATATATATATATATATATATATATATATATATATATATATATATATATATAAGAAGAAGAAGAGAGTCTTTATTCATTACAAAAGCCCAAACGGACAGTGAGGATACATTTTTCAATGAATTGAATTGAATGGCAGATAGTACAATAAACAGCAATGTATCCTCATCTATAGTCTACAATATACAAAGAAATCATAGTAAGTAACGAAATTACATATGCATACAGATGCAAATCGATGCAAATTAAATAAGCAGATTAATTCACAAAACTTCTCCGTAGGGAGAAAGAGATATCTACATTATTAAAGGAAGTAAGTTAAAATCAGTGGTTATGTAATTCAAATTCATATTGAAATGGTGGTCAGTCAAAATATTTACATGATCTATGCATATACGACGGTATTTCTATGATTAAAAGCTTTATAAATGTAAATGGCCAAATTATTCAAAATTCTGGTATTCTGGATACTCATAAGTTATAGCTAAATTTAAACATACTTGATCTTTTTCTGAAATATTTCTCTATATATTTGGCTCTTAGATCTTTATACAATACGCATTCAAGGACAAAACGATATTCATCTTCAATGAGGTTGCACATAGAACAAAGTCTATCATGAATTGGTTTATATGGTCTCGTCCATCTACCAGCTTCAACTTCGAGTCTGTGAGAGGATACTCTAAATTTAGCAATTGCATTTCTATATTTAAAATTATATATGCTATCAATGTAAAGTTTTGATCCGAAATGAGCAATATTTATATAAAATAATGCTCGACTACAGTTTTTAAGACGATCCATCCAGTTTTGGATAAAATTATCAGATAGCCTTAATTTAAATGACTGTAAAAATATGTCAATGTTGCCGACCCCTTGGTTAACCCAAACTTCATAGAATCCTAATCTTGACAATAAATCTTTAATTAAATATGTCCAATTTAACTTATTAGGTAGAGCTTCTAAATCGTTCAACATCATTTGGTATATATATATTTTATATATTTGTCCTTCTTTACCTCTAATATTTTAAACCAATACTTCACAATGTAATAAAATATGTTGACTATCATTGTCGTACTCCCTAACTCACCATAAATAAAATCATTTTGTGTCGCCTTCTTCACTCCTAATATCTTTTTACAAAAATGTAAATGCACTCTTTCAATGCATTTAGCAGGAATAAATCCCCAAACTTGGGAACAATAATTTAAGATAGGTTTTGTCGGTCTATCAAAAAGATTCATGACATGGCTTGTTTTTAAGGACATAAATTTAAAAAGGTATTTTTCAAGTAAAAATATCGCTTTTTTGGCTTCCCTGCCAATCTTGTATGTGCTTCAGTAAAGGCACCACCAGACGTCATAACAAGTCCGAGATATGTAAACTGATTTACAATTTCCAGTTTTTCATTACAGCAAGTGAATTCCACTTGTGATCATCGTGAATAAAATAGATCATTTTGTACGGATATTCTTATCAGCAGCTAGTGCAAATTGCATGTTATGAAGATTGTTCGGGCAACATTATCTCCATTCAGCTTATTCAATACTATTTTGTCCAGTGCAATCCGTTCTCACAATTGCTTGTTATTTGCCGAAGCAACTTAACTTTCTGTTTAAAATGGAAATACAACAAAAGGCAATGAATTATGTTTTTAGAATGATAGCCATATTATAAATTACATATATTTTATTAAAATATATTGTGTTTTCTGCTATTTTCATGTGCTTTGATATTTATCCTTTGACAACCTTGACCTTTCTATATTTCACGATCTCTGGCGTTCTAAACTTAGACTTTTTACTTTATTCCATTTCTCTTCTTCTTCTAACCTTCTCCCTGTTATTATGTCACTGATTATGTCATACTCCTGTTCGCCGCTGAACAGACGCTTTTTAGGAAACAGAAATCCTCCAAGCAATAAATATACTTTACACACTTATAACGGGACTCAATAGTACATTGTTAGAGTAATTTGGGATCTAAATTTCAAGTGAGTTACCTTTATACCATCACTCAGTATAATGCCTGCCTTCGGAAAGAATAAAGCTTTAAATCAAAAAGTGTAAAAGGCACTTATACCTTTCGAAGGTCAGAAAACACTACAACAACAAACAGTTTAGGATCCGGTTGTCCACCAATTTCCCGTGCGTTTCCGCGGCCGGAACGTGGTGGGGTTATCTGGATGGGGTACCTTATATGAGAAATGTGCTAATAATATTTTCTCTTCAAAAATGGGAGTCACGCATATATGACACATCTTTTACTTGTATATTTGCACGTGCCTATTTATGCATGTATGTTTGTCTATCTGTATGCATGTGTGCATTACATACAAGTATATATTTAGATATGCATGATCCGAATATAAACATGTCTTTACCCTATTTTTCTGGGTATCCATGATCCGCTTCTCTGCAAAAAAATTAAACAAGAAAACTATAAAAATATCAAACACAAATCTAACTGTTCTGAGGGCGGAAAGGTGTGAAGCCACATACTCATCTATAAAGTAGCCTTAAATGATTATTTACTGATATCTCATGAACTATACATAACCTCTTTAGAATCCTGTACTACTTGTTTGCATAAAGAAAACAGAACAACAACTCTCCAGATACAAATAAAAGTATGTACAAAGGTATCAGAACAAACGATCTCTAACTCGTATTTAATGTTTTTAGCCAAAGGTTAAGTTAAATGTCATTGTATAATCCAGAAGTCGATTTTCTTTTTAGGTATTTTCAAATACAGATTGTGAAATATCCTTCACGGTCAGTTTAAGACTTTTAACAATGATACTACTAGTTTCGCATGTGTTACGCTCAATCCATTTATGAAGGACATTCGAGATTGTGAAGCATCCTTGTTTTCTGACCCGATGATGACATAATGGTGGCAGCGCAACTTTAAAAACAGTTTAAATTGGTAAATGTTAAATATCATATTACCTAATTTGACAACTTAATTAAAATAATATTTGGCAACACTTTTAGAGAAAAGTAACGACAAAAGTGTACAGTTCGTACTTCTGACATAGATTACGTATTGTATTGTCTGTGTTATACAGCTTCACTGCCATATACAATTGCAAAAGTTCATAAATTACAAGACAAATGCAATGGTTTTAAAACTACCTTGGGTTGTATTGACCTAGAGCATTTCTTCAAATTTAAATTCCAGGTATATATATATATATATATATATATATATATATATATATATATATATATATATATATGTGTGTGTGTGTCTGTGTTTTTTTTATTAGATTCATTTTCCTATGCATCTCCAAAAACTTTGTGTCCATTCAAAAAGTAACAGCCAATGACAGGGATTACCCAGCTCCATTTATATGTAGCACGTACTTAAACTGTGAATTGCACAATAAAACAGATAAACCTCGATTGGTATCCATTATAACATTGTCATCTTGATGTTAACCTTCTATAAAAGACGTGTGAGGTATGTCCTCGAGAATTTTTGTTATTGACCAATTGAAGACTAGTGGAAAGAAAGTTAAAATTATGGAAAAAGTTTCAAAAGTTTGTCCAATAATAACTTCAAATCAAATCAGCTCAATATCGCTTTGACATTCAAAATTTCATATATGCTGAGTAGCAGATAGGGCTTGAATGACCAGTTAACTCCCCCATCACCTTAGATAGGTAAGGTATCTTTCTCCCTTACCGTGCATGACATAAACATATTTCCATTTTGATCTGAATATATTGGCAAGGGATATTTTGGTAATATACCACAGAGGAAAGTTCTTATAGTATTGTTCAAAACATTAAATCGAATCAGAAGTAATTATGATGTCATGAATTGTCGTAATCTTGTTGTTTCTTTAGTTTCTAACATTTATTTATATATGTTTTGTCTTATTAAATTGAGAGTATGGGCTAGACAGTAAGAGTTTAGTTTGGTTGGTTTAAACGGCATACTAACACAGCTTTTGCATAGTTTACACAACCAAGATTTTCGGTCAGCAAGGTCTCACGAGAATCTCTTATGTATAAGGCACCGCCTGCGGGAATCGGCTTACTTCACGAACTTAGATTATATTTATGTAAAACGTATGTAAGTACACCGGATCCAGAGAACTCTACAAGTCATACATTTATGCAGCCTTACTCGTTTATTACTGTAAAGGTGCATGTAATTTGAATTGAAGCATCTGCAAGGTCTTATATTTGTGCAGATGCAGAAAGAGAACTGTTAAAACGTAGATCAGAAAACTCTTAGGCATGTTGCATCTGCCTCGCACAGATTTATTTTCGAATTCGAGAATGCTTGAAAAATTTATCTCACCTGATCCTCTTAAAAGCTGTCTGAACTCATGGAACGATTTGGACCATTTCTTACATGCTCAAACACGAGGAAAACAGCTACACCAAAATCTTTCTTCTGTTCACCTCTAATGTACAAAAGTACAATGCGAATTCGAAGTCATAGCGTCAAAATCGAGAACAACATTTCTCTATCCCTATCTTCTTCTTCTGCTCTGTCTTCTCAGCAATCTACCCCACCCACTCTGTCTCTCTCTTGTAAAGATCACCGTTCCGATACAATGAATACTCATCGATGATATTTTCGCATTGTACGTGAGTTCGATTATCATTTAGTTTGCAAATTAGTGTGGGTAGTTGATATATTTCTTTACATATCCTTATCCATGAAAAATGTAGCTATATTTTGTAAACTTTGAAAATTCTGTAAAAATGTTATAATTTCTTATGTTTAATATACGCAGGTAAGAAGGTGCATGTCCTACCCTCAGATCAATAATTATATCAAATGAACCCTGTACAAAGTAATGCTTGTTAGACTTCTGAATGCTCATCAAGACAAATTTAACTTTGTTATGCAAAACGTTTTATTATGTGTAAACAATGTTGCACTCACGGTCATCATAAAAGCTTAAACAGTTTACATTGTTCGTTTATTTAATATGCATGTCTTACAAAACAAATATTCCAATCTGATTTTTAAGAAGATCTACTTATAAATTATTGATCTGATAAGCACCGTTGAGAGGTCTTGTTGGCTTTATGATTTATGTATCAAATTAAAGCTGCTAAACCTTATATAAAGTTATTCATAACATCGTTCTTAAGGATATCTCTAACACGAAATGTAGTGCTGTATTTCATAGATAACCAAAATATATGTGACCCGAGAAATCCAAAAGAAAACAAAGCATGACATTTTATCGGTGCCTATCAGATCTACTTATGTCGGAGATTAAGGTTTAAATCAGCTTGAACCTACAAAGCCTTCACTTAACACTGTGTTACTTAACGAATCTAATCCCGTATTCTCATGTCAATAAGAAACAAAGGTTGTTCTAGTGTCTGTTCTTTTCTTGGGGTGCTGTTCTTGTTGTTGACAATGTGAATGCAGATAGTTTCACTGAAGTTTTCATTATGGTATAGAAGCTCGTGACCACAGAGTGAACTTGAGTCTTGCGAATTTAGGATTTTTACATATCCATTGTGACCTGTCCCTTCAATAAACTCGGCCATCAGTACTCACACCTTAAATGATGACTTGTATGTACTGCACGTATCCTAAATATTTCATACTTGTTCATTAAATCCAACTGAACTGTGAGTGCATTAAAACGTTCTTTTGTACAGAGAAAGGTATTATTTTCTTAACAAATATCATTTCACATTAACAGTTTCGGTTTAAAAGAGTATCGTATACGACAATATTACCTGAACCGTCTTCTTTTACAAATGTAACTGTTTTCGCTATACTTCTTTCAAAAACGTTACTGTCTTAATTGTACTTCTTTTATAAACGTTAATGTCTTATTTGTACTTCTTTTATAAATGTGACTATCTTGCATATATTCCTTTTATAAATACAATTGTCTTAACTGTACTTCTTTCATAATTCAACTGTATTAATTAAACTTCTTTCATAGATGTAACAGTCTTAACCGTATTTCTTTTATAAATACAACTGTCTTAATTGTACTGAACACGTGTCAAGGTATGTGGCTAATGACGCCATATGTCGTCTTCTAATTATATCTTCAAACATATCTCGACGGGAGTTGGTGGAGAGTGGACACCACTATCTCTGAAGATTATTTATTTTGTAATGACTATCGGATCCCGCTTGAGAAGTTCTATGATATGATAACATAACCAAATAGTCACTTTAGGTTTTGAGAAAATTCAGTATCAATAGTTTTAAGCGGACAATGGGTAGAACTTTGTAATAAAATCTCGTCATTTCAATATATCACCAAACATGTCAAAACTTGAAGAGTAAGTCTTTGCCACCTACAACGTCGTTGTTTCAACATATCCCTATGTAAATGCAGACAATAGACAGTAAAATATAATACCTTACAAATGTAACCATAAATCACAAGGCCAAATGTACCTATCAATATGAAATTGTGTGTGTGTGCGTATATATATATATATATATATATATATATATATATATATATATATATATATATATATATATATATATATATATATATACATACACGCGCATCTTTGTGTGTATAAGTCTATGCAGGTGAAACTAAACTAATGAAATCTTTAAAATCGGAAAGTATATTCTTATGCGTTTATATATACTACACTGTATACCACACTCATCCAGTAAAATGCTGGAGTAACGTCGCTGGGAATTGTTATAAAATGAGCCATGGATATAGACAGGCTCTATCCTTTATGTTGGTCAAACCGTTTGATATATAAGTGTCACTTTATAATAATTTAATGTATATTAATTGCATTTCTAAATAAAAATCAGATAATGTCTTACATATACATGAGTGTTAAATTGCGATTGCCTAGCGAGAGAGTTCTCGTGAATCTCGAGTCCATTCCATCAATCATTTTGTGAGTTTGAGACCTGGTGCATACAATCTAGAAGATATGTACCTTTACACGCGGCACCGATTCCATTCCTGCTTGGGATGGAACATAACTCTTTAATATTATTCCATGATGTCACAATATTGTGCTAATATTTGATTTATTTTCACGAATTCACAGTCATGTCTGTTGTTGTTCATCGCTTAACAAACAGTCCGCTTGCACCGTTGAGCGTGTGTATACTTCCCCTGCTATTTTGATAGTGCCCCGGATATGTGTACGTTGCCAAGTTATTAACAGCGAAAGCAGACGATATAAGTTTGCAAAGTTTTGTAAACCTTTTAATTTCTCCCGGTGATCCAGCTACATATCTTCCCGACCCGACCCGACCCAACCCCACCCACACACACACACACATCCACACCCCAACGAGAAAAACAGACATGCAGCAGCAAACTTCTTAACAGCAAGTCAGTCCTTACAAATAAATGGACTCTCGCATGGCAAGGTTTACCTAAGGAATTCGTGTTATAATTGTATGTATATTGTATCAAGAGCTTTGACTAGTATCAGCAACAACAAATAATAAGCAATATATCTTCTAAATGTAGTTATACTTGTTCTTTACATATTGAGGTAGTAATTATAAACTGCACCTCATGTTATATGTGTGTCTAAATGTATTTTTTTAGAGATATTGGACAGGTTGAATATTGGACCCGCATCAATCTCCTTCTGAATTAACAAAAGCTGGTTTCCACGTTCTAAGCCCTATTTTCAAAAACTTCAGGTAGCTGGGGACAGTTTCGTAATTGTCCACTGTCAAATTTATTAACTTAATTCTGTTGTGTGACTATGTCAACTATTATTGCTTGCTAATTAAAAATATTGGTATATTTTTGAATTGGGAGTTTCGGGATTATGTTGTTCTTGACGTTGATGTGAGCCATACACATACCGTAGTTAATTGACAGTATCTAGACAGCGAAACACAAATAGTTGGCTATGTAGCAGCGCTACCCACCCATAACAGAAGACACGATGGGTTCAAGACAAGCAGAACATCTCTAAATCTACGTTGATGGCCACAACTTTGAATGCATCAAAGTGTTTAGTTCACAACGTTTCCCACATTTATCACGAAGGAAACGGGCTTGAATGTGCACTGTGAGCATCAATATGTGTAAAAAATGACCTTTGGAATTTGGGGCTCGGGTGCCCAAACTTCTTTAACTATGAGCTTCCATTGACTTGTCAGAGGAAATGAATGCTATTTTTGTGTTTTTATTTATTACAGCTATCCAAAAATATGGACCTTTTTGTCCATACTAGTGTACTGTGGTTTTTTGTATACCTTTTTATATTAGGCAGGTTGATGCGGCATCAGATGTATGTACAATAGTGTTCCTTGCACCCTAAATATAGTAGCAGCATGGGGCGAGTGTTTTTCCAATATAGGTGTCAAAGGGGTAGATTGTTTCTTAAATCCTTCGTTGTCCTCAGGCAACCCAGCTTTGAAAATATAGTTGCCATGCAGACTTTTATGGTTGATTAGTATACTACTGACCTTGCTCCAAGACTTATATATTGATCATAAGGTGGACGATTCAAGTCAAAACTTTTGTATCCTTTAAGAATATATCTTTCCATATATTTCTTTAAGAATATATCTTTCGTTTTTTTTTTTTTTTTTTTTTTTTGTTTTTCTTGTTTGTTTTGTTTTGACCTAATATATTTCTCCATAACTAATACTAAATAATATCCGATCTATCTCTCTCCAAGGAATCCATCATTTTATCCTAGACGTCATCCCTGGCATCAATCAATTGGAAGTTGGCCATCCTGGCATGAAGCAATCAGAAGTTGAACTCCCTGGCTTGAACCAATCAGAAGTTGATATTAGTTCGTTCGAAGAGGTTTACTCGGTATTATTCCTGCAGTTCCACAAACTTTAATGACAAATAGAATTTCGAAAAAATGGTACTTTCATTTTGGGAGAAATTTGTTCCTTGAAAGGCAATATTACATTCATTTGTCTGATTTTTGGAGCTTTAGTTCATATTGTTCAGATTTACTGAGTTGAATAAGAACGTGGATTAGTTCCGAGTCAACCGAATGATTTCACCTACCGGAAATAACACTTCATGTTGCCCGTATGGTATACTTATGGATTCTCTTTTGCATAGATAGCACTAAACAATTTATTATTAGTGGCTATGATGTAAATTGTTTTTTAAAGAGATAGTCATGCTTAGTCTCTAGCTTTCTCCCTCGTTATTTACAATGGTGCCAAGAATTCATGGCTTCGTATTGTATTCACAATTGGGCGATACTAGTCCAGAAATACTTTGTGTTAGCCAGATTCGAGATTACGTGCATAAGCGGCTTTCCAACTTATCTTAGTTCTCTTTTTATCTATATGTGGAATTTGTTCAATAAACATAAATTTGTCGAAAATCGGTCTGTTCATGGTCCACTTTCCTCTTTGTTAAAGTAGTATATCGGATGCAATTGCTACCGCCTTATATATGAAATATCTCCTATTTTGTTCAGTGTAGGTTTTTTTATGTTGTTGAGAATCGTGGATTTTAGAAATATATATACGTTGTTCATAGTGAACAAACCTATCCTCTATGTAGGATTCGACCGATAGAACTTGAAGATTTTATTAGCATTTTCAAATACATTTCATGAATATGAAGACACAGAGGCTAAATGAGACACGATCTCAAAGTTAGGTATGTTAGTTCCAGAAGCAATTGAAGGAATTCACTTTGCAGACGATTAACACGTATACAACACCTGAAGTTATGAATTCACCTTGACCATGAACTTAAGGTAATACAATACACTCGAATACATAACTATTAACATTTATAATTGAAAACCAAAGAAGAAACTAGTTCTCATATAAACTAATCCTATTAATATAGTACCTTATATATACTGATATGGTCCATAATGCATTTTTAGGTACACAAATATACGTAATTTATTTACATGTAGAAAATAGACATCGGCATCATTAAAAAATTTATGTGACTAGTTTAATGGAAAATAATCTTAAAATGCTATTAATTCAACTTAAATATTCAAGAGTACGTATAGGTTACTACATTGTATAGGGGAAAATATGAACTATTGTTAAAACGATGCTTCATGACGTTAGAAGTACAATATCGCTTAAGAAAAAAGAGTGAATAGTTCCCTATTCAGTGTCGGCGCGAGGGGGGTTGGAGTGGGGAATTGCCCCCAGCGCGCCAATTGGGGGATGGGGCGCCTTCGGGAGCTTTTATGCAGCTGTAGCCGGGACATAGATGGGGCGGGGAGAAGGGGTTGTAATTTGGCAACTGACATAAAAACTGCTCCCTGTGGCAGGCAAAGTATGGGCGCTACTAGCGAATATTGCCACCGGACGCCTCGGTAGTGGCGCCACTAAAGACAATTGCCCCCGGGCGCCTCAAACCCTCGCGCATGAACTGTCCCCATTCAAACAAAGTAAGGTATTTATTATGTACTCATTTCGTTTCTGGGAGTGATTCTAAATATGAGACCGTTTTTGTCTCAATTTCATACAAGAAGGAAAAGAGGTATTTATATTTCATGATAGATACCTACTATTGAGATCCGGTGGAGATATGATGCCAAGTAAAAGTAAAGTTCGATAATGTAGCAATGATGAATTACACAACAATTTTAGGACGAACCCATTTTGTATCCACATAATACGCATGGAGAAAAAGGGATATTTATCTTTCACAACGCTTGTCTCCAACAGTAAAGCTCTTTATGCCGTAATATTTCCGATGTCATCACTGACTCGCTAGGGGATTGATTTAAAATTGCAACATTCAAAACAAGAATTATTTTTATACACACGTGTCGTTCAGTATGACGGTGTGCAGTATCGAGAAATACTACACGATTCCGACAATGTAAAGTTAATGGAGACAAAATTGAATATATAAGAAGGAAAAATCGGCAGAGGTCCAACAAGGTTGAATTAAGGAAGCACAAAAAAATGAGCATATCATAATAGCTGATTTTTAAGAACAGATGAGAATAGATTAAGTGAACTAAAGACTTGCGCATTTTCATCAAAATACAAAATTTATTTTTAAAATTAGAGGCAAAACTTCTGTAAAATACTCCCTAATTACATTTTTTTGTAGATTGTATTTACTGACAACACGATATATATTTAATGTTGATACTGATTCTGCGTCATTCAAATTTTGTGGAGATCTATGTTTAATTTCGTCGATTTTGCAAACAGACATGATTTATCACGAGATTATGTAACACTAAAACTTCTTTGCTTCACTGCAATTAATGTTCGCCAATTTGTGATCAGTTAACAACAATTGACACACTAAAATCAAGCTGACCCTACCCCACCTCCCGTCTTCTTTGACAGTACATCCTGACTAGTTGTAATTCATTCTTTGTCATGTGTCACTCCTTGTGAAGGTTTACTCCAAAATAGTATACTTCTATATAAACTTCATCCCAAAGAACTCAATTACACAACATAATGTGTCAATTGCAGCTCTTAAAACGTTAACTATTATTATTATTAATTATTATTATTAGTAGTAGTAGTAGTATTAACTCATGCGGGCTCGGGAATGTAAAATATGAATAATGCACCCTCTGACAGGTTCCAAAATGATAATGATGGAGGGAACCTATTTGCTCTGGGGTGCTTCCTCTGATGATTTTCCAGCTGTGAAGATTCTGGACCTTTCAAAATAATGCGATTTATATCAAAAGATTGGACTCTGTATTCTTAGGATTTTGACCATTTTCTTGGAATTCTCTCTGTTTTGTGTTCCTTACTCGTGATACCTAAATTTGCTTGGCATTGTATATCCATGATTGTGCTTTATGCTGTCAATCCCTTTATACACATACCTACATAATTGCATAAATACATACATGCATACATACATACATACATACATACATACATACATACATACATACATACATACATACATACATACATACATATATACATACATACATACACACACATACATACACACATACATACATACATACATACATACATACATACATACATACATACATACATACATACATACATACATACATACATACATACATACTTACGTACGTACGTACATACATACATACATACATACATACATACATCCATCCATCCATACATACATACATACATACATACATACATACATACATACATACATATATACATACATACATACATACATACATACATACATACATACATACATACATACATACATACATACATACATACATACATACATACATACATACTATTTTTGTAAAGAAAAAGTTTATGTTTATTATAATGTTTTGTTGATCAAAAACTTCTTACTCTTTATATATTATATATTGCACATATTACAAAAATGCATCGTTGTGGGGATCAGGGTGGTTGACGGTGCCTATGAAAACGTTCTTCCAAGCCCAAATATCATAGCAAAATTTAATTTAAAAAGGAATAGGTACACCTTGACGAGAAAACGTAATCGATAGAGCTCTTTGCTTAATGCGCGCATAAACTGACATGTTTCTTATATTTATAACTGTACTTCCTAAACATGAATTCACCTGTGTGCTTTCATAAACTGACGTGTTTCTTCCGTTTATAGCTCTACTCCCTGACCATGAAATCACCTGTGGACCATGTATTAGGCTACACATATTGTATTATCAGACGGAAGGAACAATTGCTGCCATATCAATTTATTTTTCTCCACATTTTTTTAAAATATAAAAGGTATTATATTGAAAACCATGTGTGGTTTGTTTATCAATAAAAAAGTAAAACAACTCAACTTGAATTTCAAAGACTAATAAGGCAATTAAAAGATAATAATATTATCCTTTGACTTCGACCACTGTAAAGCTTTTATATCACTATACTGAATTAATCTAAACACGAGGTTTACCAAAGTGCAATTTTCAGATGACCACGAAGAATTATCTTTAAATTGATAGCGTTTTGTGAGACGAGGTATTTCATTCCGCTCTAGAGCAAATATTGCTTTAAAGTCGTTAAAATCTATATAACATTATAAAATGTACAGTGTCTTTTTAAATTCATCCTGTAAGCTGAAATCATGTCAGCAGTTTCAAATTTGACGAATTTTCAAGCAATTATGAATAATTCAGAATATACAATTAAAAATGTGCAAAATATATAAAAATATCTTGCTTACTTGAAACTAAATTTTGTGGTACAAAAAAGACCTTTTATTTCTTTTTTTTTTTTGGGGGGGGTGGAGTAAACCACGAAAAATAGGCCTTGTCATTTATAAGTTTAATCACTGATGACTCTATTAATTCTTTGCATGAAAAATAATTGATTTTGTGTATATTTCGTAAAAGACTCTTTGTGAAAGATAGCCGTCTGAATAATCCTTGAAATGTACACTCCCTTCACTTTCTATCTAGCACAGTTTCAGTACCTGACATGTGGTACGGGGTCAAAACTAAGCCATTCTTCTTTAAACTCTGAAATACAGATTAAGATTGACATTTCAAAGTTCATAAATATTAGCGGGAAAAAAATCTTAAACCCTACTATTTCATATTCAGTCGACAAAGGTCTGAGTGATATAGCAAAGAGAACAAATTACAAGAAGAGGATAAAACACAAACTTCGTGAAAACAAAAAATAAAAAATGCAATAGTTTCTTTAGAATTGCGAATAATATTCCCGTCTGTAGCTCCGTAAATGTAACACAAATTAGCAAATATATTTCGCCTACGAATGATTTCAACAACTTTTGTATCAACATACACAGCAACACTACCAATTCCAAACATGCTAAAAGAGAGTGGTCTGCATACATGTAATTATGTAGTTATGGAAAAATCCAAATGTTCACACAGGACTGAGCAGTTATGGGAGCCGTCGCGTGCCACAAATAAACAAACATCTTCTTTTCATTGGACAAACCATACCATAGAGAGATGCTAAGTAGAAATTTGAAACAGTTTAATGAAAACTAGATGAAGTAGACGATGTTTCTTTCCGTGTGGCACGCGACGGCTTATATAACTTTCAGTCTTGTGTCAAAATGAACTCTTCCATAACTTCAGGACCAACATGGCGGATCACATGTACACAGACCACTCTTTTTTCAGCATGTACCGAATGAGTGGAGTTGCTCTATATGTTGATACAAAAATATTGTGCGAAACGAGTTGGGCAATTTTATTTTGTCTAAATTTCGAGAACCTCCCGTGAAAATTCACTGAGCTACAGACGCAAATATCATTCGCGATGCTGAGCTGAATGAACTATTGTAATTATTCTGCGGCTTGTTTTCTATATGGTTGTTAAAGCCACATATGTATATCACGATAATGATTCGTCGTGAAGTAAAACAGAACAAAACACAACATTTAATTTATAACTCGTGCCGCATCATAATGTATGAGTACGGTTTGCAGGTTAGTCTAGTAAATTTAAGATAAACATAGAGTTACGACAAATAGAAAGAGTAAAAAATGTATAACAAATATATAATTTCCTCTTACATTAACATTTAAAGTACTATCTCTTGCAATAATAAAGTACAGTATTCCTCTCCTGTCTTTGCTACCCAACAGTCTTCGATCCACTTCGTTCCACATCGGCCCTCCGCAAATATGGCTAACCAAAACAATGCTTTGAGCAAGTACCCTCTTGTGATTGAGGAGTTACTATCCATAGCAAGTAAAATCAATTGACCATTTAGAGAGATTATTACTTAGCCTGATTGATTTTATTATGTTGCCTTTTATGGTGTTCATATACATTGACTAGAAAGAAAAATGTGTATGAAACTAGAGTAATTTACATGTTACTTGCGTCGATGTCTACATAAGCTTCCACGGTTGTTCCCAGCTATCTTACTATGTAAATATAATGAGAAATCTAATTGGTTCTTTATCTTTCAGCTGCGTTTAATCAGATACTGATCTGGCTAGCTATAAATGATATGTGTTCATGTGGAACGAAGTGGATCGACGACTCTTGGCTAACGAAGATGTCCTCTCAATGAATGATGTCAGGTGAACTGAACACAATGATATGGATCCTTTTAGTTTCCTTTCTTTTTTAAGTGCTATTAATTTTTGTTTCGTTCTTTGTCATTCATGATATACTCAACTTTCAAGGATGTATTGACATCTATAAGTTTTAAGAGTACACGTACATGGACACTACTTTTTTGTATTTTGAGGCAATTCGCTGATAATGTACATGTAATTTTCAAACCTTTGAGAAATAAAAACAAGCAGAGAACCATGAGAAACTGAGGCAATTACTTCAATATGCACATGTATTGAGTGAATGATTTACTTTTAGCGCCACCAATCTCCTTATTTTATAGGAAAACATGTGTTAATGCAATTTTGCACACCTATGGCCTTGCTATCATTCATTTGATTTGGTGACAGGTGAACGGAAGAGAACAAGTTACTACAATTAGGGTTTCAAACAACATAATGCCATTCTCCGAAGCAAACTTATTATTATTATTAGCAATATGTAGATATTAATAAATTACCTTCATAATTCATTTTCTCATCTCCATCAACGTCGTAATGCTTGAATGCATTCTCTACGTACATAGGTGTGAAGGAGAAGCTTAAATAAGAAATTTACGGATGCATGGAAAGTTTTCAAATGGCTGAATAGAAATTAAAGCTAATTCTAGACCTCTTGGCTAGCAAGTATTAACAATACATTTTGCTCAAATTCCTAATGTTCAAGACCTTTAGAAAATGGCAAATATTAGGTACATAAGAAGACCTTTAGAAAATGGCACCTATTAGGTACATAAGCAGGCCTTCATAAAATGACAACAATTAGATACATAAGCAGACACATACAATCAATTATAGATACAATTTTAATTCGTTATCTTGAATCTAAAGTCCAAGTATGTAAAATATGCATAGCATAGATGATTGGATATATGTGTATGTTGAGCTGACTAACTACAGGTATTGATAACTATGATAAATCAAACAAAGTTGTCGAATACGACGGCAAAAGTAACAATACACTCTCATCGTCTACTAAGACAACAGCAATTCTAATAAATATGTCTGTGTGAGTAGAGCGTAATTCAATGTTTAATTCTGCTATAAGGACAACAACTTGGATAACTAATGTCTGGGCCTAGCCTAAACTCAATAAAACGAAATCAAAGTTGACCTATAAGGTTATGAGTACAAAATGAGAATAAAGCGTATACGCCATTACCATATATGATCTTTTCAGATTGAGTGTAGCCACCTGTGTTAAATATGAAATTAACAGATTCAGGTAACTGCCACAACTCACCTGCTCAGTACACAATATTTCAGAGAGAAAGCGCGATTACGAAGTCCATGACGTATCACAAAGTCATTCGTGCCTATGTAAAATATACTCAAGATTATGTCTGTCTGCGCTGTATATTGTTCGCTGCTTTAGGCGAGTATTAAATAGGAACATACGGGTTCTTAAAGGGCATTTTATTGAAGTGAGCAGGAGCAGTACATAGGCGGTCTTTGCAACAGCAGCTGATTATTATTGCATTTGCTCTTTTTTAACTAGATTTGGACACATACAAATAACATGGGCTAACTGTCGCTGATCATGGAAGGTAGTTTTCCCTGCGATCCTTCGCGACCTGTATCCTTATCTTGATCTGACTAAATAAAAGCTCAATATTACTAAGTCCTCGGTGAATGAGATTCAATTATTAACATTATTGTAGATTTTTAAATTTACCTTACGCATCTCAATGCCAAGACTGTCGTATCCATTTATATTTCAATTGATGAATTATAGTGGTTTGCCTCAGCAAGGCCGAAACAAGCACTAAGTTCAATCAGAATGGACAGAAAGAAGATTATGACAAAGACAATATTTATGACACCGGAGGTATACCATAGATTAAACTGATTTTTCTGCAGACAAGCTAATAAGACGTGTACACACCTGAACTCCTCTTTATCAATATAATCGTCTTTGTTTTGGTCCAAATCAGCGAACCCTTCTCTAATAGATAAATCATAATACTCATCTTCCTCTTGATTGTAGCCTTGGTTGCCTGGAAAGAGAACGTAGATGTTCGAGTTTTTGTAAAAGCAAGAAAATTCAATAGTAGATTGATTTGAATGTTTGCATTAGTGTTACATTGTACAAAAGAAAGTGTCATCGAATTGAAAGTTAGTAATAAAAAGTTTCACTATTTGTCCACTAAGGTATGAAAAAAAATATCTGGTTAGAAATTGCACTTATTTGGGTTCAAATTATGTGTCAAAGTAAGAACAATATAAACAACAACAGCACCAGCAAAAATGTATCTCAAAATGTTTATTGCTCTTCTATCCTATTACTTGTTGGACACGATGATGAGCCATTGATTTTATTGTCAATAATCCGTTCAGCAACGTCTTATTTTTGCATTTTTCTTTATAAATCAGTTTTCTCATATGCTGCTAAATGCCCTGTAATCTTTAACCTTCGAAAACTCAGTGTTGCGGGTCAAACTTTTCAGAGTCATGGTTGTATCAAGTTTTCTATATAAAAGGAAAGAAAAAAAAAGAAAGGCAAAAAGGTAAAACCTTTATGCCGGACTGAGAAATGTGGATTAATCGAGTGATTGATATTTACATTATCGACTTTCACATCGATGCACCCTATTCATGTCTTTCATCGCAATCAAAAGTATCTGTAAAATAGTTCTTTAGACAGTAGCTGATGAATCCAAATGAGACTTTTAATTATGCTACTGACCGAATAAATGTAGCTTTCATATGGACAACTAAATTCTTAACATTAACATATGTGTCCGAGCCATGTTTCCGCTCAATGAAAGCATTTTGGTTTACTCAGAAACTATCAATTGCCCTCTGTTTCCCTTTCCAATTTTATTGCCTTGCGATTTATTTGAATTTTAACTTAAAACTAATGTAACTGGAAAGATAAATATAGTAAGAACCAATATTTCTGAAAAATATCAATCTGTGCTATTTCAGTTTTCTGCTAGAATAAAGCTGAAGTCCGAGTAATTTGGCTAGTCAAATGAACAAATGACGTTTTCTGATTGTTCACTCTTAGGATCGACATCTACGATACAATTATAGATGAACTGAGTTCAAAATATTATCTAATATTGACCTTGATTAGAATGATTGTAAATTACAGCCTTCCAAACAGCGCAAGAGATATTTCAGCTCTTTTATTTCTTTATAAAATAATTATTTTTTTTACTTTTCCCAAAAGTTTATTTTAGGGTATTAATTAATGACTATTAGACAAGGATATAAATTGACACAGAGTCTAATTTTCAAGGTGGCTGAGAAAAGACAATTGATATTTCATTATCACAATTTTGAGCACGGACAAAAGTACTTTGTAGCCAAAGCTATAATTGGGTTTTCGAATTACAACATGTAAGGAATTTATTTATAATACGTAAAAGAAATTTGTTCAGGAAGCTACTACTTTGCATGCAAAATTCCGATTACATTTCTTCCTTCTGTTGTAATGTATTTAGACTGGTTATTTGCTTTAATCACATGAAAGGCGTCAGATTGACAAATGAGCTTTTGTGTGTCTTCAGGCCTTCAGTTAATGACAATAGTCATCATTTTATGCCATAAAAAATAATCTTAAAGTGTACATAATGAAGCTCAATGCGGTAAATAATCTTGTATATATCACATGCGAGTAGATAGTAAATGCAGGCATGTCTGAGGGTGACAATTTAATATTTCCACGGCGAAAACAATGTGCAGAGATAAAAAAGCTGAACTTCAAGGATTATACACACAAACCACTTAAAGAAGATCACGGTATGCTTATTGATAGTAAATGGGTGTATGATTCAAACAATAAAAAAATATTTTAGAGACATGGTACTAAAAGACAATTTTTAAATTACAAGTATAACGTAACGGACAACAATTATTCATTACAATTTATCAACCTGTTTTTTATTTAGATATTATTTCCAACGAACGCGTTTTGGTCTCAGATATTTTGTCTTATAAATAATTCTGTTAGCTCGAAATTCTTCAGTTTTGCAAACACAAGGTAATTCCTTGCTTTCACTCTACATTACCGGAATCGTGACAAAACGAAATGTAATAACTCATCTGAACACTCAACTGAGAAATCAGATGAGATAAGATAAGATAAGATAGATAAAAAGGACAGGTAATGAATGAATAAATACCTTTCGGAAAGACGATCGCTAGTAGGCTCACAAACAGCAAAAAAGCGACGGAATCCCTCATCGTGAGAAATTGTACTCGATCTCTATTCGGAGCTGCCGTCGAGTCGCATTAAAATCCTTGTTTATATACCACTCCATTTACCTTAGTCGTCAAGAAAGGTCAGAAATGTAGAATGCCCCGCCTCTGGAGTATTAGCAAACAGACACGTTGAACTTTATGCTTGGAAAACATTAGCGTCAACAATTATATAATGGTATGCTGAATGGCATTCAACGTTAACGTAGCATGACTTAGGCTGCCCTCAGAAATTGTATTCAGATAGACAAAAACTACGGATATGAGCATCGTTACAAGAAGTAACCTGCAGGTTAATCAGAAACATTACTCGAGATTGGATCAATGCAAAGTTAATTGTTTCATCGATATATATATATATATATATATATATATGTATATATATATATATATATATATATATATATATATATATATACATATATATATATATATATATATATATATATATATAGAGAGAGAGAGAGAGAGAGAGAGAGAGAGAGAGAGATAGAGAGAGAGATAAACAGACAGAGAGAAAAACATAGCTGTCGCGCCAAGGTAAACTGTGTTTCTGTGCATTTGACGTCATATCGATAACGTCACTGAAAAGTCGGGTTATAGTTTGCCTTTCCATTGATGCATTGCAAGTCTTGACTCGCGCGAAATACGAAATAATTTTCTTCCTCGGTCAAAAATTAGCGATTTGCCCGACAACATTTGAAGTTTTATAATTTAAGTTTAAAATTAATTTACTATGTGTTTGTTGTTGCTATTTATCTATTTTAAATTGTCAACACTTGCCTTAAACATGAGTATGCGATGATTTACATGATAGATAATTGATATCATCTGTTTGGTAAAATCTGTAAGTAATTTAAAAGAAGCACTTCGTTTCCAGAAACCAAGTGTATGATGTCGTGGTAATTTGCGTATAACCCCAGGGCCAGGAAATAAGTTTGCCCCATTTAAAATGATAAAATAAGCAAGCAGACCATGCCGTCACAGTCTAGTTTGGCGACCGGGTTAAAATAATAATATAAACAGGGTGTGAAAGTGACGTATTTGATCCTTATATTTTACCCATCGGCGAAAGTGATATTTTTGTCTTGTTGGCCGTGTGGACTTATTTATTTAATAATAAGTTACACATTTAATGCAATAAATCGTGTTATACGTCATTGATCTTGCTACAATTTGTAATGAGGGCAAAACGATGAGTACTGTATATCAAGACAATGGAGTATTAATTCAACAAGCGATCGACAGTCGAAATGTAAAAAGTCACTTATTAACCTGGTTCATGTATCAATTGACATCATAAATTCCCCCTCAGCCTCAAGTCAAGAATCTAGCAATCTGATTGCATCAATTTTAATTTCAACCGAACGGATTGCTTGGTTCCATATTTTGAGGTTGATGATAAACCTAAGATATTAAATGAAACCAACGCCAAACGGGCTGTTGACTAGAAAGTGACAGGACGGGACCAGATTGGCTCTCATCGCCTGCCGGCTTTTGATTGGTATTACCGATTCAAATGTCGCTTATAACACATACTTATCGAATTGTAATCAGTAATTTCGAACATAAATTGAAACGTTATGGAATATGAATGAAAACTGAGCCAATTTAATATTTTTCATTTAATTTCGCAGTCTTTAACACACCATAATACAGAGCACCATATCCTACTTTAATCTGGCACGCCCTACGTGTTGCAATGACTTGGTAAGCAATTGTAAACAATCCTCGCTTTTGTTGTAGATGTTCTTTATTATTATTATTTTCATCTGTAAAAAGCATGAGGGGAGGAAACAATTAATTAGTGCCCTTGGCATTGAAGATAAACCCTTGACAGTGATACATCGAATTTTCAAAAGATAGAAAAATGTAAGTGAACAGTGTTTCATCCCTGAACCTCAAAGAAAAGCAGAAACAAAAACAACCATGAAACTTGTGACCTCGACCCTGAGAGTCGAACTAAAAATGTGGAATGCAACACATCTTCTAGTGACAATGTACAGGTTTACCAAATTTCAATAGTTTATATTTCAAATCTAAAAATGTACAGAAGGTAAGGAAAAATGCTGCTGAAACGTAAAATATTGGCATATACACATTGGATTAACTATGGGCCCCCCCCCCTATGATACATGAAAGATATACCAAGTTTCATCCTTTAGTCTCAAATGGCTCTAATGCTCGAAAGGAACGAATATAGGGAAACTGAAAATACTGACACATGACCTTGGAATTGAAGATACGAGGGCTAATGTGGTATGCAACACGCTTGCTAATAATGATGTATAAGTATACCAAGTTTCTCTTTAAACTCAAAATAATCGTAATTAAAGAGAGGAAATGAAAGAGTGATAGAAAACGTAACATGTTAATGCGATACGATGACCTAGAAGATACGATCCCCAATGTGGTACACGAGACACTTTCTAATAACAATGAATAACTATACCAAGTGTCGTCACTAAAGATGAACGGGCTGCAAAGTCATAGAGCGGAAAGGAAACTGTGATGGAGTACTTAAAATATTAAACTATAACCTTGACCATAAAGATGTGATCCCCAATGTGTTAGGCAACACATACTCTAATGGTGATGTCGACCAAAGGCCAGTTTTATCCCGTACTCTCAAACAGGTCAAATGTTATGGAGAAGAATGGAAAGTGTCATGGCAATCTTAAAATATTCAGTCATGATTTGACCTTGCAAAGTAGGGCCCCCAATGGTGTGTAAATTTGAAATGATTCATCCCTTAATCTCAAACAGCTCTAAATGTATAGACCAGAAAAAAATGTGTGCTTGAAATCGTAATATATTGAGCCGTGACCTTGGCCTTGAAGATAAAACCCCTTCAGAGGTACGCAACACACCTTCTCGTGATGATGTGTAAGTTCACCACGATTGCTTTCTTCAAATTAAATAGCTTGAAAATTAAAGAGCAAAAAGGAAAGACATACAAACAAGCAGACAGTAAACATACAGGAAACACATAGTTATTGCATTCAATCGAGTAGTATTGAATCTCAATGCATCTTTACAATTTCATATTATGCCACGCATATGGCAATTGGCTGTAATTTCAGAACCTTTGTAGATTCATTTACTCCACCATTAAGCATGGAAACTGGACAATTAATAAACAGTTTGTATAAAAGCTTGCTGATTATCTAATACGCAAGGCATTAGACCTATAATTAGAAATATATTACAGAAAAATTAGAAAAATAGACAACAAACTTCTCTTGATTACTCAGAGGGGTACTGAAGAAGCTACACAAATTAAAGAGCATTTGAAGAAATTGACGAGAGCAAGAAAAAGCTCTTACATGCACCTGATTTATTTAAGCAAAGATTTAATACACCGTCTAATGCTAACAAAAATGTGCCAACTGTGAGAAAGTAAGAGAAAAAGCAGATACCATACATAACATTCAATAATACTTGGAATCAATTGAACAAAAGAAAAACTCAAAGGAACCCAGGGATGTGTGTTTTAGAGAATGGCATGAAGAAAAAAAAACACATCTCAAAAAGACTGTACTAATTTACAACCATGATTAGAACAGTTACAGAAAGACTTATATAATGAACTCCAAAAAGAAGATTAAGAATCAGTTAATGATTTTAAAGGTGCTGTAATAAAACTGTAAGATAAGATATCTCATAGCACCAATACATTATCTTGTTGCAAAATAAGAGCGATTTAAAAGAAATAATCAGGAAGAAGATGAAAACAGTACAAAATAAGTATGAATGAAAGTATAATCAAAACAATATAAACGACTTAAGGTTTATAACTGTTTTAAGCAACAGAATCAAATATTAAAAGATCAGACTTTACAAACTTTTAAACGTGCAGTTACTGTTGGAATAAAACAATCTAACACAGGTCCAAAGAATGTGTTGGCTAAAAACTGATGAATATTATAGGTGTGGTGCAAGGTAGTATTGACGAATGTGAATAAATGTTTACAACGTAAACAGATGGATTCAAAACTGAAGTAGATGAAAATACTTCCGTTTAGTGGAAGAATTGATACAGTTAAGTCATACATAGTAGAAAAACTACATTAATTCAAAATGCAATTGAACACAGAAATGGGAAAAAGGAGTATTCCATTTGTTACTAAACTTGATGAGTTATAAGATATAATCATTAATACAAAAAGGTGTAGAATGATAAAATAAAAGCAATGATGGGAATGATATTGCTTCATACCAGATGAGACGGAACAAATTCTCCTGATCGGATATAAGAAAGATAGGTTGGAGCTTTATATTAGAGTAATGTTCAGCAATAACGGGATGCTTTTATGACATTTATAAGTATTAAACCTCATGCCTTAAATTAATGGATTTAACTATGCTCTTTCAAAATGTGGCAAAATGGATCAGTAGAAATAAATAACTTAGACAAAAACTTCATTCAACTAAATAAATCAGACTCTGGTACAATATTTGTTGTATCTACTGTTTCCATTGAAACTTGAGCCTAAAGATTATCACAATTACATGACTAATATTTACACTGGAGTATTTGTGAAGGCTAAACGATTATTTTTTGACTTTATTGGGTTTGGTTGGTGGACAAAAGAAAACAAAACTCCAATACAGATTAATATAATCACAGACATAATATTAAAAAATGGCAATATTTCACACTACTGTATTAATACAGCTCAATGTGTTACTGTATATGCTGTACAGTTATAAGGCGGATTGACTAAAAAGCACTATTAATTTTTTACCATTAAATAAAAAAAGATAACAGCACCAATTACGACTGGTGGAGTAATAGCTAACGGTATGGCATTTACACCAAGTAAGTATATGTTTATCCTAATCGATCTGATGCAGATAGAAAAAGTCATGATTAGAACACGTAACAAGTAGAATAGAAAACTGTAGAGGACAAAGAAAAAAAAGAAATGACACACATCTGCAGGAACGAAAGAATGGAATAACACGTTTTCGTTATGCAAATGCTGAATAATTCGGATGATGCTTTGGCTTTCTATTATTTTAGTCTGTATAATGCTTTTTATAGAAACCTAGACAACTCAGATCTAATAATATTTACAAAAATGTTCGATAAGGTGATAGCTTACGAGCTGATGAGGATGTACTGATTACTATTTTAATGGAATACATTGTTTTTATTTTCAGCTAAACATCTGTTTTAATGTGCAGTGAATAGATAAAGCTAAGGTGCAATAATGCCAACATAATATAAATATATAAATATATCTCTACAAAAATAAGTAACACCACAGAATATTAGTGAATTAGTCTAATATATAATAGCATTACGCATACTCAAAGTAGTATCAAACCTCAATAGTTACTTCAAGTGGAAACATCTGCGTTGGGACCTAAAGTTATGACTGTACCTAGTATTATTCGGTTTAGAGTTTCAAAAAGACGTCGCCGGTGTAGCAGTATGCAATTTTAATAGAGCACATATTAAAGACATAACCATTTCTTACAATTGTGATGAGATTTTCAATTTGAATGACTATAATATTGTCATGGCTTTCAAAGATTTCCGGTTACCAGCTTATGTAAGGACAGACAACATAAAACAAGGTATCATCAATTGGCAACGTTAAGACACACATTTTGATATTTCATTCATGCTGGTAATGCAGTAAATGATCTTCCTATTATATATATATATATATATATATATATATATATATATGTATATATATATAAATATATATATATATATATATATATATATATATATATTTACATATCATCATGCAATGTTAGATAATCTGTCATTGCAAAAGATCAACTTGCATCTTTGCTTATTTCCTTATCCAGCAGTTAAAATTTTATACTTTCATATTTTTCAAGTAAGGTTCGGCATTGTAAAAATAAAATATGAATCCTAATTATTTTCCCTCTCAAATCTGTATTCGTATAATCTCTCTATGAATGAATTCCAGACCTTTCAGGTGATACATCTATTTCTATTTTGCATCTTCATTCTGCATTTTTGTTACTAGCTGAAAGTGAAATTAAATATAGCGCTGAATATCCTCTTTCAGATTATGGAATTTGTTTACATAAGAGATATATTTAGCCTATTCTACGGTACTATTTTGTGAAATTAAAATTAGTATGAAATGTACTGCTCTTTTGACAAGGAATTCTTCTAACTTTTGTTTTGTCTGAATTGTTTTCTTTCCCATCCTTCATCATGATTTCTATTTGATTTCATAACATTACCACATTCTTTACATCTTTGTTAGTGTTTGTTTTGACGTAACATCTGGTTAAATGTTTATTTTCGCAACAGTTGTAATATGCAATTATCTCCATATAAAATACAGGAAATATTACATTTGAATATGTCCCAAAATCAAACCCTTAATGTTAAGTTTAAATTTTGCCAATCCTTTTAGGGGCATAATATTTTCGTCTGGCTCAAAACTGTTAAAATAGTGAAAACTCTACGTAAAAAATATCTCCTCATTATTCGGTCTTTTTTGTCTTCCAGTTTATGTACAACAGAGTCGCATACAATCGCTTGTCAGATTTAAAACATTGCTTCTGAAAATTAGGCAGATAGCATTTTTCAAATATTTGATGTGTATTTTGACATTCAAGTAGTCTGGCTTATATAAAAAAAAATTATTCAATAGGGTACTCAGTTGTCAGATAACAAAATAATCAATACTGTATATTTCATTTTCGGATCACTGTCTTTAGTTGAAGGGTTATATATATATATATATATAAAAGAAGAAGAAGAGAGTCTTTATTCATTACAAAAGCCCAAACGGACAGTGAGGATACATTTTTCAATGAATTGAATTGAATGGCAGATAGTACAATAAACAGCAATGTATCCTCATCTATAGTCTACAATATACAAAGAAATCATAGTAAGTAACGAAATTACATATGCATACAGATGCAAATCCATGCAAATTAAATAAGCAGATTAATTCACAAAACTTCTCCGTAGGGAGAAAGAGATATCTACATTATTAAAGGAAGTAAGTTAAAATCAGTGGTTATGTAATTCAAATTCATATTGAAATGGTGGTCAGTCAAAATATTTACATGATCTATGCATATACGACGGTATTTCTATGATTAAAAGCTTTATAAATGTAAATGGCCAAATTATTCAAAATTCTGGTATTCTGGATACTCATAAGTTATAGCTAAATTTAAACGTATTTGATCTTTTTCTGAAATATTTCTCTATATATTTGGCTCTTAGATCTTTATACAATACGCATTCAAGGACAAAATGATATTCATCTTCAATGAGGTTGCACATAGAACAAAGTCTATCATGAATTGGTTTATATGGTCTCGTCCATCTACCAGCTTCAACTTCGAGTCTGTGAGAGGATACTCTAAATTTAGCAATTGCATTTCTATATTTAAAATTATATATGCTATCAATGTAAAGTTTTGATCCGAAATGAGCAATATTTATATAAATAATGCTCGACTACAGTTTTTAAGACGATCCATCCAGTTTTGGATAAAATTATCAGATAGCCTTAATTTAAATGACTGTAAAAATATGTCAATGTTGCCGACCCCTTGGTTAACCCAAACTTCATAGAATCCTAATCTTGACAATAAATCTTTAACTAAATATGCCCAATTTAGCTTATTAGGTAGAGCTTCTAAATCGTTCAACATCATTTGGTATATATATATTTTATATATTTGTCCTTCTTTACCTCTAATATTTTAAACCAATACTTCACAATGTAATAAAATATGTTGACTATCATTGTCGTACTCCCTAACTCCCCATAAATAAAATCATTTTGTGTCGCCTTCTTCACTCCTAATATCTTTTTACAAAAATGTAAATGCACTCTTTCAATGCATTTAGCAGGAATAAATCCCCAAACTTGGGAACAATAATTTAAGATAGGTTTTATCGGTCTATCAAAAAGATTCATGACATGGCTTGTTTTTAAGGACATAGATTTAAAAAGGTATTTTTCAAGTAAAAATATCGCTTTTTTGGCTTCCCTGCCAATGTTGTATGTGCTTCAGTAAAGGCACCACCAGACGTCATAACAAGTCCGAGATATGTAAACTGATTTACAATTTCCAGTTTTTCATTACAGCAAGTGAATTCCACTTGTGATCATCGTGAATAAAATAGATCATTTTGTACGGATATTCTTATCAGCAGCTAGTGCAAATTGCATGTTATGAAGATTGTTCGGGCAACATTATCTCCATTCAGCTTATTCAATACTATTTTGTCCAGTGCAATCCGTTCTCACAATTGCTTGTTATTTGCCGAAGCAACTTAACTTTCTGTTTAAAATGGAAATACAACAAAAGGCAATGAATTATGTTTTTAGAATGATAGCCATATTATACATTACATATATTTTATTAAAATATATTGTGTTTTCTGCTATTTTCATGTGCTTTGATATTTATCCTTTGACAACCTTGACCTTTCTATATTTCACGATCTCTGGCGTTCTAAACTTAGACTTTTTAGTTTATTCCACTTCTCTTCTTCTTCTAACCTTCTCCCTGTTATTATGTCACTGATTATGTCATACTCCTGTTCGCCGCTGAACAGACGCTTTTTAGGAAACAGAAATCCTCCAAGCAATAAATATACTTTACACACTTATAACGGGACTCAATAGTACATTGTTAGAGTAATTTGGGATCTAAATTTCAAGTGAGTTACCTTTATACCATCACTCAGTATAATGCCTGCCTTCGGAAAGAATAAAGCTTTAAATCAAAAAGTGTAAAAGGCACTTATACCTTTCGAAGGTCAGAAAACACTACAACAACAAACAGTTTAGGATCCGGTTGTCCACCAATTTCCCGTGCGTTTCCGCGGCCGGAACGTGGTGGGGTTATCTGGATGGGGTACCTTATATGAGAAATGTTCTAATATTATTTTCTCTTCAAAAATGGGAGTCACGCATATATGACACATCTTTTACTTGTATATTTACACGTGCCTATTTATGCATGTATGTTTGTCTATCTGTATGCATGTGTGCATTACATACAAGTATATATTTAGATATGCATGATCCGAATATAAACATGTCTTTACCCTATTTTTCTGGGTATCCATGATCCGCTTCTCTGCAAAAAAATTAAACAAGAAAACTATAAAAATATCAAACACAAATCTAACTGTTCTGAGGGCGGAAAGGTGTGAAGCCACATACTCATCTATAAAGTAGCCTTAAATGATTATTTACTGATATCTCATGAACTATACATAACCTCTTTAGAATCCTGTACTACTTGTTTGCATAAAGAAAACAGAACAACAACTCTCCAGATACAAATAAAAGTATGTACAAAGGTATCAGAACAAACGATCTCTAACTCGTATTTAATGTTTTTAGCCAAAGGTTAAGTTAAATGTCATTGTATAATCCAGAAGTCGATTTTCTTTTTAGGTATTTTCAAATACAGATTGTGAAATATCCTTCACGGTCAGTTTAAGACTTTTAACAATGATACTACTAGTTTCGCATGTGTTACGCTCAATCCATTTATGAAGGACATTCGAGATTGTGAAGCATCCTTGTTTTCTGACCCGATGATGACATAATGGTGGCAGCGCAACTTTAAAAACAGTTTAAAGAGGTAAATGTTAAATATCATATTACCTAATTTGACAACTTAATTAAAATAATATTTGGCAACACTTTTAGAGAAAAGTAACGACAAAAGTGTACAGTTCGTACTTCTGACATAGATTACGTATTGTATTGTCTGTGTTATACAGCTTCACTGCCATATACAATTGCAAAAGTTCATAAATTACAAGACAAATGCAATGGTTTTAAAACTACCTTGGGTTGTATTGTCCTAGAGCATTTCTTCAAATTTAAATTCCAGGTATATATATATATATATATATATATATATATATATATATATATATATATATATATATATATATATATATATATATGTGTGTGTGTGTCTGTGTTTTTTTATTAGATTCATTTTCCTATGCATCTCCAAGAACTTTGTGTCCATTCAAAAAGTAACAGCCAATGACAGGGATTACCCAGCTCCATTTATATGTAGCACGTGCTTAAACTGTGAATTGAACAATAAAACAGATAAACCTCGATTGGTATCCATTATAACATTGTCATCTTGATGTTAACCTTCTATAAAAGACGTGTGAGGTATGTCCTCGAGAATTTTTGTTATTGACCAATTGAAGACTAGTGGAAAGAAAGTTAAAATTATGGAAAAAGTTTCAAAAGTTTGTCCAATAATAACTTCAAATCAAATCAGCTCAATATCGCTTTGACATTCAAAATTTCATATATGCTGAGTAGCAGATAGGGCTTGAATGACCAGTTAACTCCCCCATCACCTTAGATAGGTAAGGTATCTTTCTCCCTTACCGTGCATGACATAAACATATTTCCATTTTGATCTGAATATATTGGCAAGGGATATTTTGGTAATATACCACAGAGGAAAGTTCTTATAGTATTGTTCAAAACATTAAATCGAATCAGAAGTAATTATGATGTCATGAATTGTCGTAATCTTGTTGTTTCTTTAGTTTCTAACATTTATTTATATATGTTTTGTCTTATTAAATTGAGAGTATGGGCTAGACAGTAAGAGTTTAGTTTGGTTGGTTTAAACGGCATACTAACACAGCTTTTGCATAGTTTACACAACCAAGATTTTCGGTCAGCAAGGTCTCACGAGAATCTCTTATGTATAAGGCACCGATTGCGGGAATCGGCGTACTACACGAACTTAGATTATATTTATGTAAAACGTATGTAAGTACACCGGATCCAGAGAACTCTACAAGTCATATATTTATGCAGCCTTACTCGTTTATTACTGTAAAGGTGCATGTAATTTGAATTGAAGCATCTGCAAGGTCTTATATTTGTGCAGATGCAGAAAGAGAACTGTTAAAACGTAGATCAGAAAACTCTTAGGCATGTTGCATCTGCCTCGCACAGATTTATTTTCGAATTCGAGAATGCTTGAAAAATTTATCTCACCTGATCCTCTTAAAAGCTGTCTGAACTCATGGAACGATTTGGACCATTTCTTACATGCTCAAACACGAGGAAAACAGCTACACCAAATTCTTTCTTCTGTTCACCTCTAATGTACAAAAGTACAATGCGAATTCGAAGTCATAGCGTCAAAATCGAGAACAACATTTCTCTATCCCTATCTTCTTCTTCTGCTCAGTCTTCTCAGCAATCTACCCCACCCACTCTGTCTCTCTCTTGTAAAGATCACCGTTCCGATACAATGAATACTCATCGATGATATTTTCGCATTGTACGTGAGTTCGATTATCATTTAGTTTGCAAATTAGTGTGGGTAGTTGATATATTTCTTTACATATCCTTATCCATGAAAAATGTAGCTATATTTTGTAAACTTTGAAAATTCTGTAAAAATGTTATAATTTCTTATGTTTAATATACGCAGGTAAGAAGGTGCATGTCCTACCCTCAGATCAATAATTATATCAAATGAACCCTGTACAAAGTAATGCTTGTTAGACTTCTGAATGCTCATCAAGACAAATTTAACTTTGTTATGCAAAACGTTTTATTATGTGTAAACAATGTTGCACTCACGGTCATCATAAAAGCTTAAACAGTTTACATTGTTCGTTTATTTAATATGCATGTCTTACAAAACAAATATTCCAATCTGATTTTTAAGAAGATCTACTTATAAATTATTGATCTGATAAGCACCGTTGAGAGGTCTTGCTGGCTTTATGATTTATGTATCAAATTAAAGCTGCTAAACCTTATATAACGTTATTCATAACATCGTTCTTAAGGATATCTCTAACACGAAATGTAGTGCTGTATTTCATAGATAACCAAAATATATGTGACCCGAGAAATCCAAAAGAAAACAAAGCATGACATTTTATCGGTGCCTATCAGATCTACTTATGTCGGAGATTAAGGTTTAAATCAGCTTGAACCTACAAAGCCTTCACTTAACACTGTGTTACTTAACGAATCTAATCCCGTATTCTCATGTCAATAAGAAACAAAGGTTGTTCTAGTGTCTGTTCTTTTCTTGGGGTGCTATTCTTGTTGTTGACAATGTGAATGCAGATAGTTTCACTGAAGTTTTCATTATGGTATAGAAGCTCGTGACCACAGAGTGAACTTGAGTTTTGCTTAGTTAGGATTTTTACATATCCATTGAGACCTGTCCCTTCAATCCACTCGGCCATCAGTACTCACACCTTAAATGATGACTTGTGTGTACTGCACGTATCCTAAATATTTCATACTTGTTCATTAAATCCAACTGAACTGTGAGTGCATTAAAACGTTCTTTTGTAGAGAGAAAGGTATTATTTTCTTAACAAATATCATTTCACATTAACAGTTTCGGTTTAAAAGAGTATCGTGTACGACAATATTACCTGAACCGTCTTCTTTTACAAATGTAACTGTTTTCGCTATACTTCTTTCAAAAACGTTACTGTCTTATTTGTACTTCTTTTATAAATGTGACTATCTTGTATGTATTCCTTTTATAAATACAATTGTCTTAACTGTACTTCTTTCATAATTCAACTGTATTAATTAAACTTCTTTCATAGATGTAACAGTCTTAACCGTATTTCTTTTATAAATACAACTGTCTTAATTGTACTGAACACGTGTCAAGGTATGTGGCTAATGACGCCATATGTCGTCTTCTAATTATATCTTCAAACATATCTCGACGGGAGTTGGTGGAGAGTGGACACCACTATCTCTGAAGATTATTTATTTTGTAATGACTATCGGATCCCGCTTGAGAAGTTCTATGATATGATAACATAACCAAATAGTCACTTTAGGTTTTGAGAAAATTCAGTATCAATAGTTTTAAGCGGACAATGGGTAGAACTTTGTAATAAAATCTCGTCATTTCAATATATCACCAAACATGTCGAAACTTGAAGAGTAAGTCTTTGCCACCTACAACGTCGTTGTTTCAACATATCCCTATGTAAATGCAGACAATAGACAGTAAAATATAATACCTTACAAATGTAACCATAAATCACAAGGCCAAATGTACCTATCAATATGAAATTGTGTGTGTGTGCGTATATATATATATATATATATATATATATATATATATATATATATATATATATATATATATATATATATACATACACGCGCATCTTTGTGTGTATAAGTCTATGCAGGTGAAACTAAACTAATGAAATCTTTAAAATCGGAAAGTATATTCTTATGCGTTTATATATACTACACTGTATACCACACTCATCCAGTAAAATGCTGGAGTAACGTCGCTGGGAATTGTTATAAAATGAGCCATGGATATAGACAGGCTCTATCCTTTCTGTTGGTCAAACCGTTTGATATATAAGTGTCACTTTATAATAATTTAATGTATATTAATTGCATTTCTAAATAAAAATCAGATAATGTTTTACATATACATGAGTGTTAAATTGCGATTGCCTAGCGAGAGAGTTCTCGTGAATCTCGAGTCCATTCCATCAATCATTTTGTGAGTTTGAGACCTGGTGCATTTAGAAACATATCCTTGCATTATCACATGAAAAAATACGATACTACATATCCCATCATGCAATGCAACACATGGATGTATACTCCTATAGGAGCTATATTGCCTAGAAGACAATGCTATATATTTCTGCTAGTTCAAGACTTTTCAAGGTACCATATATAGGTAATTTTTTGCGCTGTTAAATTTTCGCTAAATTTCTTTTTTTTTTTTGAGAAATTTCCGTGTATTCAATTTTCGTGAATTATCTTATTCCATTAAAGTGGGAAAATGCATCCTATGATGTTGGAGCATGGGGAATAGACCTTATTTTCTGCGGTTCTATTGTTTCAGTAATTTCCGCTGTTTCTGTCGTTTCGACGGTTCTGCACATCAGACACAGTTTATTGAGAATTTCCAAAGAGACTTTTCATAATATCTTTGCGAGCTTCTGTTTTCTCTCTGGCCATCAGTTTGTTTTTGTCACCTCGTTGATGACGACTGAAACGTGTATCCTGTGCGATGCAGCCCGTATTTCATATTTCATGGAATTGTATTTGTCAGTTTCCTCAAGGATGAGCTTGAAGTCTTCCACGGAGATGGCGTTGTCATGAAGCGTCTTAGATATGTGGTCAAATATTGTGCTGAGTTTTGTCTCGGCAAGCAGACGAATTTTGTCATTCTTTTTGGCCTTCACGGAGAGCCGCCGGCTAATAAACATTTCCGGCCATGGAAACCATGGAAACCAGCCCGAAGCCTAAAGCTGTGATCTCAATGGCAACTACAATGGGGTCGGCAATGATTGTTGGCAATATGCCACTCCATGCCACACCTGTGCCCACATACACAGCCATAAATGGCGTGTCAAGGACATTAAACACGTTTACCGGGAGTAAGTACTTTTTGTAGAACGCACGCCGCTGTTCAGCCTCAGCCCTTTAGAAATTCTGAGCCTTGCAGACTTTTTGCAGGTGAAAATTTAAAAGCTCCAGTACATATATACATACATACATACATACATACATACATACATACATACGTACCTACGTTGTGTGTGCATGCGTTGATACTTACATATATGCATAGCGAGAATTACCATCATACCGATCATCTTTAAACATATACTTTCGATTGGAAACTAGATAAAAATTTATAAAAATGTCAGCAATGATATAATGGACCAAATATATGTAAATTCAGATATCATTTCACAATAACCGACATCGGCTCTTTGGAGTTATTTACTGAATATTGAATTAAAATAAGACACTAAAATAAGCATAAAATGTAACATAAAGCATTAAAACCAGAACTTTCTTATATATCTAGTAAATGTGAGTATAAAATGAAACTTTATTATTGATCGAAGCTTTCTAATATAAAATTATTTGCTGGAATACATGCTAGAGGCGAAGAGCTGTAATATAAACATTGGCATGCATAAATGTAGTCTATCAAGTGTGACGGCCTATAATATTTGAAGTTATGTCTCTAGGGTTAAAACATTACCATGATCATATATAGAATGAGAAAGAGGGGAAGAAAGACAGATAATGTTTTGACTTGTTTCTTCTAAACCTCTGGATATGTCTTTGTACGGCTCAAACTTTACTCAACACACCCGGGTCGGTGTTTTGGTAAACTTCTATCAACCTGGAATATTCTTAACTGTATTATCTTGAAATAAGATGAGGGGCTTGTGAGAAGCCAGTCTAAGTCATATTATTACTAAATGTACCTTATAAACATCTTAAATTCGATGATATTGATTGTAGGAGACAATAGATTTCGTTTTCATACCTACTGCAAGTGGTAATTCATCGTCAAAAGACAATTGGGTCTACCATATTTGTCTGGACGTGTTTACCTCATTCAGCCAGCTACCATGTTTACATTCATTTTGTGAATATTGTGTGTGCGGGGAGGGGGGTCACAGTGTGGATTTTTTCTCTCCTATACGAAAGTAATTTTTCCTCAATTAGGAGTGTTTGTGTTGCTGCTGCTTGTCTCACGCGGCAATTTATGCAAGTCATACATGGGGGCAGCACCGACCTGATCTAGGCTGCTTCAGTCGTACTCATGGGAGCTTATTTAGCATTTGTAATCTTTCCATTGTGTCACGAGGCTCCAAATGCTTACACCTTGAGCAAGACGATCTCCACCCTATGGTTGAAAAGGTTGGTTCAAATCGCGTATGTGACAACTTTTATTTGTATTGTTCTTTTGAAACATTTGTAATCCCAGCTTGAGGCACTAAGGTGATACTCAATTTAATATGCAAAATATTTGTTGGAAACGAGACTCGATCCAACAACAGTTGGCTTCGAATTCCAATGCTTAAACTAAGTCAGCAGTATAAATCAGTTTTAAAACAATCTAATTGCAATATTACATGAAGACTGGTTTCATCTGTATGCCTTTGCACTCTGTTGTCGACAATGCTGCAACTTCACTTTCTCAGCTATCAATACTTGTAATGTCAGTAGAATATTGTCTGTCTGTTTGTGCTTCACTATATCTCTGCAACTGACTTACTTTATCAGCTAAGAATGTTTGTTCCGCCAAGAATACTGTCATTGTCTGTTTAATCTGTATGTGAATAGCCTCTTCATGCTATGTATAAATTAACGAGACTTATTGTTCTAATGCCATTCTCGTGTTCTAGATAGTTAGTGGCCAATTTTCTCATATGGAGAGCGAGAGAGAGAGATAGAGAGAGAGTTGTGTACATTGAATGTAAGTAATGTGACAGCTAGCATTTGAATGAATCTGTTGTGTTCGAGTACAACAATTATAGCTTTTGTTCATCTCAGTTTAATGAAGTAATAATTATTCAAATAGAACCATAATATATGTGGGGGTTTTCAGTAGTAAGGTATGTGTCCCAGAACTCATGTACATATATAATGGGTGGTGTACAGTATAGAGGGCTAATAAAAGCGCGATAGAGCAGTAATTTGAATTTAAGATTGGATCATTGTTTATTTTTCGTTGTTGTGCGTTGGCGAAAGCCTAATCCCAAAAAGATCATATGGTTTAAATTTAAGTACTGTACACGTGCTGTTCTCGTGTAGGGTACGAGCGCGTGGTTCATATATTTATGCAGTAGAACGGAAAGGACGTTCGTGATGTTCTCGGAAGTGGTTAGGAAGAGGATACAAGGGTGTTTGTTAATGCAGAACTAAAAATTAATGAATTTACACCAATAAGTATTTATGGCCTTTGTGCACAAGTGAACTTTGTATCACTTTCAAACTTGTTTTTTGAACAAATATAATGCACCGATTACGACTATATTTATTATATTTATTATTATTATACTTATTATTATAATACTTATTATTATTATTTTTATTATCGTATCAACATATTTAGTTTATTTCACTACTCAACAAAATATTAAAATACATGCATATGTTGTTCTCTTCCAAATGTATGTTCCACACAAGATTACTTTACTCTGCTCACTTTAATCCATGCAATATATTAAATCGTCACTGACCCTTTAAATAAAATAACAGATCATGGTTTTGTGCAAAATGTGAGGCACTAACGTTACTATTATCTGGCAGTTTACATATGTCTGTGTAACAAGGGACTGACGCTTTGCTCAGCAAACTTGTATAATTGAGCTTAGAAACAGCGGTTCACACATGGAAACAATATCTGGATTAACCAGTTGTTCAACTCGCCGAAATCAAAAGACAGCTTATGTGAGAGGACTGTTATTAGTATGGAATGAAATGAAGCCAAATATGACTATTGTTAGTAACAGATGCCCTTACAGACAAGATTTATATATTGAATATCCGCTGACCCTAATGAAAAGGAATCCAACTCGTCATTTTCTGGTGAAGTTTTAGAAACTATAAAGATTTAAATTGCTTTTTTAGGTGACAGTTGATTAAATATTTTATCCTATTCGTAATTACAAAACTGGAATCTAGGCGATCCTATCAGTTAAAATAAATTGCAATGTATATTTTCTGCTGTGCTCCTTGAAAGTAACATGGCCGAAATCCGCGGTTTAGTGACCACGAAGGGCACACAACTCTTATATTATTCTAGCTGTAAGTTTCAGTTAGAACATTTTTAAGATGGCCCTTATGATACAAATTTGCTCTATCAGTGTTTTACAAGCTTCTTTTTGTCTCTGAGCTCTTTAACTTTCACCCTATGGCTGCTTTGTAGAAAATCTATAGCTTTTCAGTACACCTTGCTCCGATATTAATTGAAATTCAATCATGGATTCTTGTTTCTTTATTTCTTTCTTATGATGGTAGTGAAATCTTGTGATCATGCTACTAAGTAAACAGCAATAAAGCAACTTCCACTACTACGCTTGCTGCTACTACTTGTAATAGCACTGACCGCAACAACAATAACACAAACAACTGCAACAACAACAATAATAATAATAACGACGACGACAAAATTGCAAAAATTAAACAAAAAAACTTCTACTACTACTGACAACAGTATCGACATTAACACATAATAATAATATTAGTAGTAGTAGTAGTAATAATAATAATAATAATATTAATACTAATAGCAATAATAATTGATAATAGCTAGAATTATGTGCTTCTAAAATAGGTATACACCCGCTTCCATGTCTCGACCTCACCCGAAGAGTTAACCTCTTGAGCAAGAACTGCCTCAAGTGCAAAAGTTAGTTGAGTGTGCGTATTTATCTTTATGCCCAATTCGTATATACACAAATATATGCTGAGCTATAGACATTTTTTGTTCCAAATATATCTATAGTAAATAGTTCCTTGTTTTATCAATACAACAAATTCGAAATATTCATCGGAGTCACTCGAATCAAGCCATCCGTACATTTATTACTGGTGTAAAATACGATTAGACCATCGCAACAATCATGTCGAATGCAGTCGGACCTATCAAACATGGTATGGGGATTCTTGTAAAATGACCAAGTACCTGCTGGTAACGATGTATTGTCTATTGATTTTTATGAACAGACGACTTCTGTTAAATATCTTTTAACCTCCGTCAAATGGTCTATAAGGAAAGGTACATTTTCATTTTTTTATTTTGTATCTTGAACCATATATCTAGTAGCAAGTTATGTTTTCTGCACATTTCTTCCCAAGTTCATTGAACTCCATTTACATCAGTCAACGTCGCATAGCCATTATAAGGAATGAGACATGAAGTACAACTCATTAACACGGGCAAAATATTACTGAGAAATACACGTAAGTTGAGCTAATATTGGTATTTCCTGAAAATGGTCTATTATATATTTAGTGAGAAATATTTCTGAGCTGCTAAAATTAAACTTACAATGCAAATGATACTTGGAAAAGGTGAGACAAATCGATTGATAGTCAAGTGTTTTGTTACCATTTTGGGACATTTTGTTTCCATTTTGACCTTATAGCATACATCATTAAATAAGCTTTTCTTTCTTTAAACTCAGAGAGAGAGAGAGAGAGAGAGATGTTTTGAAAAGTGTGGGATAAGGAACAAATAAATTATATTGAGCTTGTGTAAATCTTTAAGTTTGTATTTACATGACTCTTTACATATATTGAGAAGTTGACAGAACTTGAAACCATGCTTCTTTTCTAACGGAATTTCAATAACAAATCACAATGCGTTGAAGAAATTGTTCTTAATTGTCTTGTGGAGATATCTACTGTGAAATCATACACACATGAACATAGACACATACAATACACATTAATACAAGTAATATTAAAGCAAAATAGATTAAAGAGTTATATTTCATCCCAAGCAAGAATGGAACCGGTGCCGCGTCTAGCGGCACCTACCTCCTAAATCATATGCACGAGAACTCAAACTCTCAAAATGATTGATGGAAATGACTCGAGATGCACGAGAACTTGCTCGCTAGTCAATCGGAATTTAACACTTATCTATAGGTACAACATTACTGGATTTCTATTTAGAAATGCAATTGATATACAATAAATTATTAAAAATTGACACTTATATTTCGAACGATTTGACAAACAGAAAGGAAAGGGCCTATCGGTATCCCCTGATTATTTTATAACGATTCCCAGCGACGTTACTCTATCATTTTTAGTAGATGAGCGTGGTATACAGTCCAGTATATATAAATGCATAAGAACATACTTTCCGAGATTAGTGATTTCATTAGCTTAGTTTAGACGTACATAGATTTATACATCAAATTTATATATATATATATATATATATATATATATATATATATATATATATATATATATATATATATAGAGAGAGAGAGAGAGAGAGAGAGAGAGACAGACAGACAGACAGAGAGAGACAGATAGATAGATAGATAGATAGATAGATAGATAGATAGATAGATAGATATACACGCACACACAATTTCATATTGATAGGTAAATTGACCTTGTGGTGTATGGTTAAATTTGTAAGGTATTATAAGTTACAGTTTTTTGTCTGCATTTACATAGGGATATGCCGAAACAACGACATTGTAGGTGGAGAAGATTTAATATTCCATTTTTGACATGTTCGGTGATACATAGCAATGACGATATTTTATTACAAAGTTCTACCCATTGTCCGCTTACAAATATTGATACTGCATTTTCTCAAAATCTAAAGTGATTATTTGGTTATGTTATAAAATCATAGAACGACTCAAGCGGGATCCGATAGACATTACAAAATAAATAATCTTCACAGATAGTGCTGTCCAATCTCCACCTACTCCCGTCGAGATAAGTTTGAGGATATAATTAGAAGACGACATATGGCATCATTAGCCACATACCTTGACAAGTGTTCAGTACAATTAAGTTGTATTTCTAAAAGAAATACTGATAAGACTGTTACAATTATAAAAGAAGTATAATTAAGACAGTTACGGTTATGAATGAAGTACAGTTAAAACAATTGCATTTATAAAAGGAATACATACAAGATAGTTACATTTATAAAACAAGAACAAATAAGACATTAAAGTTTATAAAAGGAAGTACAATTAAGACAGTTATGTTTTTGAAAGAAATATAATGAAACAGTTACAATTGTTAAAGACGATAATATTGTCGTATACGATACTCTTTTAAACTTAAACTATTAAAGTGAAATGATATCTGTCAAGAAAATAACACCAGTCTCTCTACACAAGAACGTTTCAATGCACTCCCGGTTCAGCTGGATTTAAAGAACAAGTATGAAATACTTAGGATGCGTGCAACCGCTGCCGCTGCGCTAACAGTACAAAAAAAATCATCTTTTGAGGTCCGAGTGCTGATGGCCGAGTGGGTTGAAGGACTCACGGTACTAATTCAAGTCCCATAGTAAACCTATGTAAACACCATGATATTAAAAATTCAATAACTTTAAATTCCTAAATGCTCATGATCAAACCTATATTTATCAGTATAGACCCATCCTTGATGCAAGCTTCTGTGTTAAGAAAACCACATGAGCCGCTGCATATTTTGGATCTACATGTGCATGAAACTTATATTATCCATTCTGCACTTAATGAAGCAGGTGCTACTGTTATTATTGACTGTTTCTAAGTCAAGTCTGTAGAAATACTAAAATTGCATCAATAACATCTTGTTTCTACTTTTTTAGGTGCCGATAGGATAAGCTCTCAAAAGAATTTTTTACTAAAATTATACTTTTCATTATTAATCAATTATGGACCACCAAACCCGATTATATACTATATTGTATCTTCACCCATTTCTAGACTGGTTCACAGTTGTTCCATATAATTAGTACCGTGAGTCCTGAAGGGACTGGTCTCAACGGATATGTCAAAATCCTAAATTCGCGAGACTCAAGTTCATTCTGGGGTCACGAGCTTCTATACCATAATGAAAACTTAAGTGAAACTATCTGCATTCACATTGTCAACAACACAAACAACACTCCAAGAAAAGAGCAGTCACTAGAACAACATTTGATTTTTATTGACATGCGTGATCTCAGTGACAATACAGGGTTAGATTCGTTAAGTAACACAAGGTAAAGTGAAGGCTAAGTACGTTCATGCTGATTAAAACCGAAATCTCCGACATAAAGTAGATCCGATCGGCACCGATAAAATGTCATGCTTTGTTTTCTTTTGGAATTCTCGGTTCGCGTATTTTTTTGGTAATCTATGCAATAAAGATAATGCATTTTGTTGTTAGAGATATCGTTAAGAACGATGTTACGAAAAACGTTATATAAGGCTTGACAGCTTTAATTTGATAGATAAATCATAAAGTCAACCTGACATCTTAACGGTGCTTATCAGGCCAATGATCTAACAAGTAGATCTTCATTTTAAAATTAGGATTTGAATAATTTTTTTTGTAAGACATGCATTTGAAATAAACGAGCAATGTGAACTGATTAAGCTTCAATGATGCCTGTGAGTACAAAATTAATTACACATAATAACACGTTTTGCATAACAAAGTTAAACTGTCTTGATGAGCATTCAGCAGTCTAACAAGTATTACTTTGCACAGGGTTCCCTTGCTTTATTTATTGGTCTGAAGGTAACACCTACACCTTCTTGCCTGCGTATATTAAAGATTATACATTTTTCGTGGATAAGAATATGAAAATAAATATATCAACTACCCACGATAACCTGCAAACTAAACCATGTCTTCCAGAAAAAATACATGTAGGAAAATGATAATTTAACTCACGTACAATGTGAAAATATCATCGAGGAGTATTCATTTGTAAGCGAACGGTGAACTGTACAAAAGAGATATATCTATCTATATATATATATATATATATATATATATATATATATATATATATATATATATAGAGAGAGAGAGAGAGAGAGAGAGAGAGAGAGAGAGAGAGATAGAGAGAGAGGAGAGAGAGAGAGAGAGAGAGAGGGTGATTGGAGGGGAGAGGGTTGGAGGGTAGAGGGATTGTTGAGGATTCAGAGAGCAGAAGAAGAAGATTGGGAGGGGAGAGGGATTGTTGAGGAGGCACAGAGCAGAAGAAGAAGATAGGGATAGAGAAATGTTCTCGATGTTCGAATTCGCATTGTTATTTTGTTCATGAGAGGTTAACATAACAAAGATTTTGGTGTAGCTGTTTTCCTCGTGTTTGAGGATGTAAAAAATGATCCGAATCGTTCGATAAGTTCAGACAACTTTTAAGAGGATCAGATGACACAGATGTTTCAAGAATTCTCGAATTGGAAAATAAATATGTGCGAGGCAGATACAATATGTCTAAGAGTTTTCTGATTTTGGGAGCAACACCTACGTTTTAAAAGTTCTCTTTCTGCATCGTCACAAATATAAGACCTTGCAGATGCTTCGATTCTAATAACACCAACCTTTACAGGGATAAATGAGTAAGGCTGCATAAATCTATGGCTTGTCGAGTTCTCTGGATCCGTTGTACTTACCTACGTTTTACATTAATATAATCTAAGTTCTCTGAAGTAAGCCGATTCCCGTAGGCGGTGCCTTATACAGAAGAGATTATCATGAGGCATTGCTAAGTGTTTGCTTTAGGGATATATTCAAATGTAATATGTCCTGTACTTTATATGGAGATAATTGCATACTACAACTTTGACGAAAATAAACATGTCAACCAGATGTCAGGTCAAAACAAACAATACCAAAGCGGTAAAGAATGTGGTAATGTTATGAAAACAAATTGAAATCATTATAAAGGAAGCGAAAGAAAACAATTATGTCAAAAAAGAAGAATTAGAAGAATTACTTGTTAAAAAAGCACTATATTTCAAACAAATATAATTTCACAAAATAGTACTGTACTAATATGCTTAATGTATATCTCAAGGAAACAAATGCCCTAATCTGAAAGGGGATTTTGAGCGCTATATTGAATTTCACTTTCAGCTAGAAGAACAAAATGTAGAATAAAGATGCAAATATAAATATATGTATAATTTAGAAGATCTCCAGTTCATTCATAGGCAGATTATACGAATATAGATTTGAGAGGTAAAATAATAGGATTAGTATTTTATTGTTACAATGCCGACCTTTACTTGAAAAATATGAACGTATGTAACTGAAAGTGCTGGATAAGGAAAATTCAACTTGATTTAGCAATATAAATCAGAATTAAGTATTCAATTTAGCAGTTAGAAAGCATTAAAAGATCGCTGAAGTAATAAGCACATAGTTTGGCCAGGAAATAAGCGCAGATGCAAGTTGAACTTTTGCATTGATAGATTATCTAACATTGCATGGTGATATATATATATATATATATATTTATATACATATATATATATATATATATATAAATATATATATATATATATATATATATTTATATACATATATACCAAGAACAGAAAGTTCATTCACTGCATTATCAGCATGAGTGAAATATCAAAATGCTTGTCTTAACGTTGCCATTTCAAATAACAAAAGCTTATTTAATGCCGTAGAGTCACCATCAAGAGATTATCAGTACAGGCCATCAACACAACAACTTCGCACATACGAACATTGGTTTCACATATGCCCGATAAAGTTAAAAGACGTTGATAATTTTTAAAATATGTATTTGACATATCTGTCAATATCATTGCCAAACTTGTAAAACCAGAGAGAGAGAGAGATAGAGAGAGAGAGGGAGGGGGGCTGGAAATCATGTATCCGAACTTGAAAACTTGGATTTGTCTTCATTCACAATTGCAGTACATAAGAAAGAGAAAATCATGGACATATAAACTAATACAACCTTAGGAAATATAATACTTGATTTTCCCAGAATGATCTGTGCATTGCCGCTGCTGACCTTAACTTTCTCAATCTATCATTCATGATACCTTGTTCTATTTTGTCTGTCCTTACAGACGCTGGTAACTGCAAATCTTTGAAAGCCATGAAAATATTGTTGTCATTCAAATTGAGAATCTCATCACCATTGTAAGAAATGGTTATGTTTTTAACATGTATTCTATTAAAATTGCTTAATGCTGGACCGGCAACGTCTTTTTTAATATTTTACATCGAATAATAATAGGTACAATCATAACGTTAGGTCCCAACGCAGATGTTTCCACTTTAAGTAACTATTGAGGTTTGATACTACTTTGAGTATGCGTAATGCAATGATATGTTAGACTAAGATGCTTAACATTATGTGATGCATATTCGTGTTTTTGTAGAGATATGTATTTACTGGATGTTGGCATTATTGCACTTTAGTTTTATCTATTCACTACACATTTAACGAGATGTTTAGCTGAAACAAAATTTATGCCCATTACAATAGTAATAAATACATCCTCCTAAGTACATAAGCTATCACTTTATGGAATATTTGTAAAAAATATTAGATCTGAGTTGTCCAATTTTCTCTAAAATAGCATTAGACTGAGTAAAATAATAGAGAGCAAAAGCATCATCCAAATTATTCAGCATCCGCGTAACGAAAACTTGTTATTTCATTCCTTCCTTCCAGTAGCTGTAGGCCTTTGCTCTGATTTCTTTGTCCTGTACAGTTTTTTTTATTCCTCTTGTTACATGTTCTAATAGTGACTTCTTCAATCTGCATCAGATCATTGAGGATAAACATATAAATACTTGGTTTTAATGCCATACCACTAGATATTACTCCACCAATCATAACTGGTGATGTTATCTCTTTGTATTTAATAGTAAAAGTTTAATAGTGTTTTTAAGCAATCCGCCCTATAACTGCATAGCAGATACAGTAACATATTGAGCTGTATTAATATAACAGTGTGAAATATTGCCATGTTTAAATATTATGTCTGTGATTCTAATAATCTATATTGGCGTTTGTTTTCTTTTGTCCACCAATGAAACCCACTGAATAGAAAAATACTCGTATACCTTTCACAAATAATCCAGTGTAAATATTAATCATGCAATTGTGATAATGTTTAGACTAAAGTTTCATTTGAAACAGTAGATACAACAAATATTGAACCAGAGTCTGATTTCTTTAGTTGAATTAAGTTTCTGTCTAAGTTATTTATTTCTACTGATCCATGCTGGCAAATTTGGAAAGAGCATAGTTAAATACATTAATTTAAGGCTTGAGGTATTTAAAAATGTCTAAAGAGCATCCCGTTATTACTGAATATTATTTTAATGTAAAGCTCCAACTTATCTTCCTCATATCCGATCAGGAGAATTTGTTCCGTCTCATCTGGTATGAAGCAATATCATTCCCATCATTGGTTTCATTTTATCATCCAACACCTTTTTGTATTATTGATTCTATCTTATAACTCATTAATTTTAGTAACAAATTAAATACACTTTTTTTCCCATTTTTGTGTTCAATTGAATTTTGAATTCCTGTAGGTTTTCTACTATTTATGATTTAACTGTATCAATTTTCCCACTAAACGGAAAAGTCTTTTCATCTACTTCATTTATGAATACATCTGTTTACGTTGTAAACATTTATTTCATATAATTAATACCTGTTATTGTTCGTTTCAACTTTTTACCTAATTAGTCAATACTACCTTGCACAACACCTATACTTTTCATTAGTTTTTAGATAACACATTCTTTGGGATCTGTGTCAGATTGTTTTATTCCAACAATAAGTTCACGTTTAAACGTTTGTAAGGTCTGATCTTTAAATATTTTGATTGTGTTGCTTAAAACAGTTATAAACCTCAAGGCGTGTCCAGAGTTTTGATTATACTGATATTCATACTTATTTTGTTCTGTTGTCGTCTTTGTTTCTGATTATTTTTGTTGTATCACTCTTATTTTGCAACAGTGAGAATGCATTGGTGTTATCAGTTACCTTATCTTACAGTTTCATTACAGTATCTTTAAAATCATTAACTGATTCATAATCTCTTGATCATTCTTTTTTTTGGAGTTCATTATTTATGTCTTTATGTAACTGTTCTAATTGGGATTGTAAATTAGCATTGTCTTTTTGAGATTTGTTTATTTGCGTCATGTCATTCTCTAATGCACACATCCCTGGGTTCCTTTGAGTTTTTCTTTTGTTCAATTGAATGTTAGGTATTGTATCTGCTTTTTCTCTTGCTTACTTTCTCACAGTTGGCAAGATTGTTTTTAAACATTAAACAGCGTAGTACATCTCTGCTTAAATAAATCAGGTGCATGTAAGAGCTTTTTCTTGTTGTCGTCAATTTCTTCCGTTGCTCTTTAATTTTTGTAGCTCCTTCAGTACCCCTCAAGAGAAGTTTGTTGTCTACTTTTCTACTTTTTCTTTAAGACATTTATAATTATAAGTCTAATCCCTTACGTATTAGAGAATCAGCAAGCTTTTGTACAAACTGTTTATTGATTGTCTAGTTTCCATGCTTAATGGTGGAGTAAATGAATCCACAGAGGTTCCGTAATTACCGCCTATTGCCATATTCGTCGCATATTATGAAATAGTAAAGAGCCATTGAATAAACTACTCGATTGAAAGCAATAACTAATGTGTTTATGTAGGTTACTGTCTGCTTGTGTGTATGTCTTTCCTTTTCGCTCTTTAATTTTCAAGCCATTTAATTTGAAGAAAAAAAGTTTGGTATACTTGCACATCATCACGAGAAGGTGTGTCGCGTACCTCATAAGGGGTTTTATAATCAAGACCAAGGTCACGGGTCAATATTTTATGATTTCCGTCACAAATTCCGTTCTGATCTATACCTAGAGCTGTTTGAGATTAAGAGATAAGTCATTTCAAATTTACACACCATTAGTCCTCTCGGTTACCACATTGAGGGTCCTACTTTGTAAGATCAAATCATGACTCAATATTTTGAGCTTGCCATGAAACTACCCATTCTTCTCCATAACATTAGACCTGTTAGAGAGTACAGGATAAAACTGGATACAGTTCGACATCAACATTAGAAGATGTGTTGCCTAACATATTGGGGATCACATCTTTAAAGTCAAGGTTATAATTTAATATTTTAAGTATTCCATCACAGTTTCCTTTCCGCTCTTTTAAATTTGCAGTTCAGCTTTAGAGATGAAACTTGGTATAGGTATACATTGTCATTAGAATGTGTCTCATGAATCACATTGGTGATCGTATCTTCTAGGTCGTTGTCATGGGTGAATATGTTAAGTTTTCCGTCACACATTCATTTCTTCTCTTTAGTTACGATTATTTTGAGATTGAAAGATAAACTTGGTATACTTATACATCTTTATTAGCAAGCGTGTTGCATATCACATTAGTCGTCGTATCTTCAATTCCAAGGTCATGTGTCAGTATTTTAATTGTTCCTACATACGTTCCTTTCTAACATTAGTGCCATTTGAGACTAAATGATGAAACTTGGTATATCTTTCATGTATCATACTGGTGGGTTGGTGGGTGTATAGTTAATCCGATGTGTATATGCCAATAATTTACGTTTCAGTAGCATTTTTCCTTACCTTCTGTAAATTCTTCGATTTTAACTATAAATTAATGAAGTTTCATGGTTGGTTTTGTTTCTGCTTTGCTTTGAGGTTCAGGGATGAAACCCTGTTCATTTACATTTCTCTATCTTTTGAAATCCGATGTATCACAGTCAAGGGTTTATCTTCAATGCCAAGGGCACTGATTAATTGTTTCCTCGCCCATATGCTATTTATAAATGAAAATAATAATAATTAAGAACATCTACAACAAAAGCGATCATTTTATACCTTCCGTTTCTTTCCCTTTGATTACCCTGCCATTGAAAATAGTAGGGCGTTAAAGTAGGATATGGTGCTCTGTATTATGGTGTGTTAAAGACTGCGAAATTAAAAAAAATTAATTGGCTCAGTTTTCATTCATATTCCATAACGTTTTAATTTATGTTCGAAATTTATGATTCCTGTGCGATAAGTTGTGTTATAAGCGATATTTGAATCGGTAATACCAATCAAAAGCCGGCAGGCGATGGGAGCCAATCTGGTCCCATCCTGTCACTTTCGAGTCAACAGCCCGCTTGGCGTTGGTTTCATTGATAATCTTTGGCTTATCATCAACCTAAAAATTTGGAATCAAGCAATCCGTTCGGTTGAAATTAAAATGGATGCAATCAGATTGCTAATTCTTGACATGAGGATGAGGGTGAATTTATGATGCCAATTGATACCTGAACCAGGTTAATAAGTGATTTTATATATTTCCACTGCCGATCGCTTGTTGAAGTAATACCCATTGTCTTGGTATACGGTACTCATCGTTTTGCCCTGCATTCAAATTGTAGCAAGAGCAAAGAATTTATAACGCGATTTATTGCTTAAAATGTGTAACATATTATCAAATAAATAAGTCCACACGACCAACACGACAAAAACATCACTTTCGCCGACGGGTAAGGATAAGGATCAGATACGTCACACACACACCCTGTTTATATTGTTATTTTAACCCGGTCGCCAAACTAGACTGTGATGGCAAGGTCTGCTTGCTTATTTTATCATTTTGAATGAGCAAACTTTTTACCTGGCCCTGGGGTTTTACGCAAGCTATCACGACATCATACACGTGGTTTCTAAAAACGAACAGCTTCTTTTAAATTACCCACAGAGTTTCTTATTTTTTTCATTTCTCCCGTAACCTTACTGGTCTTAGGGGCTCAACTGATGACTTTGCCACAATCTCTCTCCATTTCGCCCTGTTCTCCACTGCTCTTTGTGACTTTGCAAAGTCCATGACTGTCCACTCTTTGATATTGTCTTACCATCTCCTCTTTTGTCAGAAAGTTTACCAAACATATAATATGAATTACCCATAATGTAAATCATCGCATACTCATATTTAAGCCATAGTGTTGACAATTTAAAAAGATAAATAGCAACAACAAACACATAGTAAATAGATTTGGAACTGAAATGATAACACTTAAAATGTTGTCTAGCAAATCGCTAATTTTAGACCGAGGAAATTTTGTTTGTATTTTGCGCTTGTCAAGACTTGTAATGCACCAATGTAACGGCAAAATATAACCCAGCTTTTCGGTGACCTTATCGATATGACGTCAAATGAACAGAAGCACAGCTTTCCTTGTCGGGTCAACTATGTCTTTCTCTCTGTCTGTTTTTCTCTCTCTCTCTCTGTATATATCCAGATTGTATGTGACCGCTTTCCTTCGCGGTTCAGCTATGTATGTCTGTCTGTCCGTCTGTTTATCTCTCCTTCTCTCTCTTTCTCTCTCTGTAAATATATATATATATATATATATATATATATATATATATAAATATATATATATATATATAGCATTTACCTACTCGTAGTCTTATAAAGCAAGACTGTTATCCCATAGTTCACATTACTAAAGGAAGTATTATCGTTCAAACAATTAACTTTTTCACTTTCGAGTAATTTTGTTTACATTAACCCGCAGGTTACTGCTTGTAACGATGGTCATATCTGTAGTTTTTGCCTACCTGCATACAATTTCTGGGGGCAGCTTAACTCATGCCACATTAACGTTGAATGTCATTCAGCAAATCATTCTATAATTCTTGACGCAATTCATTTCCGAGCACAAAGTTCAAAGTGTCTATTTTCGAATAATCCATATATATATATATATATATATATATATATATATATATATGCCATTTAACTACTCGTAGTCTTATAAAGCAAGACTGTTATCCCATAGTTCACATTACTAAAAGAAGTAGGTCTGAACAATTTTTGAGAATAGACTCACGTATATTTTATCTGATTACTGTGGCATAGTATTGTCCTTTCATTGTGTATTTCTCTGGTATCATGTGTTTCAAAATTGTTCCACGTGTGTTGAAGAACATAGTGTTCATAACGTTTCCAGCAGATTTGAAAGGACATGTTGTTATAGGCGATGGCGAACGTGTATGTTTCCGTACATTACTTTGTCTCTTACTGTCGAGTTCAAAGCAGTGCATACAAGTAACACGTCTGTCTTTCTTTACATATACTTCCAGAGAAACGACTCTTTATTTTGAAAGAGATATCCTTGGGCAACCTTTTCTTGTATCATCTTTAATCCTAACCCCCAGTTAAATCACTAAAACGTGTTATCTCTCTAATGATTCCATATTTAGTAATTGATTTAGATCCATAAACAGCATCCAAGTCAACTTTTATCTGTGCAAAGTATTTTCCTAATTTTGCATCAAATTGTATCATCACTATCTGTTCGAAAAAGGACTCGTGTCTACATATATAACGTAGAAACAGAAGTCGCCGTCATTTGTTTTAGAACTTTTCGATCAACCCTCGTAAATGTCAATTGATCGTAGCAGGAAATGATAATATATCCATTTAACCGTAAAAAGACTACAGAAAAATATAAGTTTCACTAATTAAATTACTTATCTCAATAATGAAATAACTTTTATCGCATATTTGGTACACTTTACATATAGTGTGAGCAGTTTAATATTTTTGATATGTTAACATGTTAACATATCACTTTATGCGAATCTGATTGGTCCAAATAAGCCCATGAAATTCTTGCGCAGTATTGTCTTTACTGATTGGTTGCGATCGTGGGAACTTTTTTACCGATCCTTCTGGAACTTTCTTTACTATTACTATCAACATTTTGGCAGCCATTTTTCGATTCAATTGCCCAAGGGGTATCGAGAAAAAAAAAAAAAAAAAAAGAAATACATATATATATATATATATATATATATATATATATATATATATATATATATATATATATATATATATATATATACATACATATACATATACACACTGTATCATTATATTTTAACGTTGTTTAGCGTTGTTCAATATCACTATTATTTTATTTTGTTTTATTACATTTTTATTACTAGTTAGGAAACGACAACATGGCCAAGTCTGGTTTTACTCATATCAGCATATTATTGTAATATTACACTGAATAGGACGTAAATGCACCTTTTCCTCACATTAAGTGATAAAAATTGCAAGATTTGATTGGACAGTCATAAGTTTATATGACTCTGTACATCCCTTGTTTAACGGAGTATATAATCATCATCTGATGCACGTGACGGTACGTCAAAAAGGAAGGTAAGTTGAATTGCCATCTCGGCTATGTAGCATATAATAATATAATAATATAATTAATTTTGCCATGTTTGGTATTAGTAATTCCTTTTCCTTCATTTTTATTAACTTTACAATTTATTGGGTATATTTCAGAGTTTACATTCGCCTGCTTTCATTTTAGGGATACATTTAATAAGCAGATATAATTATTGCAATTATTTCATATGGCAGGATGGTGTCCATTACTGAATAGGTAATCAATCATACTTATTACAAAGTAGCAAATCTGCAAAATTTCAAATTTGTCATATTGGCTGATAGACCAATGAAACTGGTGCATATCACCTGCCTGGAGTTGTATGCACTTTGAGCCGTATAACTATGTCTTTAAAGATTTTCATCTAAATTTTAATGATGTTCGAATCTTTATTGGTAGAATATGTATTTTGAATTACAACTACATGCAAATATATAATAAATATACATGTGCACTCATGTATTTACATAGTTCATATATGTATTTATATGTAGCATGATGTATGTTGTGTGTTTATATATTTGCATAACAATTATACTGTGTAAAAATAGCTGATCTTCCAAAATTAACCTAGCTTTAAATACTAATATACCCAACTGGCAGAGACATATAGACATGTCAACACGACCACATTTACACGAGACACAGACATATATACATGTCAACACGACCGTATGTACATGAGACACAGACATATAGACATGTCAACACGACCATATTTACACGAGATACAGACATATAGACATGTCAACACGACCGTATGTACATGAGACACATACATATACACATGGAAGCACGACCATATGTACACGACACACATACATATAGACATGCTAACACGACCATATTTACACGAAACACAGACATACATACATGTCAAATTGATAATATGTACCTGAGACACAGACATAAAAGGCATTAAGCATATTTTCATTATACAGTGATGTGCCGACATTACGAATGTAATTCAGGAAGTACTCAATAACAAATCGTTTTTTATGGTTTATTTTCAAATTCACAATTTATATTTCAAAATGATAATTCACACTGCCACAATTCCGCACGGTCTCGTCCTTGGAAACAGAAAATATAATATTGACAAACTTTCATTAGATTACACATTTTTATCCACGTTTCCTTACGCTAATCTGATAGATATGGTCCTCATAGTAGCTGCCTGAAAAGTCTATTCATTGTCGTTAATTTTATTTCAATCTTCAGTTGTCAACTTATAGACTGAACTAGTCATATTTCCTTATATAGTGACTTATTCAACAGTTGTTTATTAATTTATTTAACTGGCTATTTAGTTAGTTAGTTATCAGATTAGTTCGTCAATCAATTAGCGCTTAAAAGGCGGTAACATTTGTATCACAGAGACATACCAGAGACATTTAGTTATTCCGGGTGATTTCTTAGAAGCTATTGTCATATATTTATAAATATCATCATCATTTGGTAAAATAAGTTTTGTATTCCCTTAAATTTTCATAATTTGAAATGTGTTTGCACATACAATTGATATTTTTCAGATATATATCGGTTCTTTTTTAGGGGGATTTGGAGCATACCGAATGTAGCTTTCCCGAGGCAAGTGTTGTGAATCCTTGAATTTTGTATCATTCGCAAAGGTTTCGTATCATACATTTGTTTATTCTTAGCGCACAGTGTTCAAATTGTAGCTTTGTGATGGAGGTTTTGTAAGTCCAGAATTCTCTGCAATTTTCCCTAAATTGCTATGAGTTTGTATCACAAAATTATTTTTATTGCAAGGAGTTTACAAAGAGTCGCTTTACTATCATAACGATTATTATTCCTGGAGATCTGTATTCATTTCTACCTGATTGTATCTTCCGACTAGATTGTATCATTATGCTAGATTGTATCCTAATTGTATTCCTTGCACGATTTCTTTATTGAGGTGACATTAAAAAATGTAATTTTCTAAATCTATGTTATTTTTCTAATCCTGGAATGTTTCATCATTTAAATAGGGTTTGCTCATAATTTGATGATTGTTTAGAACTTTTGAGCATGTTATTTACATAATCTCGTATTTTGACATACGTTTCGTTGTTCTTTGAATGTATCAAACATGACAAACGATTTGTATCAATAATTTTAGGATTGTAATATTTTATTTTTTGAATACCATTTCAAATTGACCATTGTTTTAGCTAAAGATCTGATATTTTAAAGTACCTAAGAAAGAAATTAGACTGTCGTGTATACCTATGGTTAAGTGCTAGGCTGGGAGCCTTAAACGCTGAATCTTATGAGCAGTCGGCTTCATGACTGCCACTACAACTTAGGAATAATATGGATATATATTCAATGCAATTTGCCTGTTAATATTGTTACTTATCTATAGCATTATATTCGACTATTTTTTTATCGATTTATGTCTTTATTTGCATGCAATTATCATGAGTGTAACAATAATAAAATGCTTACTACATTCTTTCTTTGAAAAAACACTGATTACTGGTTGGAAAAGTAAAACAATCAAACATATTTAAAATATATATCTTTTCCAAAATGTGATTCCATCTACTCCTCTACCAATGCGCGAAGTTGGGATTTTAGTATTCTATGTTTAGTCAGTATGCCAAATTTGATATCAGTGTCTGTCTGTCTGTCTATATATATATATATATATATATATATATATCCTCATTTTACACCCATGCTTCGAATAAATTGTTCCATGATGCTGATACAGTATTGAGAACATGTTATATAGCTTTTTTTAAGGTCTTAAGAATGAAATAGAAAATTATTGGTGAAATATCTTCCATCTGTAGAAACATATCCTTGTATTATCACATAAAATATACGATGCTACATATCCCATCATGCAATGCAACACATGGATGTATACTCCTATAGGAGCTATATTACCTAGAAGACAACGAGCATCTTGTGACCTAGAATAATAAATGGAAACTGCGTTACCTTTCAGGCATGGACATTATATTTTGCCTAAGGTGTTTGACTCGACATCGTTCGCTTCTCAACGAAATTACCTCCCCTGTCGGCCTACTTATATTGTCAACAACGTCAAATGCCGATGTTGTCTCGTTTGAATTTGTTGTTCGATAATCCACCGTTCCCTTGAATTGCTGCTATTTTCGAGATAAGCCTCTGAATGCGATGTAAGTTAAAGTGCATTTTAGAAATGGGTGGGATTGAAGGGTGAATTCAATTTTCTAACCTTCGTTTCTTGAGAAAGATTGGTATATAATAAAAGGTATATTTTCCTGCCTTAATTCAAGAAGTTAAACACCATTTTCTTTACGTTCCTTTTGCTGTATGTATCATCTTTATGTTTCTGCCAAGAGTTGAAGTTTCCTTGTAAAGTCTTGATGCATCGTTAGAAGTTAGGAGCAACGGTCGAGGGATAAATATGGTAACTGCCATTGGTGGCTTAAATATCGATTTAATTGCAAGGAAATATATCGTAACCACACTAAAGTACCTTACTATGTATCATTTGTAATGATATATATTTCTGCTAGTACAAGACTTTTCAAGGTACCATATATGGGTAATTATTCGCGCTGTTAAATTTCCGCAAAATTTTTTTTTTTTTTTTTTTTTGAGAAATTTCCGTGTTTTTAATTTTCGTGAATAATTTTATTCTATTCTTTTCTGAGAGTTTTAAGAGTCGCGGAATTTCAGCTTTATGAAGAAAGTCGTAATAGAAACACGTAAAAACAACTACACAAACATTCCCAATATTCGGTAAACACTTTAATCACTCCTTACATTTTTCACTTCACCCTCCTCAACACTTATCAGGCTAATTCTTTCAATCCGCTTGTAATTTGTTATTTGATTTGAAAATTGTGAGTCACATACTTTCAAATTTTAACTTTAAGAAAAGTTTCTTCTACAAGGATTTTTGTTCGCGTATTATGAAAATATGCAAATATATTTTGTTCACCCGATAATAGCTGTGTTTATTCTTCCCAAATAAACTATACTGGAATAAATTATATCTCCTTTTTTCTGACCTTTCAATTATATTACACACATATTTATTAAAAGCAGCATCAGTTGATAAATCAATGACCCCTTCCTTTCTAACATAGAAATCGGAATTTCCTCTTAAATTCGGTCAATATTTGCGATGGTCATATTTACTTATATTTGTTTTCCGCGGGAACCCACATAAGCAGTAACTTTAGGCGGGGCGTTTACAACACATTTCAGTAAATGAAATTATAGATAAAAGTTATGATTTAAAGACGTTCCATCTTTAGCATTATCAAAGCAAAATCTGTTCGGGCTGCGTCGTTATTGACGCAATTTTCCCTAGTATTAGCAACGTTAATTATATTCAGGACTTGGCTGTTTTGCACTAACAAATAAAAATGCTACTAACACTAACATTGATAGTGCAACACCTATTGCTGCAGAAAAAAAACGTATTGAACATAATGAATAACACGTGCGGTTGCCTTTTTATAAACGCTCACGCAAGCGTTGAAAAAGCATGTCGAGGACCCCTCCATTTTGCCTCAAATGATAATATACTGCTGAAAGTTATACAAACGTTCCAAAGAACGGGCTGTTAGCGGATACCCCCATATGTTTATCAAGCATATTGCGACGGGGGGGGGGGGGATCAGTATTTTGGGGAAACAAGATAAGTAACTCAGTTCCATGCTGATGGTTTGGCTAGGTTTCTAGTGTAGGTATTTTTCGTTTTTTTTTATTTTTAGAAAAATGCATCCTATGATGGTGGCGCACGGGGAATAGGCCTTATAGTTTGCGGTTCTAATTTTCCAGCCGTTTCCGCCGTTTCTGTCGTTTCGACGGTTCTGCACATCAGATACAGCTTATTGAGAATTTCCAGCGAGACTTTTCATAATCTCTTTGCGAGCTTCCGTTTTCTCTCTGGCCATCAGTTAGTTTTGCTACCTCGTTGATGACAACTGAATCGTGTGCCTTGTGCGATGCAGCCCGCATTTCTTTTTTCATGGAATTGTATTTTTCAGTTTCCCCGAAGATGAGCTTGAAGTCTTCCATGTAGATGGCGTTGTCATGAAGCGTGTTAGATATGTGGTCAAATATTGTGCTGAGTTTTGTCTCGGCGAGCACACGAATTTTGTCGTGCTTTTTGGCCTTCAGGGAGAACCGCCGGCTAATAAACATTTTCGGCCATGGAAACCAGCAAGAAAGCCCAAAGATATGATCTCAAGGGCAACTACAATGGGGTCGGCAATGATTGTTGGCAATACACCACTCCCTGCCACACCGGTGCCCACATACACAGCTGTAAGTGTCGTGTCAACGCCATTAAACACGTTTTCCGGGAGTAAGTACTTTTTGTAGAACTCACGCCGCTGTTCAGCCTCAGCCCTTAAGAAAGTCTAAGCCTCGCAGACTTTTTTCAGGTGACATTTTAAAAGCTCCAGTACAAATATACAATACATACATACATACATACATACTTACATACATACATACATACATACATACATACATACATACATACATACATACATACATGCATGCATACATACATACATACATACATACATACATACATACATACATACATACATACATACATACATACATACATACATACATACATACATACATACATACATACATACATACGTTGTTTGTGCATGCGTTCATACTTGCATATATGCATAGGGAGAGTTACCGTAAAACCTATCATCTTTAAACATATACTTTCGATTGGAAACTAAATACCAATCGATAAAAATGTCAGCAATGATATAGTGGACCATATATATGTAAATTCAGATATCATTTCACAATAACGGGCATCGGATCTTTGGAGTTATTTACTGAATATTTAAATAAAATAACACACTAAAATAAGCATAAAATGTAACATAAAGCACTAAAACCAGTGCCATCCTATATATCTAGTAAAAGTAAATATAAAATGAAACTTTATTATTGATCGAAGATTTCCAATACAAAATTACTTGCTGGAATACATGCAAGATACGAAGAGCTGTGATATAAACATTTGCATGCATACATGTAGTCTATCAAGTGTGAAGTCCTATAATATTTGAAGTTATGTCTCTAGAGTTAAAGAATTTCCATGACCATATATAGAATAAGAAAGAGGGGAAGAGAGACAGACAATATTTTGTCTTGTTTTTGGGAAACCTCTGGATATGTCGTTGTACGGCACAAACTTTACTCAACACGTCGGGTCGGTGTTTTGGTAAACTTCTATCAACCTGGAATATTCTTAACCTTATCATCTTGAATTAAGATGAAGTGCGTGTGAGAAGCCAGTCTCTGTCAGATTATTACTAAATGCACGCAGTAAACATCTTAAATTTGATAATATTGATTGTAGGAGACAACAGTGTTCGTTTTCATAGCTACTCCAAGTGGTGATTTATCATCAAGAGACAACTAGGTGTACCCTATTTGTCTGGACGTGTTTACCTCATTCAGCCAACTACCATGCTTAGATTCGTATTGTGAACATTGCGTGTGCGGGGAGGGGGGTCACAGTGTGGATTTTTTCTCTCTTATACGATAGTAATTTGTCCTCAATTAGGAGTGTTTGTGTTGCTGCTGCTTGTCTCACGCGGCAATTTATGCAAGTCATACATGGGAATAGCACCTTCCTAGCGTCTTTCTCTCTGACCTAGGCTGCTTCAGTCGTACTCATGCTAGCTTATATAGCATTTGTTATTTTTCCATTGTGTCACGAGGTTCCAAATGCTTACACTTTGCACACGATGATCTCCACCCTATTTTTGAATAGGTTGGTTCAAAGCGCCTAGTGACAACTTTTATTTTTATTGTTATTTTGAAACATTTGGAAACCCAGCTTGAGGCAGTAAGGTGATACTCAATTTAAATATGCAAAATATTTGTTGGACGCGAGACTTGATCCAACAACAGCTGGCTTCGAATTTCAGGGCTTAAACTAACTCAGCAGTAGAAATCAGTTTGAAAACAATATAATTGCAAGAATACATGAAGACTGGTTTCCTCTGAACGCCTGTTCACTATGTTGTCGACAATGCTGCAACTTCACTTTCTCAGCTATTAATAGTTGTGATGGCAGTAGCATATTGTCTGTCTGTTTGTGCTTCAGTATATCTATGCAACTGACTTACTTTTATCAGCTAAGAATATTTGTTGCGCCAATAATACTGCCATTGTCTGTTTAATCTGTATGTGACTAGCCTCTCCATGCAATGTATAAATTCACCAGACATATTGATTTTTCTTCTGGTGTTCTAGATAGTTAGTGGCCAATGTTCTCATATGGAGAGAGAAAGAGACAGAGTTGAGTACATTACATATAAGTAATGTGATACCTAGCATTTGAATTAATCTGTTGTGATGTTTGAGCGCAACAATTATAGCATTTGTTCTTCTCAGTTTAATGGAGTAATAATTTACCAAATAGAACCATAATATATGTGATTTTTTCAGTAGTAAGGTATGTGTCCCAGAACTCTTGTACACATATAATGGGTGGTGTACAGTATAGAGGGCTAATTAAAGCGGGAGAGAAGAGTAATTTGAATTTAATATTGGATCATTGTTTATTTTTCCTTGTTGTGTGTCGGCGAAAATCTAATCCCAAAAGATCGTATGGTTTAAATTTAAGTACCGTAATGTGCTGTTCTAATTTAGGGTAGAAGTGCGTGGTTCATATTTGTGTATGCAGTAGAACGGAAAGCGCGTTCGTGATGTTCTCGGAAGTGGTTAGGGAGAGGATACAAGGGTACTTGTTTATGCAGAACTTCAAAATGAATTTACAACCACAAGTATTTATGGCTTTTCTGTATAACTTTTCCAACTTGGTTTTTGAACAAATATCATGCACCGATTACGACTGTATTTATTATATTTATTATTATTATACTTATTATTATAATACTTATTATTATTATTATTATTATTATTATTATTATTATTATTATTATTTGTTTTTATCAACATATTTAGTTTATTGCACTATTCAACAAAATATTAAAATACATGTATATGTTGTTCTCTTCCAAATGTATTTTCCACACAAGATTACTGTAATCTGCTCGCTTCAATCCATTCAATAAATTAAATCGTCGCTGACCCTTTAAATAAAATAACTGATCAAAGTTGTGTGCACCATGTAAGGCACTAACGTTACTATTAACTGACAGTTTACATTTGTTTGTGAAACAAGGGACTGACGATTTGCTCAGCAAACTTGTATAACTGGGATTAAAAACAGCTGTTCACACATGGAATCAATATCTGGATTAACCAGTTGTTCAACTCGTCGAGATCAAAAGACAACTCATTGAGTGGACTGTGATTAGTATGGAATGAAATGAAGACAAATATGCCTATTGTTAGTAGCATATGCCCTTACAGACAAGATTTATATATTGAATTACCGCTGACACTAATGAAAAGGAATGCAACTCGTCATTTTCTGGTGAAGCTTTAGAAACTAAAAAGAACTAAATTGCTTCTTCAAGTGGCACTTGATTAAATATGTTTTCCTATTCGTAATTACAAAATTGTAAGCTAGGCTATCCTATCAGTTAAAATAAATTGCAATGAATAGTTTTTGCTGTGCTTGTTGGAAGTCATATGTCCAAAATACGCGGTGTAGTGACCAAGAAGGGTATATAAATCTAATACTATTCTAGTTGTAAGATTCAGTTAGAAAACTTGGAAGATGTCCCTTATGATACGAATTTGCTCTACCAGTGTTTTCCAAGCTTCTTGTTGTCTCGGAGCTAATTTAACTTTCACCTTATGGCTGCTTTGTAGAACATATATAGCTTTTCAGTACACCTTGTTACGATATTATTTGAAATTAAAACATGGATCCATGCTTCTGTATTTCTTTCTTATAATGGAGGTGAAAAATTGTGATCACATTACTAAGTACACAACAACAAAGTAACATCCACTAATATACGGTCTCCTACTACTTGTAATAGCATGGACCGTAACAACAATAACATCAACAGCTGCAACAATAATAATAATAATAATGACGACGACAAAATTGCAAAAATTAAAAAAGGCAAAAACGACCACTTCTACTATAATAATAATAATAATAATAATAATAATAATAATAATAATATAATAGCAATAATAATTAATTATAGTTAGAATTATGTGCTTTTAAACTACGTATGCACTCGCTTCCCCGTTTTGACCTTACCCGAAGAGTGAGCCTCTTGATCAAGAACTGCCACAATAGGAAAAGTTAGTCAAGTTCGTGTATTTATATTTTATGCCCAATTAGTATATACACAAATATATGCTGAGCTATATACATTTTGTTTCCAAATATATCTATAGAAAATAGTTCCTTGTTTTATCAATACAACCAATTCGAAATATGCATCCGAGTCATTCGAATCAAGCTAGATGCACGACTGGTGTAAAAAACAATAAGACCATCCCAACAATCATGATGAACGCAGACAGACCTATAAAACAAGGTATGGAATACTTGTAAACTGCCCAATTATCTGCTAGTAAAGATGTAATTATATTTATGGACTGATAACTTCTTTTAAATATATTTTTATCTCTGTCAAATGGTCTGTAATGAAAGGCACACTTTCATTTATTTTGTCTCTTCAACCATATATCTAGTAGCAAGTTATATTTTCTGTACATCTCTTCCCAAGTTCATTGAACTCCATTCACATCTGTCAACGTCTCATAGCCCATATAAGGCATGAACCATGACGTACAACTCATTAACACGTGCACAACATTACTAACGAATACACGTAATATTGCCAATTCCTGAAAATAGTTTATCATATATTTAGTGAGAAATATTTCTGAGCTGCTAAAATTAAACTTACAATGCAAATGATAATTGGAAAAGGTGAGGCAAATCAATTGTTAGTCAAGTGTTCTCTTTCCATTTTGGGACAAATTAACATGTATATGAATAACATTAAATAAGCTTTTCTTTCTTTAAAGTCAGAGAGAGAGAGAGAGATGTTTTTAAAAGTGCGGGATAATAAACAAATAAATGATATTTAGCTTGTATAAATCTTTTAGTTTGTATTTACATGACTCTTTAAAAAGATTGAGAAGTTGACATAAATTAAAATCAAGATTCTGTTCTAATGAAATTTCAGTAAGAAATAAAAATGCATTGACAAATTGTTCTTAATTTTCCTGTGGAGATTTCTACTGGAAGTTTTCTATTCTGACAAGTAATTATGCAATCATACACACATGAACAAAGACACACACATACACATCAATACAAGTAATATAAATGAAAAAATGGAAACTCATTGATTGTTCCATTGGAGGAAAAAAAAAAAAAAAAAACAACAAAAAAAAAGCGAAAAAAAAGAACGGAAAGATATATTCTTAAAGAAATATATGGAAAAATATATTATTAAAGGATACAAAGGTTTTGACAAGAATCATACACCTTATAATCAATATATAAATCTTGGAGTAAAGTCAGAAGTTTACTAAACAACCACAAATGTCTGCCTGGCAACTATATTTTCAAAGCTGGGTTTCCTGGGGACAACGAAGGATTTAAGAAACAATCTACCCCTTTGATCCATATATTGGAGAAAACACTCGCCCCATGCTGGTACTATATTTAGGGTGCATGGAACAGTATTGTACACACATCTGATGTCGCATCTGATGTCGCATCAACCTACCTAATATAACAATTTATAAAAAAATACAGTACACTAGTAAGGACAAAAAAGGTCCATATTTGTGGATAGCTGTAATAAATAAAAACACAAAAATATCATTAATTTGCTCTCCCAAGTCAATGGAAGCTAATAGCTAAATAAGTTTCTGCACCCAAGCCCCAAATTACGAAGGTCATTTCTTACACACATTGATGCTCACAGTGCACACTCAAGCCCGTTCCCTTCGTGATAAATGTGGGAACCGTTGTGTACTAAACATCTTGATGCTTTTAAAGTAGTGGCCATCAAGGTAGATTTTGAGATATTCTGCTTGTCTTGAACCCATCGTGTCTTCTGTTATGGGTTGATAGCTCTGCTACATAGCCAACTATTGGTGTTTCGCTGTCTAGATAATGTCAATTAACTACGGGAGGTTTATGTCTCACATCAATGTCAAGAACAAAAAACATAATCCCGAAACACCCAATTCAAAAATATATCAATATTTTTTAATTACCAAACAATAATAGTTGAAAAAGTCGCACAATAGAATTAAGTTAATAAATTTGACAGTGGACAATTACGAAACTATCCCCAGCTACCTGAAGTTTTTGAAAATAGGGCTTAAAACGTGGAAACCAGTTTTTGTTAATTCAGAAGGTGATTGATGCGGGTCCAATATTACTCCTGTCCAATATCTCTAAAAACATACATTTAGACACACATATAACATTAGGTGCAGTTTATAATTACTACCTCAATATGTAAAGAACAAGTATAACTACATTTAGAAGATATATTGCTTATTATTTGTTCTTGCTAAAATAACTTCAAAGCTCTTGATACAATATACATACAATTATAACACGAATTCCTTAGGTAAACCTTGTCATGCGAGAGTCCATTTATTTTTAAGGACTGACTTGCTGCTGCATGTCTGTTTTTCTCGTTGGGGTGTGGATGTGTGTGTGGGCGTGGGGACGGGTGGGGTGGGTAAGATATGTAGCTGGATCACCGGGAGAAATAAAAAGGTTCACAAAACTTTGTAAACATATATCGTCTGCTTTCGCTGTTAATAACTTGCCAACGTAGACATATCCATGGCACTATCAAAATAGCAGGGGAAGTATACGCACGCTCAACGGCGCAAGCAGACTGTTTGTTAAGCGATGAACAACAACAGACATGAACGTGAATTCGTGAAAATAAATAAAATATTAGCACAATATTGTGACATCATGGAAATATATTAAAGAGTTATGTTCCATCCCAAGCAGGAATGGAACCGGTGCCGCGTGTAAAGGTACATATCTTCTCGATCTTATGCATCAGGGCCCAAACTCACAAAATGATTGATGGAAAGGACTCGAGATTCACGAGAACTCGCTCGCTAGGAAATCACAATTTAACACTCATCTATATGTACAACATTATCTGATTTCTATTTAAAAATGCAATTGATATACATTAAATTATTATAAAGTGACACTTGTATATCAAACGCTTTGACCAACAGATAGGAACGATCCTGTCTATATCCTGGATCATTTTATAACAATTCCCAGCAACGTTTCTCCAGCATTTTACTGGATGAGTGTGGTATACAGTGTAGTATATATAAACACATAAGAAGATGCTTTCCGATATTAGTGATTTCATTAGTTTAGTTTCACCTACATAGACTTATACATACAAAGATGTGCTTGTATGTATATATATATATATATATATATATATATATATATATATATATATATATATATATATATATATATACGTGCACACACACACACACACAATTTCATATTGATAGGTATATTGACATGTTGAAACAACGACATTGTAGGTGGCAAAGACTTAATATTCAAGTTTTGACATGTTTGGTGATATATAGAAATTACGAGATTTTATTACAAAGTTCTACCCATTGTCCGCTTAAAACTATTGATACTGAATTTTCTCAAAATCTAAAGTGACTATTTGGTTATGTTATCATATCATAAAACGGCTCAAGCGGGATCCGATAGTCATTACAACATAAATAATCTTCAGAGATAGTGCTATAAACTCTCCACCCACACCCGTCGAGATAAGAGAGAGGATATAATTATAAGACGACATATGGCGTCATTAGCCACGTACCTTGACATTTGTTCAGTACAATTAAGACGGTTGTGTTTATAAAATAAATACGGTTAAGACTGTTACATTTATGAAAGAAGTATAATTAATACAGTTACCATTATGAAAGAAGTACAGTTAAGACAATTGTATTTATAAAAGGAATACATACAAGATAGTTACATTTATAAAAGAAGTACAAATAAGACATTAACGTTTAAAAAAGAAGTACAATTAAGACAGTTACATTTTTGAAAGCAGTATAGCGAAAACAGTTACATTTGTAAAAGATGACTTTTCAGGTAATATTGTCGTATACGATACTCTTTTAAACCGAAACTATTAATGTTAAATGATATTTGTCAAGATAAAATACCTGTCTCTCTACACAAGAACGTTTTAATTCACTCACAGACCAGTTGGATTTAATGAACAAGTATGACATATATATGATACGTGCAGTAGATACAATCCGTCATTTGAGGTGTGAGTGATGATGGCCGAGTGGGGTGAAGGGACAGGTCTCAATGGATATGTAAAAATCCCAAATTCGCGAGACTCAAGTTCACTCTGTGGTCACCAGCTTCTATACCATAATGAAAACTTCAGTGAAACTATCTGCATTCACATTGTCAACAACAGGAATAGCACCCCAAAAAAAGAGCAGACACTAGAACAACCTTTATTTCTTATTGACATGAGTGATCTCAGTGACAATACGGGATTAGATTCGTTAAGTAACACAGTGTTAAGTGAAGGCTATGTAGGTTCATGCTGATTTAAACCTAAATCTCCGACATAAGTAGATCTGATAGGCATAGACAAAATGTCATGCTTTGTTTTCTTTTGGTTTTCTCTGGTTACATATATTTTAGTTATCTATAAAATACAGCACTACATTTCGTGTTAGATATATCCTTAAGAACGATGTAATGAATAACGTTCTATAAGGTTTAGCAGTTTTAATTTGATAGATAACTCATAAAGTCAACCTGACCTCTCAACGGGCTTATCAGATCAATAATTTATACGTAGATCTTCATTTTAAAAATCAGATTGGAATATTTGTTTTGTAAGACATGCATTTTAAATAAACGAACAATGTGAACTGTTTAAGCTTTTATGATGACCGTGAGTACAACATTATTTAAACATAATAAAATGTTTTGCATAGCAAAGTTAAAACTGTCTTGATGAGCATTCAGAAGTCTAATAAGTATTACTTTGCACAGGATTCATTTGATATAATTATTGATCTGAGGGTAGCATATACAGCTTCTTACCTGCGTATATTATACATAAGAAATTATAACAGTTTTACAGAATTTTCAAATTTTACAAAATATAGCTACATTTTTCGTGGATAAGAATATGTAAATAAATATATCAACTACCCACAATAATTTGCAAAGTAAACCATGTCTTCCAGAAGAAACACACGTAGAAAAATGATAATAGAACTCACGTACAATGCGAAAATATCATCGATGAGTTTTCATTGTATAGGAAAGGTGATCTTTACAAGAGAGAGACGGGGGGGGGGTGATTGCTGAGGAGACAGAGAGCAGAAGAAGAAGATAGGGATAGAGATATGTTGTTCTCGATGTTGACGCCATGACTTCGAATTCGCATTGTTCTTTTGTACATTAGAGGTAAACAGAAGAAAGATTTTGGTGTACCTATTTTCCTCGTGTTTGAGCTTGTAAGAAATGTCCCAAATCGTCCGAAGCGTTCAGACAGCTTTTAAGAGGATCAGGTGAGACAGATGTTTCAAGCATTCTCGTATTCGAAAATAAATCTGTGCGAGGCAGATTCAAATTGCCTAAGAGTTCTCTTTGTGCATCTGCACAAATATAGGAACTTCAAATGGCATGCACCTTTACAGTAATAAACGAGTAAGGCTGCATAAATGTATGACTTGTAGAGTTCTCTGGATCCGGTGTACTTACATACGTTTTACATAAATATAATCTAAGTTCGTGAAGTAAGCCGATTCCCGCAGGCGGTGCCTTATACATAAGAGATTCTCATGAGACCTTGCTGACCGAAAACCTTGGTTGTGTAAACAATGCAAAAGAAGTGTTAGTATGCCGTTTAAACCAACCAAACTAAACTCTTACTGTCTAGCCCATACTCTCAATTTAATAAGACAAAACATATATTAATAAATGTTAGAGACTAAAGAACAACAAGATTACGACAATTAATGACATCATAATTACTTCTGATTCGATTTAATGTTTTGAAGAATAATATAAGAACTTTCCACTTTGATTTATAACCAAAATATCCCTTGCCAATATATTCAGATCAAAATGGAAATATGTTTATGTCATGCACCGTAAGGGAGAAATATACCTTACCTATCTAAGTTGATGGGGGAGGTAACTGATAATTAAAGCCATATCTGCTACTCAGCATATATGGTATTTTGCGTTTGCTTTACATTGAATAATAGTAAGTGAAGTGCTCTTGAAATTTTGAATGTCAAAGCGATATTGAGCTGCTTTGATTTGAAGTTATTATTGGAGAAACAATTTTAAACTTTTTCCATAATTTTAACTTTCTTTCCACTAGTCTTCAATTGTTCAATAAAAAAAAATCTCGAGGACATACCTCATACGTCTTTTATAGTAGATTAACAGCAAGATGACAATGTTATATTGGATACCAATCGAGGTTTATCTGTTTTATTGTGCACTTCACCCTTTAAGTACGAGCTACTTATAAAAGGAGCTGGGTAATCCCTGTCATTGGATGTTGTTTTTTGTATTGACACCAAGTTGTTGGAGATGAATAGGAAAATGAATCTAATAAATTAAAAACACAGACACATACATACACACATATATATACATATATATATATATATATATATATATATATATATACCTGGAATTTAAATTTGAAGAAATGCTCAAGGACAATACAACCCAAGGAAGTTTTAGAACCATTGCATTTGTCGTGTAATTTATGAACTTTTGCAACTGTATAGGCAGTGACGCTGTAGAACACAGACGATACAATACGTAATCTATGGCAGAAGTACGAACTGTACGCTTTTGTCGTTACTTTTCTCCGAAATTGTTGCCAAATATTACTTTAATTAAGTTGTCGAAATAGGTAAAATGATATTTAACATTTACCTCTTTAAACTGTTTGTAAAGTTGCGCTGCCGCAATTATGTCATCATCGGGTCAGAAAACAAGGATGCTTCACAATCTCTTATGTCCTTTTTAAATGGATTGAGCGTAACACATGCGAAACTAGTAGTATAATTGTTAAAAGTCTTAAACTGACCCGTGAAGGATATTTCACAATCTTTCTTTAAAAATACATAAAAAGAAAATCGACTTCATGATTATACAACGACATTTACTTAACCTTTGGCTAAAAACATTAAATACGAGTTAGAGATCGTTTGTTCTGATACCTTTGTACATACTTTTATTTGTATCTGGAAAGTTGTTGTTCTGTTTTCTTTATGCAAACAAGTAGAACAGGATTCTAAAGAGGTTATGTATAGTTCATGAGATATCAGTAAATAATCATTTAAGGATACTTTATAGATGAGTATATGGCTTCATACCTTTCTCTTTTTAACCAGTAATCTAAAAACGCCCTCAGAACAGTTAGATTTGTGTTTGATACCAGATCATAATACTGTTCAACCGAGCGATTTTTATAATTTTCTTGTTTAATTTATTTGCAGAGAATCTGATCATTTATATTAAGACAAAGATGGTAAAAAAATCATGCATATATAAATATATACTTGTATGTAATGCATGCATGAATACAGATAGACAAGCATACATGCATATATTTAGTACGTTTAAATATAAAAGTAAAAGATGTGTCATATATGCGTGACTCCTATGATTAAAGAGAAAATAATATTAGAACATTTCTCATACAAGGTAACCCGTCCAGATAACCCCACCACGTTCCGGCCGCGGAAACGCGGTGGAAATTGGTGGACAGCCGGATCCTCAACTGTTTGATGTTGTAGTGTTTGCTGACCTTCGAAAGGTATAAGTGCTTTTCACACTTTTTTGAATTAAAGCTTTATTCTTTCCTAAGGCAGGTATTATACTGAGTGATGGTATAAAGGTAAATCACGTTAAATTTAGATCCCAAATTACTCTAACAATGAACTTTTGAGTCCCGTTATAAGTGTCTTAAGTATATTTATAGCTTGGAGGGTTTCTGTATCCTAGAAAGCGTCTGTTCAGCGGCGAACAGGATTATGACATAATCAGTGACATAATAACATTGAGAACGTTAGAAGAAGAAGATAAGTGGAATCAGCTAAAAGGTCAAAGTTTAGAACGCCAGAGATCATGAAATATAAAAAAGGACAAGGTTGTCAAAGGATATATATCAAAGTACTTGAAAGTAGCAGAAAACACAATATATTTTAATACAATATACGTAATATATAATATGGCTATCATTCTAAAAACGTAATTAATTGCTAAAGAAGACCCTTTTGAGGTATTTGTACTTTAAAACAGAACGTTAAGTTGCTTAGGCAAATAACAGGCAATTGTGAGAACGGATTGCACTGGACAAAAGAATATTGAATACGCTGAATGGAGAAAATGTTACTTAAAAATCTTCATAACAAGAACGTTGCACTAGCTGCCGATAAGAATATCCGTACAAAATGATCTATTTTAATAACATTAATCACAAGTGGCAGTCATACGTTGTTGATTTCGAATCATAAGGAAAATAACGGTTATAAATACATTTGGATTATGGTAGATATTATAGAAGTAAAGTTACACAACGATGCAATATGTTTTGCATTAAAATAATTAGAGTGCGAAAGCTATAAAAGATACAGTTTGATGAAGAGAAAGCATTTTATATTTTGCAGGTTAAGGAATTTTTGGAGAGGGAAAATATCAAATACTTTTTCCACTATGCCGGAAAGAAGGCATTTGCAATCGAGAAGTTTGATACAACTCTGAAGACAAGAATGTAGAAATATTGCACTCAGATATAAACTAGAAAATGCTTAAATGTATTGCCTAATCTGATTGATGGATATAATAACATTTCCACCACGTATATACATATTAATATATATATATATATATATATATATATATATATATATATATATATATATATATATATATATAAACCCTTCAACTAAAACCAGTGATCCAAAAATGTATTTATTATTTTGTTATCTGACAACTGAGTACCATATTAAAGACAAAAAATTGAATATAATCCAGACGTCTTGAATGTCAAAATACACATCAAATATTTGTAAAATGCTATCTGCCTAATTTTCTGAAAAAATGTTTAACATCTGACACGCGATTTTATGCGACTCTGTTGTATATAAACTGGAAGACTTACAAAGACCGAATAATGAGGAGCTATTTGTGACGAAGAGGTTTCACTATTTTAACAGTTTTGAGCCAAAAGTAAATATGAATTGATGGTCAAAACTTAAAATTAAAGGTTTGATTCAGGGACATATTCAAATGTAATATTTCCTTTACTTTATATGGAGATAATTGCATATTACAGCTGTGGCGAAAATAAACATGTTAACCAGATGTTACGTCAAAACCAACACATCCAATGATATAAATAATGTGGTAATGTTATGAAATCAAATTGAAATCATGATGAAGGAAGCAAAAGAAAACAATTCAGACAAAACAAAAATTAGAAGAATTACTTGTCAAAAAAAGCAGTACATTTCATACTAATTTTAATTTTGCAAAATAGTAACGTATAATAGGCTAAATGTATATATGATAGAAAGAAATGCCATAATATGATAATACGTATAATAGGCTAAATGTATATATGATAGAAAGAAATGCCATAATATGATAATACGTATAATAGGCTAAATGTATATATGATAGTAAGAAATGCCATAATATGATAATACGTATAATTGATCTAAATGTATATCTGATAGAAAGAAATGCCATAATATGATAATACGTATAATAGGCTAAATGTATATATGATAGTAAGAAATGCCATAATATGATAATACGTATAATAGGCTAAATGTATATCTGATAGAAAGAAATGCCATAATATGATAATACGTATAATAGGCTAAATGTATCTCCAATGGAAACAAATGAAATAATCTGAAAGAGAATATCGAGCCCTATATTTAATTCACTTTCATCTAGAAGCAAAAATACACAATGAAGATGCAAAATCAAAACAGATGAATCACCTTAAAAATCTGGAATTCATTCATAGACAAGATTATACGAATACAGATTGGAGAGGGAAAATAGTTAGGATTCGTATTTTATTTTTACAATGCCGAACCTTACTTGAAAAATATGAAACTTAAAATGCTGGATAAGGACATAAGCAAAGATGCAAGTTGATATTTTGCAATGACAGATTATCTAACATTGCATGGTGATCTGTATATATATATATATATATATATATATATATATATATATATATATATATATATATATATATATATATATATAATAGGAAGATCATTTACTGCATTATCAGCATGAATGAAATATCAAAATGTTTGTCTTATCGTTGCCAATTCATGACACCTTGTTCTATTTTGTCTGTCTTTACAGAAGCTGGTAACCGCAAATCTTTTTAAAGCCATGACAATATTATAGTCATTCAAATTGAAAACCTCATCACAATTGTAAGAAATGGTTATGCCTTTAATATGTGCTCTATTAAAATTGCGTACTGCTGCACCAGCGACGTCTTTTTGAAACTCTAAACCTAATAATACTAGGTACAATCAAAACTTTAGGTCCCAACGCAGATGTTTCCACTTGAAGTAACTATTGAGGTTTGATACTACTTTGAATATGCGTAATGCAACGATATGTTAGACTAAAATGCTTAATATTCTGTCTTGTTCACTTTTGTTTGTAGAGATATATATTTATAGAATTTTGGCATTATTGCACTTTAGCTTTATCTATTCACTACACATTTAAAGAGATGTTTAGCTGAAGAAAAAAAAACAGTGAAGTCCATTAAAATAGTAATCAGTACATCCTCATCAGCTCATAAGCTATCACTTTATGGCACGGTTTTGTAAATATTATTAGATCTGAGTTGTCGAAGTTTCTGTAAAATAGCATTAGACTGATTAAAATAAAAGAAAACCAAAGTATCATTCGAATTATTCAGCATTTGCGTAACGAGGACGTGTTATTTCATTCTTTCGTTCCTGCAGCTGTGTGCCATTTCTCTGTTTGCTTTGTCCTCTACAGTTTTCTATTCTACTTGTTATGTGTTCTAATCGTGACTTCTATCTGCATCAGATCGTTTAGGATAAACATATAATTACTTGGTTTTCATGTCATACTGCTAGCTATTACTCCACCAATCATAATTGGTGCCGTTATCTTTTTTATTTAATGGTAAAAAAATAATAGTGCTTTTTAATCAATGCGCCTTGTAACTGTATTGCAGATACAGTAACGCATTGAGCTGTATTACTACAATAGTGTGAAATATTGCATATTTTAATATTATGTCTGTGATTATATTAATCTGTATTGGCTTCTTGTTTTCTTTAGTCCACCAACCAAACCCACTAAAGAGAAAATAATCCAGTGTAAATATTAATCATGTCATTGTGATAATATTTAGGCTCAAGTTTCAATGGAAACAGTTGATGCAACAAATATTGTACCAGAGTCTGATTTCATTAGTTGAATGAAGTTTTTGTCTAAGTTATTTATTTCTACTGATCCATATTGGCACATTTTAAAAGAGCATAGTTAAATCCATTAATTTAAGGCATGAGGTTTAATACTTATAAATGTCAAAAACGCATCCCGTTATTGCTGAACATTACTCTAATATAAAGCTCCAACCTATCTTTCTTATATCCGATCAGGAGAATTTGTTCCGTCTCATCAGGTATGAAACAATATCATTCCCATCATAGCTTTTTTGTATTAATCTTATAACTCATCAAGTTTAGTAACAAATGGAATACTCTTTTTTCCGATTTCTGTGTTAAATTGAATTTTGAATTCATGTAGGTTTTCTACTAGTTATGACTAAACTGTATCAATTCTTCCACTAAACGGAAGTCTTTTCATCTACTTCAGTTTTGAATCCATCTAATTACGTTGTAAACATTTAATCCTAATTCTTCAATACTACCTTGCACAACACCTAAAATATTCATCAAGTTTTAGCCAACACATTCTTTGGACCTGTGTTATATTGTTTTATTTCAACAGTAACTGCACGTTTAAAAGTTTGTAAAGTTTGATCTTTTAATATTTGATTCTGTCGCTTAAAACAGTTATAAACCTTAAGTCGTTTCCAGAATTTTGATTATACTTTCATTCATACTTATTTTGTTCTGTTTGCGTCTTCTTCCTGATTATTTCTTTTAAATCGCTCTTATTTTGCAACAAGAGAATGTATTGGTGTTATGAGTTATCTTATCTTACAGTTTTATTACAGCACCTTTAAGATCATTAAATGATTCTTAATCTCTTGATCATTCTTTTTTGGAGTTCATTATTTAAGTCTTTTTGAAACTGTTCTAATCGTGATCGTAAATTAGTATTGTCTTTTGAGATGTGTTTATTTTCTTCATGTCATTCTCTAATACACTACATCCCTGGGTTCCTTTGAGTTTTTCTTTCGTTCAATTGGTTCCAAGTATTATTGAATGTTAGGTATTGTATCTGCTTTTTTTCTTACTTACTTTCTCACAGTTGGCACGGTTTTTTAAGCATTAGACGGTGTATTAAATCTTTGCTTAAATAAATCAGGTGCATGTAAGAGCTTTTTCTTGCTCTCGTCAATTTATTCCATTGCTCTTTGATTTGTGTAGCTCCTTCAGTACCCCTCTGATCAAGCAAGAGAAGTTTGTTGTCTACTTTTCTACTTTTTCTTGAATATATTTCTTATTATAGGTCCAATGCCTTGCGTATTAGATAATCAGCAAGCTTTTATACAAACTGTTTATTACTTGTCCAGTTTTCATGCTTAAGGGTAGAGTAAATGCATCTACAGAGGTTCTGTAATTACAGCCAATTGCCATTTGCGTCGCATATTACGAAATAGTAAAGATGCATTGAGTCTCAACACTACTTGATTGAAAGCAAAAACTAATGTGTTTCCTGTATGTTTACTTTCTGCTTGTTTGTATGTCTTTCCTTTTTGCTCTTTAATTTTCAAGCCATTTAATTTGAAGAAAACAATCTTGGTATACTTACACATCATCACGAGAAGGTGTGTCGCGTACCTCTTAAGGAGTGTTATCTTCAAGGCCAAGGTCACGGCTCAATATATTACGATTTCCGTCACACATTTGTTTCTGGTCGATACCTTTAGAGCTGTTTGAGATTAAGGGATGAATCATTTCAAATGTACACACCATCACATTTACACACCATTTGGGGGTCCTACTTTGCAAGGTCAAATCATGACTCAATATTTTAAGCTTGCCGTGAAACTTTCCATTCTTCTCCATAACATTAATCCTGTTTGAGAGTACGGGATAAAACTGACTATAGTTCGACATCAACATTAGCGTATGTGTTGCCTAACACACAGGTGATCACATCTTTAAGGTTATAATTTCATATTTTAAGTACTTCACCACAGTTTCCTTTCCGCTCTATGACTTTGCAGCCCGTTCAGCTTTAGTGGTGAAACTTGGTATAGTTATTTATTGTTATTAGAAAGTGTCTCGTGTACCACATTGGGGATCGTATCTTCTAGGTCATCGTCATGGGTGAATATGTTAAGTTTTCCGTCTTTGGTTACGATTATTTTGAGATTGAAAGATAAACTTGGTATACTTATAGATCAATGTTAGCAAGCGTGTTGCATACCACATTAGCCGTCGTATATGCAATTCCAAGGTCATGTGTCAGTATTTTAAGTTTCCCTACATTCGTTCCTTTATAACATTAGAACTATTTGAGACTAAATGATGAAACTTGGTATATCATTCATTGATCATGTTGTTGGCCCCATTGTTAATCCAATGTGTATATGCCAATATTTTATGTTCCAGTAGCATTTTTCCTTACCTTCCGTAAATTTTTAGATTTAAATATAAACTATTGAAATTTGGTAAACCTGTACATTGTAACTAGAGGATGTGTTGCATTCCACATTTTTTAGTCCGATATTCAGGGTCGAGGTCACAAGTTTCATGGTTGGTTTTGTTTCTGCTTTTCTTTGAGGTTCAGGGATGAAGCACTGTTCACTTACATTACTCTATCTTTTGAAAATTCGATATATCACAGTCAAGGGTTTATCTTCAATGCCAAGGCCACTGATTAACTGTTTCCTCTCCCTCATGTTATTTATAGATGAAAATAATAATAATAAAGAACATCTACAACAAAAGCGACCATTGTTTCCCTTTGCTTACCCAGTCATTGAAACATGTATGGCGTGCCAGATTAAAGTAGGATATGGTGCTCTGTATTATGGTGTGTTAAAGACTGCGAAATTATTTTTATAAATATTAAATTGGCTCAGTTTACATTCATATTAAAAAACTTTTAATTTATGTTCGAAATTAAATTTCTGATTCCTATGCGATAATTATGTGTCATAGCGACATTTGAATCGGTAATACCAATCAAAAGAAAGCAGGCGATGGGAGCCAATCTGGTCCGATCCTGTCACCTTCTAGTCAACAGCCTGCTTGGCGTTGGTTTCATTAAATATCTTAGGTTTATAATAAATCTCAAACTATGGAATCAAGCAATCCGTTCGATTGAAATTAAAATGGATGCAATCAGATTGCCAGATTCTTGACTTGAGGCTGAGGGTGAATTTATGATGTCAATTGATACCTGAACCAGGTTAATAAGTGACTTTGTATATTTCGACTGTCGATCGCTTGTTGAAGTAATACTCCATGGTCTTGGTATACAGTATTCATCGTTTTTCCCTCCATACAAATTGTAGCAAGAGCAATGACGTATAACGCTATTTATTGCAGTAAATGTGTAACATATTATCAAATAAATAAGTCAACACGACAAAAACATCGCTTTCTCAGAAGGGTAAAGGATAAGGATAAAATACGTCACACACACACCCTGTTTATATTGTTATTTTAACCCGGTCGCCAAACTAGACTGTAACGGTAAGGTCTGCTTGCTTTTTTTTATCATTTTGAATGAGCAAATTTATTACCTGGCCATGGGGTTTTACGCAAACTAACACGACATTATACACTTGTTTTCTCGAAACGAACATCTTCTTTTAAATTACCCAAAGAGTTTACCAAACAGATAATATCAAGTATCTATAATGTAAATCATCGCATACTCATGTTTAAGCCAGGTGTTGACAATTTAAAATAGATAAATAGCAACAACAAACACATAGTAAATTAATTTTAAACTTAAATTATAAAACTTCAAATGTTGTCGAGCAACTCGCAAATTTTTGACCGAGGAAGAAAATTATTTCGTATTTCGCGCGAGTCAAGATTTCCAATGCACCAATGGAAAGGCATAATATAACCCAGCTTTTCCGTGACGTTAAATGCACAGAACCACAGCTTTCCTTGGCGCGTCAACTATTTCTCTCTCTCTCTCTCTCTCTCTCTCTCTCTCTCTCTCTCTCTATATATATATATATATATATATATATATATATATATATATATATATATCGTCATAAGGCTCAGTTTAAACCGTAAAGCACCATTTATCTCCTCAGATGCTTATAAAGGAAAACTGTTATCCCATAATTCTCATTATTAAAAGAAGCATTATCGTTCAAACAATACACTTTTTCATGATCCAATCTCGAGTAAAAATGTTTTAGATTAACCTGTAGGTTACTTCTTGTACCGATGCTCATATATGTAGTTTTGCGCTTTTTTGGAAGGCTGTTATGTGCAACAATTTTAACCAAGGTCAATATTACATAATACTTTGAACTCGTTTCGTCTATAATTGTATCGTACATGTCGATCCTGAGAATAGCCAATCAGAAAAACGTCATTTGTTCATTTGACTAGCCAAATTACTCGGACTTCAGCTTTATTCTAGCAGAAAACTGAAATAGCACAGATTGATGTTTTTGAGAAATATTGGTTCTCACTATATTTATTTTTCCAGTTACATAAGTTGTAAGTTAAAATTCAAATAAGTCGCAAGGCACTAAAATTCGAAAGGGAAACAGAGGGCAATTGATATTGTATGAGTAAACCAAAATTGAGCGGAAACATGGCTCGGACACATATGTTAATGTTAAGAATTTAGTTGTCTATATGAAAGCTACATTTATTCGGTCAGTAGCATAATTAAAAGTCTCATTTGGATTCATCAGTTACTTTCGAAAGAACTAATTTACAGATACTTTTGATTGCGATGAAAGATATATGAATAGGGTACATCGATGTGAAAGTCGATAATGTAAACATCAATCACTCGTATAATCCACATTTCTCAGTCCAGCATAAAGGTTTTACCTTTTTTTTCTTTCCTTTTTTCTTTTTTTTTATATGGAAAACTTGGTACAACCATAACTCTGAAAAGTTTGACCCGCAACACTGAGTTTTCGAAGGTTAAAGATTACAGGGCATTTAGCAGCCTATGAGTAAACTGATTTATAAAAAAAATGCAAAAATAAGACGTTGCAAAACGGATTATTGACAATAAAAGCAATGGCTCATGATCGTATCCAACAAGAAATAGGACAGAAGAGCAGTGAACATTTTGAGATAATTTTGTGCTGGTGCTGTTGTTGTTTATATTGTTCTTACTTTGACACATACTTTGAACCAAAATAAGTTAAATTTCTAACCTGAAGCTTTTTTCATACCTAAATGGAAAAATGGTGAAAATATGTCTTACTAACTTTCAATTCGATGACACTTTCTTATGTACAATGTACCACTATTTAAAACATTCAAATGAATCTACTATTTAATTTTATTGCTTTTACAAAACCTCGAACATCTACGTTCTCTTTCCAGGCAACCAAGGCTACAATCAAGAGGAATATGAGGAATTGGAGTCATATATCAGAGAAGGAAGATTTCGCTGATTTGGACCAAAACAAAGACGATTATGTTGATACAGCTGAGTTCAGGTGTGTAAACGCCTTATTAGCTTGTCTGCAGAAACATCAGGTTAATCTATGGTATACCTCCTGTGTTATAAATATTGTCTTTGTCATACTCTTCCTTCTTTTCATTCGGATTGAGCTTAGTGCTTGTCTTGGCCCTGCTGAAGAAAACCACTATAATTCATCAATTGAAATATAAATGGACAGTCTTGGCTTTGAGATACGTAAGGTAAATTTAACAATCTACAATAATGTCAAGACTTGAATGTCATTCACCAAGGATTTAGCAGTATTTTGCTTTTATTTAGTCAGATCAAGATAAGGATACCGGTCGCGAAGAATCGCAGGGAAAACTACCTTCCATTATCAGCGACTGTTCGCCCATGTTTTTTGTATTTGCAATAAGAATCAGCTGCTATTGCAGATACCGCCTATGTACTGCTCCTGCTCACTTCAATAAAATTCCCTTTATGTTCCTATTTAATACTCTCCTAAAGCAGCGAGCAATATACAGCGCAGACAGACATAATCTTGAGTATATTTTACATAGGCACGTAAGACTTTGTGATACGTCGTGGTCTTTGTAATCGCGCTTTCTCTCTGAAATACTGTGTACTGAGGTAGTGAGTGGTGGCAGTTAACTGGATTTGTCAAGTTCATATTTAACAAAGGTGGCTACACTCAGTCTGAAAAGATCATGTATGGTAATGGTGTAAACGTTTTATTCTCATTTTGTACTCATCGCCTTATAGGTCAACTTTACTTCCGTGTTATTGAGTTTAGGCTAGGCCCAGACATTAGTTATCAAAGTTGTTGTCATTATAGCAGAATTAAACATTGAATTACGCTCTACTCACACAGTCATATTTATTAGAATTGCTGTTGTCTTAGTAGACGATATGATTGTATAGTTACTTTTGCTGTCGTATTCGATAACTTTTTTTGATTTATCATAGTCATCAATAGCTGTAGTTAGGCAGCTAAACATACACATATATCCAATCACCTATGTTGTACATATTTTACATGCCTGGACTTTAGATAGTCACTACATCAGCTGATTCGTTTTGAACTCGCTGCGACACCATGCTTCAAGCTAACGAATTAAAATTATATCGATAATTGATTTTATGTGTCTGCTTATGCACCTAATAGTTGTTATTTTCTAAAGGTCTGCTTAGGTACCTAATATTTGCCATGTTCTAAAGGTATGCTTATGTACCTAATAGTTGCCATTTTCTAACGGTCTTGAACATTAGGAATTTGAGCAAAATGTATTGTTAATACTTGCTAGACAAGAGGTTTAGCATTTGCATTAATCTGATTTATCGCATTTGAAAACTTTCCATACATCTGTACATTTCTTAATTAAGCATGGATTACAAACCTGCGTGAGTAGAGTATGCATTCAGGAAATACGACGTTGATGGAGATGGGACAATTAATTATGAAGGTAATTTATTAATAGCTACATATTGCTAATAATAATAATAATAATAATAATAATAATAATAATAATGATAATAATAACAATAATAATAATTTTTCTTCGGAGAATGGCATTCTGTTGTGTGAAATCCTAGTTGTAATAACTTGTTCTCTTCCGTTCAACTGTCACCAAATCAAATTAATGATAGCAAGGTCATAGGATCACAAAATTGCATTAACTCATATTTTCCTATAAAATAGGGAGATTGGTGGCGCTAAAAGAAGATCATTCACTCAATACATGTGCATATTGAAGTAATTGCCTCAGTTTTATAATGGTTCTCTGCTTGTTTTTATTTTTCAAAGGTTTGAAAATAACATGTGCATGATAAGCGAACTGCCTCGAAATAAATAGATAGTAGTGTCCATGCACGTGTACTCTTAAAACTTATAGATATCAATAAATCCTTGAAAGTTATCTGTTCTTCATGAGTATATCATGAATGTCAAAGAACGAAATAAAAATTCATAGCACTTAAATAAGAAAGGAAACTACAAGGATCCATATCATTGTGTTCAGTTCACCTGTCATCATTCATGGAGAGGACATCTTCGTTAGCCAAGAGTCGTCGATCCACTTCGTTCCACATCAACACATGTCATTTATAGCTAGCCAGATCAGTATCTGATTGGATGCAGCTGAAAGAAAAAAGAGCCAATTAGATTGCTCATTATATTTACATAGTAAGATAGCTGGGACCAACCGTAGAAGCTTCTGTAGACAACGGCGCAAGTAATATGTACATTTCTTTAGTTTCATACACGTTTTTCTTTCTAGTAATTGTATATGAACACCATAAAAGGCAACATAATAAAATCGATCAGGCTAAGTACTAATCTCTCTAAATGGTCGATTGATTTTACTTGGTATAGATAGTAACTCCTCAATCACAAGAAGGTACTTGTTCAAATCATTGTTTTTTGGCTAGCCATATATGTGTAGGCCGATGTGGAAGGAAGTGGATCGAAGACTGTTAGGTAGCAAAGACAGGAGAGGAATGCTGCACTTTAGTATTGCAAGGGATAGTACTTTAAATGTTTCTGTAAGAGGAAATTATATATTTATTTTACATTTGTCCCTATTTGTATTTGTCGTAACTCTATGTTTATCTTAAATTTACTAGCGTAACATGAAAACCGTACTCGTACATTATAATGCGACACATAGTTGAAAAGAAAGGTTGTGTTTTGTTCTGTTTTACTTTGCGACGAATCATTATCGTGATTTACATATGTGGCTTTTACAGCCATATATAAAACAAGCCGCAGAATAATTACCATAGTTCATTCAGCTCAGTAACGCGAATGATATTTCCTTCTGTAGCTCAGTGTATTTTCGAAATGTAAAACAAAATCAAATTGACCAACTCGTTTCGCACACTATTTTTGTATCAACGTATAGAGCAACACCACTCGTTCGATACATGCTGAACAAAAAGTGATCTGTGTACATGGGATCCGCCAAGTTGGTCCTAAAGTTATGGAAGAGTCTATTGTGACACAAGACTGAAGGTTACATAAGCCGTCGCGTTCACACCGAAACAAACATCATCTACTTCATCTAGTTTTCATTAAACTGTTTCAAATTACTACTTAGCATCTCTTTATGGTATGATTTGTCTAATGAACACAAGATGTTTGTTTATTTTATGGCACGCGACGGCTAGCATAACTGCGAAATGGATTTGCTAATTTTTTACTACATTTCGGGACGCTCACGTGCAAATTTACGGAGCTACAGACGGGAATATTATTCGCAATTCTAAAGAAATTGTAGTATTTTTTCATTTTTTGTTTTAACGAAGTTTGTGTATTATCCTCTTCTTGTCATTTGTTCTCTTTACTATATCATTCAGAACTTTTTCG
>JAQPZY010000615.1:0-271532 GCA_029931535.1 Margaritifera margaritifera
ACAATAGCAACGACAACAACAGCAACTGTTATAGTATATAGATGATGATCGTGATGATGACGACCCGTAGATTGATGTGGAGATCGCCTTACCTACTTAGATCACCCAGCTGAATTCATATTCTTATCAAGGCAGCAGTGCCCATCCTATCACTGTCGTGGTAGACCAAGAAAAGCCTGAACTGTCAAGTGTTTTTACTTTCAGCATTGTTTAATGGTAGGTCAAGGGACCTGGGTGATAAGGAGGAAAACAAGGACAGTCAATTTAACCATATACAAGCTAAAGCATTTACAGTTTTATCTTTAAATATGAATGAGAGTTGGAGATTTACTGGCTACAGTGGGATTTCATCCATAATCGTAATGACATTACGCTGTTCATACTAGCGCAAAATTTCGAAGATCTTGAGAGCTGGTAATCATCAGTGTGTTTGAACCAACGAGGATTTCGATTTGCTATCAAGATACCCCACTAATCGAGAGACATTGAATTATCTGTTTTACTTTTGGTATTTTTGAACGCATATTATTTCAAAACAATCTAGGCACGCCAAGAACCTCGCACAATAGTATGCATGAGGGCTGGTGCCTGTGTCGTCTGGTGCCATTGACCAAAACCATTTGTAACAGAAAATCTCGTCAACAAATTCCAGCGTCTACTGATTATAATCTTGCACTAGAGATTTAAACTGTTCAAGGAATCAAGTGCACGTTTGACGCATGGATTATATTGGTGAGTCTGATGAAAATTGCATATCGTGCTAAATGAGGAATTCATAAAGTGTCTTCAGCGTGTGCTTAGCTAACGGCTCTTATCGCAAGCGCTCTTACGCACTGTTGCATTCTGGAAAGTCGCAAACTTATCTGGACTGTGAAACATGAGACAAATCGGTTGTATAAAAATATATTTTTTTCTAAAATTGTTTATAAAAAACTCCAAAACGTTTTATCGATTTTTGAAAACATGTGTCATGAAATAGTCTCATAATTCGGACTTTCTAATTGGACTTTTGTGATATATTGAAATAGTTCCAAAGGTTGGGATTCAGATTAAGCCATTTTTTTTAGATGTTATTCATCGCACTACCCCTTCATAGCTCTATGAATCGTTAAATCTTGCTTATATATTGCGTGCAGAGACGTTATCCCCGAATGACATAAATGGAATAAATATGGATGCGAGGGAAAATGTTTCAGAATATTTGACCTGGACACATGTTTTTTGTTATATACTGACGCTAATTGACCAATTTATTGAATCACATTGTTACATAGCATTGGATTCTTGTAATCCGACGGTGTGTGGTGTATCATTAATAATTTACAAATCATCACAATCAGTTTGTGAAAACCTATTTTATTCGAAGAAACTTTATTACTAAAACCTCTTATGTACGTGTGTTTAAGAAAAGTTTAGTCTAAAACCTATATATGTCACTGAAGAAAAGTTAGTCTAAACCCTTTATTACTCGCGAAGAAAAGTTTATGCCTTAAAACTGATTTATCAAAAGACAATATTACCTTCCCACTACGTGTGGCGATTTCGCACAATATATACTCACTTGTTCATAAAACTGTACTTTAATTTAACCTTATTCGCATGAGTATGACGTTGATACAAATGCATAGCATGGAAAAGTTACAATTTTTAAAATCTTTACTGTTTTTAAGAAAATAAGGTGTGTCCAGATCTTCTGTATTTAGACTCAACACTAACTTCACACTTGGTGTTGGATTAACAAGGGTCATCCGTCAAAGTATTTAAGACTGCTGTGTGTTTTTTTTGTAAATGGTTGTTTCGTAACGCGGCTTGTTACGTGTGTCTATATTTGTAATTCTCAGGTTTGTTTTGTACGTGGCGGGCCTGTACGTGTCTGCTTATTCATTGTAGGCTGATTGGTCATACATTCCGTAGGTAAGACATTGAAGGCTCACATACTGCTTTATTCGTCCTTTCGTTTTCCATGAAGGACATGATGTTTATGTAGTGAATTCTCCGACCCACCTGTCAGGTAAGATGTTAAACATAATTAAAAAACCCATCCTTTCTAACGATTGGCGTCTCTATCTCTCTCTATTCTCTTCTCTCTCTCCATACTCTCTCTCTCGCTATCCATATGCTATGAAACATAATATAAAGCGTCGTAGATACTTAGCATGTGTTTGTAAAGATTTTTAGCCTTGGTATAAGTGGGTAAGCTCTTCAAAAGATGTTTGTAGCTCCCTAAGTTTGTGTCTGTATTTTGGAGGAAATTTCCTAAAGCGTTTTATGATGCATACCTTACTGTAGGGCAGAAGCATCCATCCCGCATTCCATTCCATCGCATCGCAAGTAGCGGTTGAACATACATAGTTTTGTAATATTTGTGTGAAAATAATATTGTGTGTTTTCTGTAGTGCGCTGGGACTTACATGCGCTTACATTCATAACAGTATGACATACAGACACGTACAAAACATGTATCAGCAAGGCCATGCATAAATTGCACTTCTAATCGTCTGCTGCAATCCAGAAAAAAGTAAAAGGAAGAGAAAGGTAGGGAAAAGAATTTGAACGCTAAACGTTTCAAGTCGATATTTGTTTGTGAAAAAGAATGTAGTGCTTTAAAGACGCGCCATAATTACATTGTCGTTCGAAATTGAACACAATCTACTCCTTCTGGTGCGAGCTTTTTTCCGATCAGCATCTAACAGCTTCTTGCAGCAGTGACTTCTTTGTAATTAAAGACTATTGTCAACAGCGCAAGATCCTTTGATCAAGTCGCACTTTTTCCTTGCTAGCCTGCACAACCATTAACCTTTGCATCCCTCGAAAAGAAAAGCTGAATAAATCATATTTCACATTCATTTTGTCTTTTCTCTCGTCGGGTCTTGTGTATGCATGCAGACTCAGACCAAGGCCCAAAATGTAAACACAAGCAATAATACAAATTTGTTTCGACTGAAGTTGACCCGTTCATTGGGACCATACTTTTATAGAGCAAGAGGAATAAAATACTGTGTGTGTGAAGATGTGCAATATTGCATTCAGTCTTAAATTCTAAGACGAGATTGCAATCAGAACCGCTTCAATTTAGCAATCAGGCCCAGCAAAATCTTCCCGCTAAAGCCCGCGGCGAGCCAGCTATGTGCTCAGTGACGACCATAATGTCTGTGGTCTCCCGGTGTTGACTTTCAAACACGATCCAATACTCCAAATATAGGCTGCTGCTCTATCTAATATATATATTGTTATATATTGATAAGTATATATATATTTGGTAGATATTTTGGGGCGGCCATGTCCTTCGATCTGAGTCCTATATATTAGAATTATTTCATTCCGATCCATGTCTTGTTGTTCTATTTATATATATATATATATTATTATGTTATATGTTAGTGATGAGGGAGAGAGAGAGAATGGAGCATTACAAAGTATACACCAAACAGAGACGCGCAATAGTGATATTATTCCCTGGATTCCTACAGGAGATATGCTTGATAACACATTACACATGAACTTTTAAATACTGAATAAATAATATTATCACATAGAGGCTTTTATACTAGCATTATGTTTTAGTTTATATACTATATACTACTATAAAAAATATAGTACTATATATCATATATAACATTGAATGTACACATACAAAGAACACATTTAGCATACATTGAGTTCCATTTGCTCAGTGTAGAATATATCATACAATAAAAGCATCAAGACGTAGGCTGTTGACTGAGATCCATTTGCTCAGTGTAAAATATATCATACAATAAAAGTATCGAGACGTAGGCTATTTGACTGAGATCACATTTTCTCAGTGGAGGCCAGATACAGATCGTAGCCAAAAATAACTGTAACCGAATGCCGGTCTTTAAAAGGACTCGCACTGATTAGTGTTTTTGATGTTGAATGAATAAATTAAGAAGGAAAATATTTTGTGCTTAGTAACCTCAATTTTTCTCCTCTTATGTCTACAGGAATACGAGTTTTAAGTTCCTTTTGCATATCGGGAGTCCGTCACATGTTCAAGCCGATTTATTGCGTTTGTATGCCGTCACATGTAGATTTCAAGCCGACTATTGCGTTTGTATGCCGTCACATGTAGAATTTCAAGCGCGACTATTGCGTTTGTATGCCGTCACATGTAGATTTCAAGCCGGCTATTGCGTTTGTATGCCGTCACATGTAGATTTCAAGCCGACTATGTATGCCGTCACATTTAGATTTCAAGCCGACTATTGCGTTTGTAATGCCGGGGGAACGACTGTCAATCGCATACAAATGTTGTGTGACAATATGATTGCGTCAGACATTTCTTGTTTGCGGTAAATCTCCGAGAGTTGTGTAATATTTAATAGAATAGCGCGTATCAAAGTATTACGGCCGATCTCCGTCGAATGCATTTGTAACAGACTTGCAAAAAGTGAGTGTACCAAAGCGACAACGAACGCTTTCCAGAATCCCCCAAAACGGTATAGTAATGCCATACAATTGTACAACTGAAATGTCGTATGTTTTAAACACGTATCCCCGCGTTCCCTGTTTCTGATCTCCAGTCCGAAGTTTAAGCCTCTTGGGTAGGTCCTGAGGGTAAGGACTCTCCCAAGGGGCAAATGTCCGCTGGTGTGTGTGCATCTGTCTTTTCATGCCCAGTTAGTATATAAATGGTTATAGGATGGGGATCTCAATAGTTTCTACGGTATTGGCCAAGGGGTTAAGTTCCCTGGGGTAAGGGTTGACCCAGTGACTATATGAGTTAATTGTATAAATTTTTATTTACGCATTCAGTATGTGTATGCATGGTTACAAGTGGGGGTCTCAATAGTCTGTGTTATGATCAAGTGGGTAAGTTCCTGAGTAGAAGGGATAGACACCAAGTCATGATTGATGATTCCTTTCTGTTTACACTTGAGTTACTGATCACACATGCGAATTCACCAGAAAAGTGACACAACAACTCAGATGTTAGTTGAAATTAATGTCAAATCACACATACCTTCTTAGCCCCAAACCATAGAGGACGAGATCAATATTTAAAAGGTGTTGGCAGAATTAAAATTCAAGGTACTATCGTGGACCCAAGTTATATGTGTCTAACTTTAATGGCGTGGAAGAGTTCAAGGTCATTTCACACTTACCTACCCGACTGATGAATGGTATCATTTAGAAAGCGTGTGGGGATAAAAAGACAATTTTTCATTTTGTTACAGGTAACATAAATGGGCCTTCAGTTTTGCCTATTTGACCAATAAAACAATATATTTATTTCACATATTAATTACATGTTTTTACCCAGCAGTTGATTAAATCAGAGGTCAAGTTAGAAGAGTGGGTTCATAATCACACTTTTAACCGTTCATTCAAGTGGATGCCAAGTTGTTTTTAAGCGATTACAACACATGTCAGATTAGTTTCATGGAAAGATAAGCTGTTGTGCTGAAACTTATACTTTTAGAGGTCAAGAAAAGGTGTATTTAAGTTAAAGACTGGTATTGTGAGTGTGTTGGGAATGGGGTGCTGATGGAGTGAGTCATAATATTCCTGTCACATCGTAGTTTACATATACATTGTCAGGCAAAATTATGAATCGCTCCATCAGCACCCATTCCCTATTCACTCACAATACCACATTTTAACTTAAACAGGGTTTTTTGTTTACTGATTTCAAGTTTATGGAAATTAAAGTAGAAAAATTTCGAGACCAGAAACATGATTCGTTTTCAATGGGATTTCGGTTTACCGAGGTTTCGGTCTTGAGAGGTTTTAAATTTATATTCCTATAGAAACGTTAAGAACTGTTGCATTTGTTGGATGCTTACGGTCTCTTAGTATTATTTACTTACGAATGATTCAGTACATTTTATATATTCTAATATCTCTCTGTATTTGTTTTCAGTGCATAAATACTGTACAATCGAGAATGGGTTATATTTTGAGTATTTTACGGTAAAAGCCACACAAGTAAGTTATTTAATACCGAGGCAAAGCCACTTTATTCCAATTGCCGACTCTGGTTGATCAGAAGGATAGGATTCGAATCGGCATGCACCCTTTCGGGTAGAATTCGAACCAGCAACCTTTCGATCGCCAGTCTGACATTGCTAACCACTGAGGCACCACGGCTCCAAAAAGTTTGTTACGAACTCTAATTTGCGAAAGAATGGTTTTAAAAATTGTAAATGCAAAACATTTCCTTATAATATCAATAGCACTCAATTCTCGCTCAATATTCTCTAAAATCTAAGTCTTAAGCATCGGAACAAATATTACTTGATCAGTTAAACAGATAATTATCCCCGTACTGTTTTTAAATAATAATTTCAACTGCTCTAGTTTTCAAAATGAAATGACATGCATATACTTATTTGTGAAATGTGTCCTATGCCTTTTGGATATTAAGCTATAGATTGGTTTGATGTGGCTAGATGTTTTACAGCACATCAACACTTTGAAGGTCAAAGCATGCACAGGCAATCAGAGTAAGGTGTCTTGCCCAAGGATACACTACGGTAGCCAGTCCGGGCTGATTCAATGGTAGGATTCCTACTCGCATGTTAAACAGTTTCATACAATTACCCTCGCATTCCTAGTGTTCCAAGGGCCACAGCGACGGTGAAAAATCCCCTAATTGGGGCATTGGTCTCATCTTCGAGGGGTCTGACACTTTTGTGAGGACTTCTCCATCCAAACTGTCCCAGAACGAGGGAACCGACTTAGAAGTCCGGATTTTTGCTTCGAACAACTCTGTAAAGAGAAAGAGTTGTGAACCATTATACTTTGCATTTCAAATACATTTATAATAGTGTTTATCTATCTAGTGACCTAGTCCTTTTTAGTTTCTTTATCTATTCGCTTTCGTTCATATGTATGTTGTCCGTCCTTTCTTCTGCATGACAAATATCTACTGACTCACTTATTCTGACACACACAAACGCACGCACACAATACTACCAAATAACTAACCACTGATCTGTAGATACGTAGGAACATATTTTGTATTCAAAGATTCTGTCACAGAATAAACGTTTTAACTTGTAAATTATCCCCCTACATGAACCCCATACAAGCATATATATATATATACACAAATCTTTGATAAAACTAATTATTTCATATGGTTTACACGTGATAATTTTTTATTAATTGATATATTCTAATCCACACAGATATTGGTTGCAGATATTAGCTTTTTTTTAGATTAGAGGACGACTATAAGTAGAAATTGTCTTTTCTTCCTAATGGTTGGTATGAACAACCCCAAATAAAATAGCAAGTGCCAAGTCCCTGAACTTTAAACCCTTCATGTGTACGTGTGCGCAGGAAAACATTCGCTTTGCGCATTTGCTATTCAACACCCTGTTGTAGCGAAGATGTGATCTTTTGCTGTGATGAAAACTAAGTTTTGTTTTCATGTCTATATTGCAGGTACATTGTTATTATATTTTTCCTGGCTACAAATAATGTTTAATTCATTACTTTTATTGTAAATCTGATCAACGATTGTTCCAAGAATATGTGACTTTTGTAATATTTATTGACCACGATCTCCATTGATTGTCGTATGAATATTGATCACATATTCAACACTTGTCTCAGAGACCATGTATGTATTTAATGACCACGGTCTCAACCCGTAATTTCATTGCTTAACAAGCAAGTTCGTAATTCTCATTGAATTTTTTTTTTTTTAATTATTCATTACATATTTTTCTGTCTAAAAAATATGTACCACGCATTTGCCATTCAGCCATGTTGTAGCGTGTGATGGAAAACTAGTCTTGTTTTCATGTATATATTGCAGGTCAAGTCGTGCAATAAAAATCTCAGTCAGTCAGTTGATGTCTTGTGACTTTATTTCAACCCTGTGAACGATTCACATCAGATAAGTTTTTTTTTTTTTTTAAATTAAAGTGCATGTATGCTATCAAATTCTAAGCAATAAAACATGTAATGTTTCGAGGCTACGTTTCACAATTAAACAAACAGTACAAATGTAGAAGTAAAGAAAGTAGAAAATATTGAAAACATTATATGGATGCACTAATTTTAAAGGACAATGGATTCTAATTTGTATTTTGTGCCTTCGATGAATGTACTAAGTATATTGAAATATATAACTAAATTATATTTAGATCTACTGCAATACTTAAAAAAATGGCCGAGAGGGACTACAATATGATGTAATAAACAGCTGATTCGCATATATATATATTAGAAAATAATGCAGAGGAATTCAGATTATGGAGATACACGAGGGGAACAGTAAAGCTAACAAATTTGTGCAACCTATCTGGAAATCTCCGCTTTTCAATTGGGCAAGATATCTATTACTGATTTCGTTACATAGTCTCAAAATTATATCTCGATACTGCGAAATAACTGCAAAGACGTGTACTTTTAACATGAAGTCAAAATTATACCCAGCTTACTAAAATCAAACAAAACCTCTAGTCTCTTTAAAAAAAAACTGACAACTTGTCACATTATCCAGAATGAACAAAGCAACGTCCCACAAGACTTGCTCCCCAAATTGGACGTCTAAAATAACGCCACATGCCTGTATAAACTAGTATGTATCCAGACAAAATCCTAGATCTATACATATTCACTTTCTCGCAGATAGAATGAGACGGGTCTCCGCGATATTGTTTTCTTCTTGTTTGTTGTTTTGTTTGTTTTTTTGTTTATTTTTATTTTTATTTTTTTGTTGTTGTTTGTTTGTTTTTTTTTTTTTTTGTTTTTTGTTTTTTTTGGGGGGGGGAGGGGGGAATTTTTTAAGAATTCCTTATAAATTTTATTCCAGAAATATTTTTACTCCCTTTGAGATACTCTTCTTATAAAAGAGGAATACCTTTATTATTTAAAAACAGATTGATTTCAATATTTAAAAACAGATTGGTTTCAACATTATTTAAAAACAGATTGATTTCAACATTATTTAAAAACAGATTGCTTTCAACATTATTTAAAAACAGATTGATTTCAACATATTTAAAAACAGATTGATTTCAACATTATTTAAAACAGATTCCTTTCAACAATATTTAAAAACAGATTGATTTCAACATTATTTAAAAACAGATTGATTTCAGCATTATTAAAAACAGATTGATTTCAACATTATTTAAAAACAGATTGCTTTTCAACATTATTTTAAAAACAGATTGCTTTCAACATTATTTAAAAACAGATTGATTTCAACATTTAAAAAAGATTTGCTTTCAACATTATTTTAAAAACAGATTGATTTCAACATTATTACAAACAGATTGATTTCAGCATTATTTAAAAACAGATTGATTTCAACTTATTTAAAAACAGATTGATTTCAACATTTAAAAACAGATTACTTTCAACATTATTTAAAAACAGATTGATTTCAACATTTATTAAAAACAGACTGCTTTCAACATTATTTAAAAAACAGATTGCTTTCAACATTATTTAAAAACAGATTGCTTTCAACATTATTTTAAAACATGTTTGATCTCAACATTTAAAAAACAAATTGCTTTCAACATTATTTAAAAACAGATTGATTTCAACATTATTTAAAAACAGATTGATTTCAAACATTTTGAAAACAGATTGCTTTCAACATTTAAAAAACAGATTGCTTTCAAACATCATTTAAAACAGATTGATTTCAATAATTTAAAAACAGATTGCTCTCAACATTATTTAAAAACAGATTGATTTCAACATTTAAAAACAGATTGCTCTCAACATTATTTAAAAACAGATTGCTCTCAACATTTAAAAACAGATTGCTTTCAACATTATAAAAAAACAGATTGCTCTCAATATTATTTAAAAACAGATTGATTTCAACATTTTTTAGAAACAGATTGATTTCAATATTTAAAAACAGATTGCTTTCAACATTATTTAAAAACAGATTGATTTCAACATTTAAAAACAGATTTCTTTCAATATTTAAAAAACAGATTGCTTTCAACATTATTTAAAAACAGATGGATTTAACATTTAAAAACAGATTGATTTCAACATTTTTTTTAAAACAGATTGATTTCAACATTATTAAAAAACAGATTGCTTTCAAATTTTTTAAAAACAGATTGATTTCAACATTTAAAAACAGATTGATTTCAACATTATTTAAAAAAACAGATTGCCTTTCAACATTTAAAAAACAGATTGATTTCAACATTTAAAAACAGATTGCTTTCACAATATTTAAAGACAGATTGATTTCAACATTATTTAAAACCAGATTGATTTCAACTTTTATAAACAGATTGATTTCAATATTTAAAAACAGATTGCTTTCAACATTTAAAAACAGATTGATTTCAATCTTTAAAAACAGATTGCTTTCAACATTTAAAAACAGATTGCTTTCAACATTATTTAAAAAGAGATTGATTTCAACATTATTTTAAAAACAGATTGCTCTCAGCATTATTTAAAAACAGATTGCTCTCAACATTATTTAAAAACAGATTGCTTTCAACATTATTTAAAAACAGATTTCTCTCAGCATAATTTAAACACAGATTGCTCTCAACATTATTTAAAAAACAGATTGCTCTCAACATTTAAAAACAGATTGCTCTCAACAGTATTTTAAAAACAGATTGCTTTTCAACATTATTTAAAAACAGACTTGCTCTCAATCATTATTTAAAAACAGATTGCTTTCAACATTTAAAAACAGATTGATTTCAACATTATTTAAAAACAGATTGCTTTCAACATTATTTAAAACAGATTGATTTCAACATTATTTAAAAAACAGATTTATTTCAACATTATTTAAAAACAGATTGATTTCAATATTTAAAAACAGATTGCTTTCAAACATTATTTAAAAACAGATTGCTTTCAACATTATTTGAAAACAGATTGATTTCAACATTATTTAAAAACAGAATGATTTCAATATTTAAAAACAGATTGATTTCAACATTATATAAAACAGATTGCTCTCAACATTATTTAAAAAACAGATTGATTTCAACATTATTTAAAAACAGATTGCTTTCAACATTAGTTCAAAACAGATTGATTTCAACATTTAAAAAACAGATTGATTTCAACATTATAAAAACACAGATTGCTCTCAACATTATTTAAAAACAGATTGCTTTCAACATTTAAAAAACAGATTGATTTCAACATTATAAAAAAATCAGATTGCTCTCAACATTATTTAAAAACAGATTGATTTCAACATTATTTAGAAACAGATTGCTTTCAACATTTAAAAAACAGATTGATTTCAACATTATAGAAAACAGATTGCTCTCAGCATTGTTTAAAAACAGATTGCTCTCAACATTATTTAAAAACAGATTGCTCTCAACATTTAAAAACAGATTGCTCTCAACTTTTTTTTAAAAAACAGATTGCTCTCAACATTATCTAAAAACAGATTGCATTCAACATTATTTTAAAACAGATTGCTTTCAACATTATTTAAAAACAGATTGATTTCAATATTTAAAAACAGATTGATTTCAACATTATTTAAAACAGATTGATTTCAATATTTAAAAACAGATTGATTTCAACATTATAAAAAAACAGACTGCTTTCAACATTTTTTTAAAAACAGATTGCTCTCAACATTATTTAAAAACAGATTGCTCTCAAGATTATCTAAAAAACAGATTGCTTTCAACATTTTTTTAAAAACAGATTGCTTTCAACATTTTTTAAAAACAGATTGATTTCAACATTATCTAAAAACAGATTGCTTTCAACATTATTTAAAAACAGATTGCTTCTCAACATTATCTAAAAAACAGATTGCTTTCAATATTTAAAAACAGATTGATTTCAATATTTAAAAACATATTGATTTCAACATCATCTAAAAACAGATTGCTTTCAACATTATTTAAAACAGATTGCTTTCAACATTATTTAAAACAGATTGATTTCAATATCTAAAAACAGATTGATTTCAATATTTAAAAACAGATTGCTTCAGCATTATAAAAAAAACAGATTGCTCTCAACATTATTTAAAAACATTGATTTCGACATTATTTAAAAACAGATTGATTTCAATATTTAAAAACAGATTGCTCTCAACATTATTTAAAAACAGATTGCTCTCAATATTATTAAAAACAGATTGATTTCAATATTTAAAAACAGATTGCTCCTCAAAATTTTTTCTTTATAGTTGTGAAAGGACTTTTCCCTCTTATTTTATTGAACTTGAATGTAGTGATTTAATCTATTTCATTTAAAATTAATTTAACCTGCGACCAGTGTTGTTATGTTGTTTGCCTGTTGCTAGGTTTTTACATTTCTGTTTTATAGCTCGGTGTAAGACATATGGGGAAACATTATGATGTCACAAATGAAAACGTTTTTGCATGCATCCAATCAGAGTAACGGAGAGATATATAACAAACGTACTAGATTTGCACACGTGTCCGTATACAGACTAGGGCAGACCCACTACGTCCGCTAGATCTGCTAGCTTTAGCATAAAATTTTTAAATTTCATCCGTTATTTCGCCAAAATGTTTTCGAAACAATGGTTATAGCAATGAAAAAACTTTCTGCAAGTGTTTTGCAGATTTCATCTAGTTGTGGAGATGGTGTTATCCAATCTGTAAGGGGGTGGTAACCAATCGTGTAACGTCATACTCCATACAGTGACGCACTCTCGTACCTCTTTATGCGTAGCGTTCGTCACTGTGTGGACTATTACTGCTTTCACGGGTGAAGAGCTTACAGATATGGCGATATAGTATGTTTCGGGAAATCATCAACTGCGTAAAAGAAAATGAAAAAAATATCCCTTACAAGGGAGCTAAATAGCAAAACTTTGGTAAATATCAAATTTTCTATACATTTTACATTTAATAAAACCGATTCCCACAAGCAGTTAATCTAAGGCTGGTTTTCAAGTATTACTACACTATTTAAGTTCCTTATATATTTCCTTCAATTTTCTACATTTTGTTTTAAAAATCCAGTGCATTAGTTATATATTCATATACACCCATACTATCTTGGTTATGCTAGGACACTATTTGGACACAACATATAAACAAATCAGCATAAGTTATGCTGCATTTTCACCCAACAACAAAAAAATATTTGCATTGGAATGAAATAACAGAAACTTTTTAGTGCAAGTGACCTTTCTGGACCGGCCCGAATCACAACTGATTGCTTTGTTATCCCACGCAAAAACCCAGAGGCTCAACTCAATAAACATTTTATTTTTAGTTTTAGAAGTTAATAATGCTGCTTTCTATTTAATGCAAGTAACATTTTTCACTGGTTAGTAAATCTCCAGAAAAAATCAGAAAACAAATATTAATGATTTTCCTAGGGACTACTATATGATGCAATAACAGCTGATTGGCTCTATTAGTGTAGTGAAACCTTCATGAGACTGTGTCCCTGATAAAGTTATTTGCATAGCTGATCACATCAGTATGACGTGTATCGTATATTGTATTTGATTTTGGAATAACCTGTCAGTAGATAGATAACAAAGGTTCCAGTTTCATCTCTTTGAACTATTTTCTAGCACCTGTCATTCTGTTAGATGCGATTCATTTGCAAATCTGCCGAGGCAAACGAACTCCTAAATCAAATATACATCTAGTTATAGAGTATATAGGTAGCAGGTTAAATCAATTGAGCAATCCGTTAGAGTATTTATGTCATGTGATCTTTGATTCAAGGAGTTCGTTTTGCCTTTGGCAAATGAATCGCATCTAACAGAACGGAACATGCTAGAAGTTGTTCCAAGTGCTGAATTGATATACCTGCTATATATCTACTCTTGTCACTGTGTGATAATGGAAACACCGATTCTTAGACGTTAGAAAGCAAGAAATAATTTAAAAGAAATTCGATGGGAGTTGATCCAAATACCTTTGACATAAACATTCACTCTAACCACTGAGACTTTCGGAACACGACATATAGCGTGGTAAGTTTGTTGCATGACCAAATATTACAAGACTGAAACCGCATTTTACCTGTTTGGTGAAAAAAAAAATAATTTTAAGGCGTAGAGTACGGCCGATTACCTCTATCATTTACCTTTCGAATGCAGATATTTTTTACTTTAGATTATTTGGAAAACAAAAATCTTACGGAGGTACTCATTTGTGTTTTACGGTCATTGATACTTTAAAGTCAGAAAATCCCGAAGACAAGTCTAATTTTTTGCAACAAAATGGCTTATTTCATGGTTTTTATATTTTTTGCAACAAAATGGCTTATTTCATGGTTTATTATGAGTTTAACATTTGAGCTGGAATCTCACTTTTGGATTATTTTCCAAATTTGTAGATACTTTAACAAAATATTTTAGAGGATTTTATCTTCTCAGAACGTAATGTTGGTGTCAAAAATCGATCACTTAGGGAACAAATGATCACCAAAGTTCGACATTTTCCTTTTTTCCCTTTCATGTCTTGCCATATTTCCAACCTTGGACTTTATCAATAGTCCACTTAGTCTCAGTTAAATACATGTCAATAACTGGTGGTATAAAAACCCAAAGAAACGAGAATACAACATTTGATGATATGGAAAATGTTTAAAAAATGCAATGATACTTAGCAACTTGCTCTCCCCTCATGACATCTCCCACATCATCGACGAAAAACCTGAAGAAAAAAAAGAATCAATGTATAAATATTTCGTTACTGTTCAAGGTACGACAGATAATTAGATTAAATTTCCTCATGTTGTCATCTTATTCTTTTATTCAGCGACACAATTATTTCTTTAAATGTCTCTAACATATTCCATGGAGGAGGTATACTAGTCACGATCGCAAAGAGGTATTTGTAGCTTCAAATTCATGGCGCAGAATTAACATAGGTAAATCCGGAGTGGAAACGGATATGGTAATGTTTGCACTCAGATATGATGTCTGGTGTAAAAAAAATCAAAATATCTGAAAGAATATAATTATTTTCATGCACATTTTAGTAATAGTGTGCTTTTGTTTAGTCACATGTAGATAGGGATACAAACCGCAGAGGGTCCATATGAAAATTAAAAGAGTACTTGGCCAAAGTAATTATGATCGCTGGATAAATCTACCTAAGATTTTTCTGAAAACTCTCTTTTGCCTGCGTATCGCCACTAATTTTAACTGCAAACATTCAAAATAAAAATTTCCACAAATCGGCCTTCAAGTGGACCAGTCAGACCTATTTCATGTATGTGCGCAGATACTATAACATTCATGTTTAACCTAAGAAGGGTGTCCAAGGAGCAGATAATATGAATTATTTTAAGCAAAGTATTGTTCTTTTTATGTTAGATTGCGTATTTTGATTTAAAACTGCAGTTTTCACAGATTTGGTCGAACACTCCTACCCCCTTAACTTCGCATGCGATGAAAGCAGAGAGGGGACAGCGTATCATTGATAAAAACGTATTCTTGTCGCATACACTATTCCGTTTTACAGCGTACATACAGGGTACTCCATTGTCATATTATAGTCAACCTTTCTCCTAATAAAGCTAACATAAGCAATCCAGTATTGTCGGGCACACTGTTACTTGCATCGTGCGTGCCGGGTACACCAGTCCGCCCTTGAAATAAACCTTTCTTGTATGAAGCTAAGAAAGACAGTATAATAAGGAAGTACTCTTACTTTTAGAAATAAAAACACTACCCATAAATACCCGTATCTGATAAATCAAATATGGCGTCCTCTAAAAAAGAACCCAGATCAAGTTCAATTTTCACCTTTGGCAAAGAAAAATGACTGTTCCATCATGAATTTTGCATTGTTGAGAAAGATACTACAGTTCACATCTTTATATGAACTGTAGTTTCTTTAAAAGATGTCTGCATTAGGAAAAAAACTTTCAGGAAATATATCACAAGCATTAAATATGTCCATTTTTATTACGATTGTAGTTGTAATTTTTTTTTTTTTCTTTAAGCTGGACCAGCCAAAAGAAATAACTGGCAGAACGGTAAATCAAATTAAAAAGATTAAAAAGCAAAAAGCATAAAGTTAACTACGTGTTTTGAAACATGGAAAGGAAGATGTTGACGGTAAATGTATATACAATTTTATCCATCATGACGTTTGAAGATAAAAGATTGTGTCCTCCCCATTCTTTAAATGCTCCGCTGCTCCCATTTATTTATTTATTTCTTTATTTATTTATTTATTTATTTGCTTGCTTGAATATTGTTTCTAAACAAACTAATTAAAAAGTAGGGACCTACTGATATAGTCATATTTGCAAGAATATTAACTATCGCCTAATGATGTAGTGTAATTTTCTAGTCGATTAAATATTGTTATTATGTAAGTGGTAATTGCCTTGTTATTTTTCTTTGCTTCGTTGCATTTCTTTAAATCAAAAACATCTAGCTGGTTATTTAATATCTTTGAGTAGCATACTTTGATAACTCAGGTATATCTGAGAGTGAACAAAGGCGCTTCGGTTAAAAAGAATTGTAACACTAGTCCAAAACTCCATATGAGTAACCTCACTTGTACCCTAAATAACATATTTACATACATACTTGGAATAAGCATACATACATGGAAAACAACACGCATGCATACACTGAATACATACATACATACATACATACATACATACATACATACATACATACATACATACATACATACATACATACATACATACATACATACATACATACATACAACTTTTGATGGCTTAACTGTCAAATTGAAATAAATTTACCTCATGTAGGGATCAACACTGAGATAAACGGCCTCGCATATCACTTCTGAAATAAATTTGAAACACCTTGAGAGCACAATCAATATATCTGTACGAGTGTATGTTGTGTGTGTGTGTGGAGAGAGAGAGAGAGAGATGAGAGAGAGAGAGAGAGAGAGAGAGAGAGAGAGAGAATGTGTATGTGTATGTGTGTGAGGAGTGACAGACAGACAGAGACTCCCTAATTGCATATACATGTATGTATCGTTCAATCTTGAAGTGATCCCCAATTCGGTTGAGGTGAAAACGTGGTCTTTATCCTTCTTGCAATCATCATGTTAGGACCATAGTTTTGCAGTACTCAACACGATCGTTGAGATTAATTAAGTATAGTAACTTTAATTTTCTGCCAAAATCGTGGTGTGGATACCAGTAAAAACCGATTCTTTCATCCTCCTAAGGAAGATAACAAACAACAGCTAATTAACGTCATGAAAGGCTCAACTATTAATTAATTATACGTATATTTTGCCTAAATGACACCTATTAGATAATTAATTATACATGTATTTTTGCTTAAATGACACCTATTAGTTAATTAATTATACATGTATTTTGCCTAAATGACATGAAATCTTAGTCAGAGAAATCAAGTATTTATCGTACTAGTAAAAACGCTATGCAATCATTACTCTACTTACCTCCATCGTTTAGATTCTCATCAATGTCCTCTTCAACTAATTTGAAATTGCGTGGGGAAGGTTCCCCTTCAAATTTCCTAGCATAAATCCACTTCTTCCCCTTCATTTTGCTTGCCGAAAGGTTTTAACTCCTGAATGTTAACTTGATCAGGCAACGGGTGAACTTAACCGCACGTTTTGTTTTCTGTTCGCACTTGCCAGGACTGACTCTTTCGTGACCTGCAAGTACGCTTTAAATAGTTACGAAGCATTGTCAGCTGTGACGAATGTGCAACAACAGCCGTGTATGGCAAACCATGAGGGCCATAGCGAGCAAATGCTTGGCGTTCTCAAGGCTTGAGGACTCCCGAGCAAATCATATGGCAGAGTTTAATAACAGGACATATTAACTTACGCAATTAAGCTTTCCATTACGTGCAGTAGAGACTTTCATTTCGCGTAATCAAATTAAATGCCAACCCAGCAGGGCTATGATATATAAACTTTACCCGTTCTCTAGGCTCGCAAACGCCATCTCGAGAAACCCAATCGAAAAAGTCACATGGTCTCTCCTTAATAGCGTATGAGAGACAACAGCGATTCAGGTTCTTGAGACTCGAATACACGATCTATATTGCCAAGCAGAAAATTCGTTTTTTATCACATTATCGCTCTTGAGATCGCTTATCGAGAGAGAAATCAACTCAGAACTTCCTCGGCCCCTTTCGTTTATCGAAACGTGAGCAAGGATGCTGATCGTATGCTATATTGAAAACTACTTGAACGAAAAATAAATTCGACTTGACACATCAGTCACTGTGGCTAACATCAGTGCATCTTCGCAAACAACATGGTCGTCGATTCACTTTGTTCCACATCGACCCTTGTTGTATGTAGTTAACCGAAATAGTGTCTTGAATAAGTGCCTCTCGCGGATGAAAGAAATAGCTATTCCCTGTTGCAAGCGAAATAAACTAAACAATGTAAGTACTCGTTACTCATGCGGCGTATTTTATACGGGGACTTGTACGATGGTCACATGCCTTAATTCAAAGGTAAATATCTTGTGTGTTAACAGTTTAAATTGGAGAAACTGACATGCGACACGTTGTGTTGTCTACGGAGGCAGCAATTATTATTTATATCATCTTTTTAGGTAAATGTGACGAGCAACCCTATTGGATTAGTTTCTTTCAACTGCATCCAATCAGATAGCGGAGCAATAGATACCGTGTTAGCTGGCTACATATGCCAAAGGTCGACGTGGAAAGAAGTGGATCGACAACCCTTGGCTACATAAGATGCGGTCAGTGCATATCTGATTGGTTAAATAATGATTCTGTTACATTTTGGCAATGACTTTGATAATAAAAAGATGAGTATTTCCACTGAACTAAACTATGTCGCATACCTACATCAACTGGCAGCAAGCGTAGGTATTCTTCCGGTGAAGATTTTACATCAGCTTGGTGTAAATTACACGTCTAATCCCATTTGGAAACATTGATTTTCCAAATGGTGAGAAATCATATGATTCAAACAAAGTTTTGATCGTCTCTCTCGAGATCACATATTTGAACCTCGAGAACACTTATTCGCGCCTCGAGTACGTGAATCGCTGTTTCCGACAATACTCGATATATAAAGAGAGATGGAGGTTTCGATCCCAGTAATGGAGAACTTTATTACGAAAAATTTCAAACTCTTATGTAGAACTACAGAGTTGTTGGCTATGTGCGGGGTCGACGATGTACTCTCCCACCAATGAAGCCATCCGCTATCAAAATAAAGATCCATTACGATCAACATGTGAACATTTTCAAACTCGTCAGAGGATAGAGAAACCGAATCGGTAAAAAGATTGTCAAAACAAAGCTGATCCTTTTTCGATTACACCCCGAGTCACGCCAACCTTTTCCTTGCAACGCATGAAAATCCCTAAAACTCGCGATTTTCCACCCCATTAAAAACTTATAGTGAACAAAATCATGAATAAGGCAGTGGCAATTACGTCCTAGATGTTACTTTAATGAAGAGACAAGTGGACCATGAAAGTTACAAATTCACTCACTATGAAAAGTTTGGTAAACATATAAAAACATAGCTTGGAGGAGATGGACAGCCATTCGTGTATTTTGTAGACCAAAACTTAGTCTAGAACCCGGATAGCACAAGCGTGTTTCTGCATTAGATTCATCCCTTTGTGACTACAAAATGAAATCATGCATTTTGGACACCACTGTAAATAAAGGGGGAAAAGCATGAAGACAAAATATGGATGTCTCCTCAATCATAACTTTACCCCATGGCCAATCATACGAAACTGTTTAGTGCTACCTTAAGGAAAATTGGAAAGTTTGTCAAATCCCAACCAGTAACATTTCAGAAAGGCCAGATTGTTCCAATCTATAAGGAACAGCCTACTTGCTCAGTTATAACCTTTTAACTTTGCGTTATAATGAAGATTTAGCAGCGTAGATTCCCTTTTAGGCACAATTGAAAATACATTTTTTGTATTGGAATTTAATTAAAGAGCAGTAGCAGGTAATTCGGATGATATCAATAAAGCACTTTCTAATTGTGGATTTACGTGATTACTACACACCATGATCAACAAACAGACATATACATGATATACATGTGCCTGTACAGTCAGTTGTGCATAATACACTGATCACAAACGAACAAATCTAACTAAGTCAATAAAACATGAAATACAGGTCAGCGTGACCTACTTTTGGAATGATGTCATAAATACCACAAAGTATCCGCACGAAGGTACATAACCCTACCAGGAAGATACCTTGAGAATAGCTTAAAGTCTATGCTAATATACACACTAGTGAAATAAAACGGGCATATGCTAATGTACACACTAGTGAAATAAGACCAGGCATATACTAATGTGCACACTAGTGAAATAAGACCCGGCATATGCTAATGTACACACTAGTGAAATAAAACCAGGTATATGCAAATGTACACACTAGTGAAATAAAACCAGGCATTAGTGAAATTTAAATACATAGTTCATTCATATGAGCCATAATCAAAACCTTCAGCACAAAACTTTAACCTGTAGACAACATCTGTCTACACTGACAACGACGGGGTCATTACAGAAGTTCTTCTGTTCTTATACAGAATCGAACTAAAACAAAATTGCATAAAGTTGGCATGAAATGTTGACCCAGGAACATGATCTTTTTGCAAATATGATCTTTGACCGTTGTGACCATGCGATTACTTTCAAATGGTAACACTGTTATGTAAATTTTAGACAGCAGAGGGATAAATAGTGATGGTTTTACATTTTTATTTTTTACCATTACTCACTTGGCGCATATTCGAGCTTCGAGTGGGTGGATCACTGTTTGCTCGAATAAGGGTTCGTCATCTGATCCGGAGATATGGAAGTTGGGGTGTGGAGGTGGAAAGTGTTGGGGAATGCTAACAGCGGACTGATACACTGAGAAAGAATATGACGTAGAAGATAAACAGGAGAATGAAAGAAATAATGAATGGATTTAAGTGACGCTCCATATTTTATATGCATTTTGAAAAATCGGATGTTGTTGGTGTACAGCCTGCATCTGTTTGAAATATATAGCTGATAAATTGAATTAAATAGTCTTTCCAGTAATTTTTTTTTAAAGTGATATTTGTGTAATGGTTTGAAGAGAATGGCATGGAAAAAGATTCAATTTCTTATTATGCTAAGGTCCTGAATTTGACAGGCCTCTTCGATACAGACTGAATTTTGAACCCCAACGAGTCAAGCTTAACACGTAAGTATCCGGATGTCTAGAGAGGTCAACACAAGCCTCAAATGTAAAGCCTGAGGGCTCGTCTCCAGTCAACATGTGACGGATTAATGAAAAAACTCATACATTTTCAGTTAAAGAAACCCCATGCTATGTAAACATGTCCTGAAAAATGACCCCATATTACAATTAGAACACTATTCCCAGTAATGACAGCGCTATTTTAAAGCGTGTTAAAACTCGTATTGTGTAATGCATATCTATGGTAGACAAGAAGGGTCAAAATTAAGTATAAGTGGTTGCATTCTAGAATTAAAGTTCACCAATAAAAGTATCCACCTATATATCCTCATATGTACCCGTCAATAAAAGTATCCACCTATATATCCTCATATGTACCCGTCAATAAAAGTATCCACCTATAGATCCTCATATGTACCCGTCAATAAAAGTATCCACCTATAGATCCTCATATGTACCCGTCAATAAAAGTATACACCTATATATCCTCATATGTACCCATCAATAAGAGTATCCACCTATATATCCTCATATGTACACGTCAACAAAAGTATCCACCTATATATCCTCATATGTACCCGTCAATAAAAGTATCCACCTATATATCTTCATATGTACCCGTCAATAAAGATAAGCAGATAAAAAGAATTAATAGTATCCAAACCCCGAATACAAAATGCTTATCAACGGCACATAATACATGTATTAAAACAGAACAATGTTTCTTTCACAATTAAGCTACCAGCTAATAGCCCACCAAGAGTTGTTGAAACCAGAAGGTTTTATGTGAAACTAATAACAGAATGGTAAAAAAGGAAATGAGTTTCAGAAGCAAAAATGACAAATAACAAAAAAAACATGATTGATCATTGTATAATATGAAAACTTGCTGGTAATAAGAGGTATATTGTCAGATGAACATGTTACTGTGATATATAGATTATAATTGTCTCTACATGTAAAATATGTTACAATTAAAACATGCTTAATCCACCATTTGCATCACTTTATAAGTCCACATACACCAAAGTTGGTTACACTATTCCTCTGCATCGGTGTTAATCCAGTTGATAACATTAGTTTATATGCCTTTCGCCTTCTGTTCAGTAATATAACTTTTTGAATGTGTTACGACATAAAAGCAATGAGAAAGTCACATGTATGAAATGGTGTTAGCAAACAAAATTAGATCCAAGCAATTGCAAATGCACAGATATTATATGAATGTTCATCGTGTACAAAACCTATGCCATATTTTGCACCGATATGAATATTACCGTATACAACAGATGACACTGTATTTTATTGCTGACTTCTTACGAAGTGACAGTAAAAATTTATAATGAATTATATGTTTACATTTCACGGTTTATTGGGACCAAGTCAGTTGTACAATATTACGTGTAAATGTTTACGTGTTTTGGATTTTTTTAATAGAAGGACTGGACCCCTTACAGAATTGTAAAAATTATATACCCTTTATACGGTATCTAGTTTATCATCAATCAAATTTTCATACTTTATTTCTTCAGCACGAGTTTCAGTTTCTGTTTATTAATGACTTAACTCAATAGACCTTGCGTTTTTTAATAATGTTACTAGACGGACATTCCTAGATGATAGATTACAATGAGGCGTGAAATTTATAAATAGTGTATATTATTCATAGCACCAGACTTTAATGTTGTAGTTTATACAGCGCGAGATCACTTCCGGTGTCACGTGTCAAGGTAAATTATGGACACACCTTGACACGTCAGTGACTGAGATCACTATTCTTGTATCATCAATAATACGGTCATTGACTCTTGAACAACAGTTTTCTTTAGCAGCATTACTGCAGTGTATAACCGTATACCCATGCAAAGTGTGTTTTTGAGTGTTGTACGGAGTACTGGAGTGCAGAATTTAAGTATACATGAATGTAGCACTAGTATTCTCCGAATCATTTAGATCATGAATTAATCTTTGTCTTTATTTTGTTTTCGTTGCGACAATTTTCTAAGACATTTATTGATAATAATTGGTCATAAAGTGGCCCATAAACAACAGTTGTAATTAACTGTAGTGAAACGTGCTATGTTGATTGTGACAGGTGTATTGTCATACTGTTGTTAGGAAGAGTTAAATGGACATCACAGTACGGGAAACTTAAAAAATTGTATCCTAAGTACGGGACTGGAAACTTGTATTCTAAGTACGGGACTAGAAACTTAAAAAGTTGTATCCTAAGTACGGGACTGGAAACTTAAAAAGTTGTATCCTAAGTACGGGACTGGAAACTTAAAAAATTGTATCCTAAGTACGGGACTGGAAACTTAAAAAGTTGTATCCTAAGTAATTCATACTATACAGCACTGTTGTCATGTTTAAACTAGAATTAGCTGTATATCGTTGGTTTCAACTATGGGCGTTGATTCTTTATTTGCGTGCAATATATTTTGTGACCGTTTATTCTTGGTTTTTCTTTTGCATCCATATGTTTCATTTAATTGGGGCTTTAAACATCAAATCAGTACCGTGTGTTTGCCTAGATTTAAGTGCTAATAAAATGGAACAGATTTTCAAAGGCTATAGGCTGTTTTCGATCTTTTAGTCTTACGATACACTATTGATGCAACTTTCAATAAATTCAAATCGACCTTTTCATGTTTCACTAATAGTCTCTTCATTGCGAACAAGTATCAAAAATTACCGGAACTTTATTGTGTGAAAAGACTGTAGCTAAGTCCATCAGATACGAAATTTTCATGCTATCCCGAAAATATCTTTTTTAAAGTAGAAAGGAAATAATAACCAACCTTGACAATGACAGCATTACCATCAGAATGAATGAAGATCATGTCATTAAATTCAAAACATGCAGGAATACTGAAGACCACTCAAACAGCACCTATGGGTCTCCCTTAGATATCCATTCCAAACCTGCAATCTACTCAGAACATGAAGAAGAACGTGTAAGGAAAAATTCGTGAACAAAAGCGGGATGTGTATATTTGATGAAATCGATCATTATGCCATGAAACAGAGAACAAACAAGATTTCCAAAAGGTTATAAAATGTCGTTATATCACAATGAAAACACGACAAAATTTCCACTGGCTGAAACTCCATACAATGATCATTATTGACAGATTTCCATTTTAAAAATGTATACTTGTGCTTTCCACGAGGTTGTAAAATGGCGTTCCAACCGAACAACAGACTTATTATGAGATATATTGACATAACTCAACCATTTTGAAGAGTAGAATACACAGACTCGCGACTGAAAGGCCGATGGTTTGAACCCAACCATTGGACAAGCCTGGGTCAGGTACCGCGGTGTGTCCTTGGGCAAGGCACTTTACTCTGTTTGCCTCGGCACTAAATAACCTACGTGTGTTGCTGTGCCATAAAACACCAAACCAAACGAAACCCTTTCATGGAAGGTTCATGGGATACGTGAGTGGCCAGAAAAAAATCGGACACGAGAGGGACGGTTCAGCCAGTTGAGATGTATGTGACGCATCAAAATGAAAAATTAATTTAACAGTTCCATCAGATCAGCATCTGCGCAATACATATACCAAAAAGACAGAAGAATCCGGTATCTTGATATATGTATGTATGTATGTATGTATGTATGTATGTATGTATGTATGTATGTATGTATGTATGTATGTATGTATGTATGTATGTATGTATGTATGTATGTGTGTATAATCAACTTCCTGGCCTGTTTCTGTCACAAATTTGCTTTGTTTGAGTGAAAACTCTAAGAAAAACCACCATTTTATTTTCCCCCGCCGTAATGCTGTGGTGAGTATTGATTTGATTCTGTCTTGACGTCTGTCTCAAGCTTGTTAACATGATTACGCTACAACCAATCTAATTGGAAGAATGCAGTGTGGTATGTTTAATTAAATGCACTTACACTTGATACGACTGAAAATTCACATTGTTTCAGTAATTTCTGCGATTTTTATCATATTTTCATTGGTTAGGGGCTGAAAATTTACTGCTTCAACTCGTTAGCAATGTTGTACCAAAATGGTTGAATAATGAAATATCATATATTTATTTATCTAAGTGCGCATGTTTTCCGTGCTGTTTCGACACTTTTTGCATTGTGTAGTGTGTGTGTATAAGCGTGTTTGTGAGTCGGAGGCGGCGGCTTGCAAGTCCAAGCAAATTGACAGGTCTTGTTTTGATTGGTGCAGCAATTAGCCCATATTGGCGTTCTGATGTTTATTGGACGTCCGACTTTTATTCGAGTATCCCCACCCCAGTAATGTAGTATTTCCAATGCAATGCCTTAAACAATGCAAACGAATCTTTAGCACAGGGAACTGTTTAGAATATTTCTATCTGTAACAGTGCAACGGAAACAAACAATACAGGCAGTACAAATCGGGGCCGTCGCATATGGGACCTAATATGAATTTTTTTTTTTAAATATCTGTCAGATTCGGATCGATTAAACTACCTCGAGACAGAAGAGAACCAAGTAGATACATAGGCTTCTGATTTTGCTGCTGTGACAATGACTCCTTGTGTATGTAGCTTATACTTGCACGAGAAAGAAAACAGTACAACACGACATCAAACATAAAATGGTTATACACAGTGATTACTGCCAGTATAAGTCCACAAATATAAAATGCTGTAAATAAACAGGCCAGAAAAGTACATTGTGGAATGTAAAAAGGTGTGCTGTGTGTCTTCAGGTCTACACAGCGGTCGCTTTTGTAAATTACCTTTGGTTCTGAATAGAAGGTTGTAGTATAATCTGTTTTCAATAATATTTACGGTTCACGAACCTCGTATTATCCTTATAGACCTATATCCTGTTCAGACATGTAGAAGTGTGTTTATATCTATGCTTGTGTAACAACACAATCTTAATATGACACATGCAGCTATGTCAAGGTAAAATAAGTGTCAGAGGCCGTTCATGTGGGGAAAAAAAAAGTGATAAACGAAAAGCGTTAGTTACTTTTTAAATGATGTTGTCATATATACCACAAAGTATTCGCACGAAGGCACATAACCCTACCAGGAAGATTGCTTGAGAGTCTGACCTATAAGTGTAGCTCAAAGCCGTGAATGCATGAAATATAGGTCACAGTAACCTTCGTTTAATGTGATGATCCAGTACTCGATATAATGGCACCATAGAGAAAACAACATTACTGTACACTCAAAGTTATATGACTCCCTGAATATATGCCCAAGGATAAAAGCAGTCACTGAAGTGTGTATTGGTATCCCATAAATTCCAAAGAAATCAATAAAAATTGTGTAGAAAAGTTACATGCTGTTTAACACACTTAGGTGAATTTTAAACGCATATTTCCTTCCTACAAGCCAGAAACAAAACCTTAAATACAAAACTTTAACCTGATGTCTTCACAGAGCGAATCTTAAACGCAAACTTTGACCTCAAACTTTCCTCATAAATTACAAATAAATCAGCAAATTTAGGTTTAATAAAGTTTTCAATAAGGTCGGGAATAAATAGTAGTGAAATAAGACCAGACATATGCTAGGGAATAAATAGTAGTGAAATAAGACCAGGCATATGCTAGGGAATAAATAGTAGTGAAATAAGACCAGGCATATGCTAGGGAATAAATAGTAGTGAAGACCAGGCATATGCTAGGGAATAAATAGTAGTGAAATAAGACCAGGCATATGGTAGGGAATAAATAGTAGTGAAATAAGACCAGGCATATGCTAGGGAATAAATATTAGTGAAATAAGACCAGGCATATGGTAGGGAATAAATAGTAGTGAAATAATTGTATAGTTCATTCATATGAGCTTTAATCAATACCTTAAAAACAAACTTTAAGCTGCCGACACAATCTGTCCGAACCGACGACAACGGGGTCGTTGCAGAAGCGTTTCTGTTGTTCACAGGGGCGAGCTTTAAAAAAAAAAAAAAAAAAAAAAAAAAAAAAAAAATTGGATACAGCTAATATCAAATTTTTACCCAATATTGTGAAATGTCATCTTTTTGCACTTTATGACATTGACCCTGGTGACCCTGAGATTACCTTCAAGTGGTAACAATGTAATGTAATTAATATAAAACTGAGAGATAAATGGGTAAAGTTTCAGATTCAAATCTATTACCATCACTCACACGGAGCGTATTCGAGCCTCGAGTGTGTGAATCCCTCTTTCCTCGAATACGGGTTCGTCGTCATATCAGGAAAGATGGAGGCTGGGGTGTGGAGGTGTAAAGGGTTGGGGAAATGCTATCAGCGGACTGATAGACTGAGAAAGAAGATGACGCGGAGGACAAGGATGAAAAGAGAATGAAAGAAATAATGAATGGATTTAAGTGACACTCGGCATTTTATATGTATTTTGAAAACTCGGATGTTGCTGGTGTGCATCTTTGAAATATAAAGCTGTTAAGTTTTATTAAATACTCTTTCCAGTAATTTTGTTATTTTAAAGTGGTATGTGCATAATAATTTGAAGAGAATTGCATGGACAAGGATTCAGTTTGTTATGAAGGTAAAGTCATGTCATAAATCTGCCATGTCTTTTCGATATGGGTTGAATTTTAAGCCCCAACGAGTGAAACCTAATGCATAAGTACCCGGATGTCAGGAAAGGTCATACAAAATTAAACGTAAAGCTTGTGGGCAAATCTTCAACCAACAAGTAGCTTTTTTTTAAAGTAGCTTATTTTTAAAAAAATACATTTTCATTTAAAGAAATCATGTCCTGAAATATAGCTATATTTTACAATTAGGACACCGTCCATAGTAATGACAACGCTGTTTTTAAAGCCCTTTAGAATTAGATTTAACCTTGCACAAATGTGCAATGTATATTTATGGCAGACAACATGGGTCAAAATTAAGTATTGTAGTTGAATTCTAGATTTCTAGTTCACCAGTAAAATTATCCATCTATTCATCCTTATTTATATACGTCAATAATGATAGAAAGATAGATAGTATCCAAACCCCGAATGCAAAATGCTTATCAACGGCTCATAATACATGTATTAAAACAGATAATGTTTCTTTTACAAGTAAGTTACCAACTAATATTCCACCAAGAGTCATTGAAAGCAGAAGGTTTTATGTGAAACTAATAACAGAATGGCAAACAAGTGAAATGAGTTTTCAGAATTAAATATGACAAAAAAACCCAAGATTTATCAAGATAGTATAATATGAAAACGTGATTGTAATAAGTGGTATATTGTCTAGATGAACATGTTACTGTGATACATAGATGTATCGACTGTCTCTACATATAACATATGTTACAATTAAACATGCTTAATCCACCATTTGCATAACTTTATAGGTCCATATACACCAAAATTGGCTACACAATTCCTCTTAATAGGTGTAAATCCAGTTGACACTATGCCTGATACCTCTCAATAGGTGTAAATCCAGTTGACACTATGCCTGATTCCTCTCAATAGGTGTAAATCCAGTTGACACAATGCCTGATTAATCTCAATAGGTATAAATCCAGTTGACACTATGCCGGTTCAGTAATATGACTTTTCGTATGTGTTACGACACAAAATGCAATGAGAAAGCCACATGTATGAAACCGTGTTAGCAAACAAAATTGCGACGATTTCTTCCAAGCAATTCCAAATCATATCGTGTACAAAACCTATGCCATATTTTGTAGCGATATGGATATTACCGTATACAACGGATGACACTGAATTTTATTGCTGTCATTCTTTACCGAGTGGCAGTAAAAATTGATGAATTATTATGTTTCGATTTCACGTTAATGGGGACCGATTCAGTTGTACAATAATACATTTAAAGGTTTACGTGTTTTGGTTTCTTTTGTTTTTTTTCACAAAAGGACTGAGCTCTTAAATAGACTTTTACACTGCTTAATAACGTTGCTGGATCTCCATTCCTATATGTTAAATTACAGTAAGGCGCGAAGTTTATGATTAGTGTATTAATCAAAACACCAGACTTTGAGGTTGCGGTTTATACAGCATGAGACCACATCCGGTTTCACGCGTTAAAGTAAGTTATGGAAACATCTTGACACGTCAGTGACTGAGATCACTGTATCTTCAATAATAGTTTTCTTTAGTAGTATTACTATAGTGTATAACCGTATAACCATATGAAGTGTGTTTTTGTGTTGTAAGGAGTACTGGAGTGTAGAATTTAAATATGCACAAATTTTAGATTTTATTTTAATGATCAGGCTCCGCTCATATCAAAGTGTTGAAAGAAAATGTTTTAAAAAAAGAGAATACAAACATAAAATAACCACAAGATGTGACAGATTAAATAAATGAAGACTGATTTTATTGTCTCAAAAAAATTCTATTTAGGGGAGATTAGTGTCTTGACCACCGGATTAAAAGGTTATTGTTTTATCGCTCCGTCTAATGAAAACACTAAACCCTCATTTAAAAGTAACATCGGCCATTCTTGTAATTTACACATAACACCTATTTTACTTTCTGGTTTCGCCATAGTTAAAATGTCCACGTGCAAATTGAAGCGTAACTTTGTGAATGAAAATTAATAACTTTTCTTTATGATCCTATAATTTTACACTCTTGTAATATTCATTTCTCTATCCTCTTGTTTATTTCATTTATGTGTGTTCATATATTTTGTCCTATTTGTCACTTTTTTCTACATTCATTTATTCGTTCGTTCATTGATTCGTATGCTCACACACACACTCTCTCTCTCGTCTGTTTTTTCGTTTATTTGCTTATACATTCCTTTATTTAAATTCATATTATTATGAAGGATGACTGGTGAAGCAGCAAACTGAATTAATTATATCATTCTGTTAGTCTTAGTTAAAATAATTCAGAATAAAGAAATCGTCATAAAATTCTTAACGGACAAAAGAATTACTGCAGAAGTTTTGATGAAAAAAATATATATACCCGGGAAGTTAGAGAGTATAAAACTGTCCTTTTCTAACTAATTTTGCATAAATTGCATAAATTCTTCTCTCTCTCTCTCTCTCTCTCTCTCTCTCTCTCTCACACACACAGACACACACACACACATACATATATATGGATTAATATAAAATTCATATAACTTACTGGATATGAATGAATAACATTGAACGTGAATAAAAATGATTGCATACCAAAGATAATTATCGAATACGAATGAAAAATATAGCATTTAAGTGGTAAATATTGAATTGGAATGTAATATATCAAATATGAATGGAATTTATTGCATATGAACGTAAAACATAAGAGATGAATGCAAAATATCGCATATAAAAGATAATATCTATGTATGAATAGTGAGCATCGAATTTAAATTGAACAGTTTTGCAGCATGAATACAAATTATTATATATTAGTTGATTTTATTGAATTTTGCCACGTTTGACACGGCTTAAACCACAGTGTTATTACAGATGTATTCACTTTTTCCACAGTTGCGATGTAGCAGTTTCAATCAACTCCCCTTAAACTAATTTCAAAAATCAGTTTAAAAATACTCTAGGATGTACTGAAACTGGCATTGTACCAGTTTTCAAAACACTCCTCTTAATGTCAAGACACTCCCCTTAATGTCAAGACACTCCCCTTAATGTCAAGACACTCCCCTTAACTTATGTATTAAAAGTAGTATGACCTTTTATTGGAGATAAATATAAAGTTCCTGTTATGATTGTTTACGTTTAAGACATAATATAAGCGGATGTAAATATTAAGTACATTTATGAATTGTCTAAAAAAAGAAAACGTCGGTTACCTTTATTACTTAATAAACATTTTTGAATTCCAAATGCAGATCTGAATGAAGTTCAGCTGATATAGATACATATATTTAATGAAATAAATATGCAATTTTGCATAGATCTAGTGTGTACCCATGCTTGATTGACAAAGTTGAGACCGTTTCATAAAGTTCACATTTTAAAAGAGTTTGTTTTCGTTAATAGAAGCATACATTTTCGAAGCCAGTTTATAGTTCGCACATTTCTTAAAGTTAATTTATACTTTTGTAATTTTTTTATACGGCCTCTGAACAAGTTGTATTCAATTTATTGTGCCATATCAATCTTATTCATAAGAAAATTTTCTTTTCATTTTTTCCGAAAATTAATTTAAAGCAATGGAAATTTGGGTATCAGTATTTTTGATTAAAAGGTAAGGAGCCCTGCATCTTGTAACTCTAATATCGCTATTGAGCATCTGATAGATACTTTTCTAAAAATCGACAAGTTATTAACATTGGTGTACCTCCTGCAGTGTGTGCCCTTCATTCTTACTTACATACTGTCGTACATGAAAACAGTCAAGATTCAATAAAATAAATGGAATCAACAGTAGCCACACAATTATCCATCTTCATAAGTAGTATTTCAAATAAAAATATGACTTTACACAGCCGGAAGCAAATCTTAAATAACTGCGGTGAAGTGCTCTCTCTCTCTCTCTCTCTCTCTCTCTCTCTCTCTCTCTCTCTCTCTCTCTCTATATATATATATATATATATATATATATATATATATATATATATATATATATATATATATAAATATATATATATATATATATATATATATATATATATATATATATATATATATATATATATATATATATATATAAAGGGTTTACTATTCAGTGGTCTGTGCATGATTAATTTGTATTATACGAGTCTTTCTTGTGTTGAAAACTTGTATTGGACGAGACCACGAACGCGTCCAGTCTAATATTGGTTTTTCAACACAGCATAGACAAGTACAATACAAATCCATCTGTATAATGAAACTCAGTTCTAATAATGCATTCTTGATATTTCAAAAGTAGAGGTTTATGTAATTTATCACCTAACCTCAGTTCTAATAATGCATTCTTGATATTTCAAAAGTAGAGGTTTATGTAATTTATCACCTAACCTAAGTTCTAATAATGCATTCTTGATATTTCAAAAGTAGAGGTTTATGTAATTTATCACCTAACCTCAGTTCTAATAATGCATTCTTGATATTTCAAAAGTAGAGGTTTATGTAATTTATCACCTAACCTCAGTTCTAATAATGCATTCTTGATATTTCAAAAGTAGAGGTATATGTAATTTATAACTAATGCATACATGTGTGTGTCTGTACAAGTTCCTGGTACGCAATAGCTTTAGAACAAAATTCCATGTTAAAAAAGTGAAAATGAAAATGTGAAGTAAGTAGAAGAAAAATGTCACATCCCATTGAAAATAGAAAATAATACTACGATACTAACATGATGGTGATGATTATGATTATAATGGGTTATTTTGAACTTATTGTTTTGATGTTATTATTAATATTAATATTATTATTATTATTACTATTATTATTATTGGTTGATTTGTATGATTTAGTTGTTTTGTGGTAGTAATAATACTTGTTGTTGCTACTGCTGTTGCTACGGTTGTTGTCACAAAAGTTGTTGAACTGGTAATCTTATTATGTTTATTTCTTCCTTTTAATTTCATCATCTCCTCTTCAACAAACAAGATGTAGGAGTACTTTGATTATATAAAAAAACACATTTATTCTTCCTAAAAATTAAATTACTGAGATTAACAGTCCGTTATTAACGACTAGTAAAAGTAAATACGGGAAAGTATAATACTTGAAAATTTTTTAAATCTAATTTGCAAATTTTATTATAGACATGTGCTACATTTCGAGACGTTTGCTACGATATATAAATGCAGTTTTGTTCTCAAAGCAAACTGAATAAAGAAATAAACATATCAAAGAACATTTGAGTGGATATTTGTTATCGATTGATATTGGAGCTTACAAGTGTTTTCAAAGTAAATTAGCTTAAGTGGGGTTGTCCCAACCAAACCAAAACATTGTTGTGTTTCTATGTTTGATACCAATAGATATTTATTATTCTTAATTGTTTTTCTAAATGTATGAATGTGAGAATATCCATTTTTTTAGCAAGGGAAATAACTATAGGAATCAAGCTACAGCATTTACCTCCCTTGTAAACACCATGTGTTTCCACGGTCCAATACGTAATTGTTTGATTTTGTTGGTTTTAATGGCACTTATAAAACATTATTGGTACTATCATGCCGAGGAAGTGGAAGCTAAGTGCCTTTCGCACAGGTTAGACTTGGCGGGTCACAAAATCGCGACACTTGGATTACGAATTTGACGCTCTACCAACTAAGTTTACCGCGACTCCCCAAAATATATAAGAGATTTTTGCAATCCAGTGTAGCATATTCACATGAATTAGATTCAGAAACTGTACAATATGCAACGATAATAAACAGTCACATGGTGTAAATGAAACATGGACTTGTTGCCTATTGAAGGTGTATACTGTATAAAAATATAATGAAAATGTTGTTCTTGTTGTTGTCGTCATGGATATTTCAGAAACAGAATATAACAAGTTGCCAGAAGACATCAAAACTCGCATGAACAGTGGTCTTTGACACTAGGGATAGACTGGCCACAATAAAGTAAAGAGCAAGAAAAGAAGCTCACTATGACTTGTTTTCCTTTCATAGATGAGCACAATAATGCAAGGAACATCCTGATCAGGTTCCATGTCCATATCGTTCATATAGCTGCAGATTTGCCAGTAAGACGAAACGTTTTACATTGTGACCAACTTTAACTTAAAGTATTTTAAAAGGATGTAAGGAATATCCTAGCCATGCTCCATAAACACAGTAGACCTACAGCCCATAGTTAAATTCCAGCATGTCAAAACTTTTACAGTTTGATTAACCCGTAAGCAAGAAAAGTCATAAGTGTATGAAAACTAGTTCACTATGACTTACCTTTCCCCTGGTTTTATTCAGAATGATGCAAGATATTATGCCTATGTTGAAGATTTGTCAGGAGGACAAAACTTTTCAACTGGTATAAATCTGTCACTAACATCCATTAATATAAGAATAGAAAGGTATGTCATTGTGACTATTCCAGGCAAAAATTTCTATATATATATATATATATATATATATATATATATATATATATATATATATATATATATATATTAGCACATATACTACCATTGGTCGACAATCAAGCAACCTTTCGGGGACAGCTGTCCCCCAGAGGATATATATAGTGTCTCCCAAAACTAAAGCAATATTCCCAAGCATTTCTGTTATTAGCTAAATGTATTAGCTGTTTCATAAGCATGAATACTATAGTGAAAAGGTTGAGACTTATTTTAAAATCAAGTTTATTAGAAAGGATGGGTAGATTTTTACATTTTTCAGTTTTGATATATATTCACGTTGCAACCTTTCGGCGACATCATGTTTTCTCTGCATATCTCTGTTGAATGTGTGTATGTTTACAGGACTATGACAAATTTTCAAATGCTTTTTTTATCATTATCGTTGTTACATATTGGCCTTAAAGAGAACCAGGACTTGCGAGAACCCGTCCTTTCCTAGAACCAATATGAACACGGGGAATGTTACGAGGTGTTCCGATTCTCAAAACCATGTAACTAATGAGCCGAACGCAGTGACGCTGCTCAAATTTCACTGGATACAAACCAGGTCCGAAAGTAACTCAAACATTGTTTATGTCCTTTGTTAGATTTATCGTCAGTTTGATCAGTGGAAGTAACTAAAACGTGGACAATATTTAAAAAAAAAGGAATGTGATTTTTTAAAACTTTTGGCCAACTTGTAAACTAAATATTATGGTAAACCAGTGCACGAAATCTCTCTCCTTCCTTCATTAGAAAGGTTTATGTATTTCATAATGCGTAAATGGGATGGTTTTGTTTTATTTCTTCTGGGTAATAGAGTTACAAAATGACTCTAGCCAATAATAATTTCGTTGGTCACGGTGAGCTCATTCAAGCTTCGGAAATTATGTATAAACTTTTGTATATGCTCAATAACATCATAGAAGACACTAGAAATTGAATACATAGTACTATGTGATCAATCTAAATTCCAATTTGGCAGATACATTCACCTCTTATTTAAGACAAAAATATTTTTTAAATATTGTCTATTTTAATCTGTGTACATGCAATCAAATTACATTAATCTTATCATAAGTATATACTAGTATTTCTTTTAAACCACGTGAATTGTCGTTTGTAGACTCAAACAATTGACATGTAATCCATATGTGGCTTTCACATGCGTGCTCGTGTGTGTGTGTGTGTGTGTGTGTGTGTGTGTGTGTGTGTGTGTGTGTGAATGTGTATGTGAAGAAAGAGATGGAGGCAGAAATAAAGAATGAGAGAGAGAGGAATCTAAATAAGTGGGTGAAAAAAAGAGAGTTGATCACATAAAGAAAGTTGCGGAGATTCAATCAATCAGTTAGACAATATTCTCTCCTGTAATATCTTTCATATCGTATGGTGGGGGACTAAAAAAGGTATATTGGCAGAGAAAACTCGATCGCTAAAGAGTCCCCGATTTATGTAACAATACCCTTTTTGATACCCCACCCTACGATACCATGTAACTAATCCTGTTATCCCACTCTTCAGACGACATTCACACCTCGGAGGGCGATATGTATGTTAATGTGGCCGCGGATGCTGCAGTCCTTGCATTTATTAACTGTTCTGTATCATATGGATCTTCCGTCATAGTGGCTGGTATAAGGATGGATACTACAGAAGTGCAAATTCTTTTTTTTTAATCGAAATTACATTGCTAAACTTACCATTTCTTTCGAATTTCTGAATTTAATGCCAATTTTTCTTTCAATATTTCTCTAATAATTGAAAATATTGCAAGCTGAGGGATTTTTCCTTTTTTATTTCTACAGATTGATTGTATCTGACTTTAACATACATACCTTATATACTGTCCCTGATTTTATCTAAATGCGGACTTTACTGTCCCTGATTTTATCTAAATGCGGACTTTACTGTCCCTGATTTTATCTAAATGCGGACTTTCGTTCCTAATTGTAACTGCGGACTGAAAAGAAAGATTTGTTGCCAAGTTTGTGGTGTCAACCTGTTTGATTTTGAATTTCCGATTATTCCGGAGACAAACAGACTAAGTTAAGCTCTGGTGATGTACATCAGTTTGATATAAGCATTTTTAAATAGACTAAGTTATGATAAACTATATAGAAATTACCAACATCAGGCCAGAATCCTGAATATAATAGTAAAAAAGATGAAAAAGATTTCATATTGTAAAAGCTATTAAAATTTAATTTGCAGTATTGACATAACCGTCTAATACGTACGTATGAGCTCAATTTCACAGTCAATGATTTTCTTTTATGCATTTTCTTCTTTGATTCTATCTCAGATGAAAAATGATCGAACTGTTATCAGTGTGTATTTCCACCCTAGGGCATGTGTTCATTTCACAAGCTATATGCGTCGATTAGAAGTTTTGTCATACGTGCATAAATTGTAAAGTATTAAATATACAGTATGCCTTCGTGAGCAAACAGTCGTATAAATAGGAACAATACCAGCATATTAAGAAGTGTGAGTCCCCGAGACACCTGTAATATGAAAATCTCCATATTCTTCATATTTACACCCGTCACAAATTAATCATACTGAAGGTAAACATAGGTCTGTGTACCATAACTTTGGGCTTGGGGTCTTAGCTATAATCCCGGTGGACGACAAATTATAAGTCTCGAACATATTTCACGTAGATAAAGATGAAAAAGATTTCAGATTGTAATAGCTATTAAAATGCAATGTATTTAGTAACCGTCTACCACATATTTATGAGCTCAGTTTCACAGTCAACGATTTTCTTTAATGGTTTCCTGCTTTGATTCTATCCCGGTTGAAAGATTTTCTAACAAAGTTTTTAGGGTGTAATTCCACCCTAAGACCTGTTTTCACTTCATGAGAGAGAGAGAGAGAGAGAGAGAGAGAGAGGGGGGGGGGTACCATAATTTGGGGCTTGCATTCTTAGCTGTATTCCCTGTGGGAGACAAATTAAAACTCTATAACATGTTTCATATAGATAATGAAGATTTTCTATGTAGCTTCACTTCATATTAGCACGTTTTCTCCTGTTGGATCCAGGGATACATCCCCTCTGTATGGTATGGAATTTGTAACTTACAGCAATTATTCATGTGTAACTAAGCCTTTTCCAAAAGGAACCATGAAAAAGTCTGCATTTAGATTCACTCATAAAAGTTTCTAATGGAGCTGATACTCAATGAAAAGACATATAATATAACAAGGAACAAATGCAATGATTTTATTGGAGATACCTGAATTGTGAGAAGTGACTATGAAAAACTTGTGCGCGATGTAATGTGCATCAATTCTTACTCGGAGATGGCACATATATACGCTTTAAGTGCAGCATTGCAGGAACCAATCAGAACATACTATCCGCCACAACTGAATCCTGCATACACGTCCGAACCGTTCACACGTAGAGTTGTTGGTCGAGGAGTCACAGACAAACAAGCCAGAGTTACCCTGATGTGGATGCAAATGATCAAACCGGATCGCAGCAACGAATTCAGCCCAAATCATTTCGTGCCGCTGATACAGGAGCGGGATTTTGTATTAATTCAGGATGACTCTGTTAAAACTGAAAATAAAACTGTGACCCGAGTAGGTATTAGTTGTACATCTAGTAGGTCTACTATTGCGACACGGTCTCAGGAATAACCAAGGATGACAGTGTTGAAGCCGCTACAGACAGTCTTAACTGTAGTGTGTCAGAGACCATTTTTCATTCTAGTTTGGATGAACACGAGGTTAAGAAGCACAAAACACCAGATCCTTGTGTAGATGGTGTACATAACCAGTCTTTTGATCTTGATAAGGGTTTGTATGGTAACTTAGAGAATGGTTTTATGGAGACTGATATTGTTGTCTCTATGTTGTTAAACAAACAGAATGGTCTCGACAAGGTGCCATGCGGCCTGAAAGAAAATGTCTATTTTATATTAAACAATACTAAAAAGTTCGACAAACGCTCACGAAATAGAAGTTGTACATTTGGTGATGTCTGTGGAATATGGGATCGTGCCAGCGGTACGATCCCCATAAACTTTATATCTGAGATGCAACACTTGCACGCTTTCAGTCATTTTTGTAAAAAAATGGACAGTTCTGTAGGAAAAGAATTGTGCTGCGGAAAACAGAGTTTGTACCAACAGATCTACAACCAGAAAAAAATAAGCTTGTTGAGGTTCATAGGTATTATACTCAGTTGAAGCTGGACAATTCATACAAGAAAAAAGTAACTTGGATAGGAGAATGTGGTTTGAAAAGCCAGTTAGCTGTAGTGGAATACATAGGAACATTTCCAGGTTTAAGCGTCCATGGTAATGCCCGACATGGGGACGAATTTATCAGAACACCTGAGAACGTTATGGACGAAATGAAAGATTTGATAACCAAAGACAAACCAAAGAAAGTTTATGACATTCTGAGAACGAAATACGACGAACTGACTAGACCTCGAAATATACAGCAAATACGTGACACAAAGAAGTACATCCAAAGTAAAGAAAAGTTGGTAAATGGGTCTAATAAAAATATTGCAGATAACATTGTGATGCTGGACAACATGGTTAGTGAAAACCATAAATTTGTTCGCTCCGTTATACGCTTAAACAGAAAAGCACAATGTATTATCCTGTACACTGATGACCAGATAAAAGACATTAAGAACATTTGTTGCACGGGACTTACGGTACTAGGTTTTGACAAGACGTTCAACTTGTGCGATATGCATGTAACAGTGGCATGTTACAAACAATTGACATTCATCATTCGACGTACGACCGACCAACCTCCATTATTTTTTGGACCCGTTTTCATACATGAAAGTAGTGACTATGAATCTTACTTTCAATTCTTCAGCCACTTGGAAATGAAATTAGTTGACACACCGATGGACAAACTTGTTATTGGAACGGATGACGAATACGCCATGGTGAAGGCTTTATCGAACGTATTTCATGACTCGACAAAACAAAAACTGACGGACGAAGCATTTGACTTACGATAGAGAAATCACATACTTAACAAATGATTCAGCGATTCGGAATTGTTAATCGACGCTAATGACACAATCTGTTTTGAGGATAAATATGAGGACCTTATTAATCTCTGCGGTGAGGTATCAACAAAATTTGTACAATACTTTCAAAGCAGACTGAAAGTACATCTAAAAACAAAGGTCAATAAGCCAACTAGACATTAAAAAAGTGACCGACAATGGACAAATAACAATTCCGAATCGCTGAATCATTTGTTGAAACAGACAACGGACTGGAAGATGCTACGACTGACGGACCTGGTGGAAGCAATTCACTTGATAGTAGAGAGTCAATTCAAAGAATTACGCGGGGCCTTGATTGCAGCTGGGGAATTTAGACTAAGCGACAGTCATATGAAGTTTAAACTGTCAAAAACAGACTGGATCAGAATGACAGACGAGCAAAGACGAAAGCATTACTTACGATATCGAAATTCAAAAATCAGAAAGATGGCACAATGACATCTACTAACGGACGTTCTACGATTGTAGCTCCAAAAGCCCATGGAGTGAAGCCCTGCCAGCAGAAACGATGTGTGAACGTAAGAACAGTGACGGTCAAGAGACAAAAGACTGATTGATTGATTGATTATTTAACAGTAAAAATGTTATTAAAACCTTCTTCCCGATCAGCCAAGTAAGTAAATGTGGATGGGTGAAGTTTCCCGATCAACGGGTATTATATCTGTTGCTATATGTATTTTTTTTTTTTTTTTTTAATTAATTTTTTTCGCGTTTTCCGGCGATTTTTGGCGTTTTCCGGTCTTTCTATGGATCGGAGGCGCTCTTGTCCGCGGTGGAAAATGACATAAATTCTCATGAACGGAGTCATACCAAAAAGAACAATTAAACCCGACATGAAAGAAAGTCGCTGAAAAATCTGCGCAAGAGGGAAGATATTACCATGAAGCCAGTAGACAAGGAGTCCTGTGTTGTTGTCATGAATACGTTTGACTACACCGCTGAGGCAAACAGGCAACTTTCGGACAAGAGATTTTATTAAAAAAAAAAAAAAATCAGTCATGATCCAACAGCTGAACACGCTGAAACTGAGTGTCAGACAATAAAAGACATGCATAACGCAGGACATATTGATAACAAAATACTATCTTACCTCCTACTAGTTGACCCCAAACCATGGAGATTTTATTTACTCCCTAAAATACACAAAGAAGGGAGGCCAATCATTTCCGGAAACAACCATCCCACTGAAAAAATGTCTGAATTCGTTGATTTTCACCTTCGGCCTTTAGTGTAAAAACTACCGTCATATATCCATGATACCACAGACTATCTCAACAAAACACCAAAAACTAACCTCCCAATAACACTCTCCTCGTCACCATGGATGTATGTTCCTTATACACCAACATCCCACACGAGGAAGGTATCACATCTGCAAGGAAGCATGGGATAGTCGACCTGATCCTTCCCCTCCAACGTTCTGTTTGGTCAAACTTTTAACACATGTTCTGAAATTTAACAATTTTATATTCAACAACCAACACTTCTTGCTAATTAATGTGACTGCAATGGGCACTAAATTGTCACTTTCGTATGCCAATATTTTCATGGGAAGACTCGTGCAAACGTTTCTCAACGAGGCACGCTATAGACCTCTAAGCTAGCGTAGATTCATTGACGACATATAATCGAAATGGATCGAAACGGGTGACAATTTCACTATATTGTTTTAATTCGCCAATAACTTCCATCCTACGATTACATTTACGTCGGAGTCATCAAACAGGTCCAGTATCTTTTTAGATACTCAATCTACCCTTCTTGAGGGGAACATAGAAACTGACCTGTATTCTAATCCTACTGACTCTCACCAGTATCTATTCTTGACCAGCAGCCATCCCAGCACGTAATAAAAAAATCTCCCTTAGGGTATGTGCTCTAATTCTGCTGCCTTTGAAAAGAGACTCAGAGCTCAAGGGGCACCTCAGAAGGAGAGGATACAAAAGGAGCTACATTGAGGAGGCTATTAACAAAACTAGACCCTAGATAGAGGAGTTCTCCTAACATTAAGCACCAAGAAAAACAACAAGCGCGTCCCGTTTGTGGTAACTGTAAACCCCGAAGCCCCGAGCCTACAAAAGATCATTCGTTAGCATTGGCACCATATTGAATCGTCCGAACGTCTGAAGGGTATATTTAAAGACATTCCAATGGATGTGTACCGTAGGCCTAAAAGTCTCAAGGGCCATCTAGTACATGCCAAGATAACTTCAAACAAGACCCCAGATTCAGGCACATACCGGTATAAAGACAAGCGTTGCAAAATTTGCAAGCGTATGACTGAGACCGAATCTTTCAGAAGTTCAACAACAGGAGTTATCTATACAATCAATCAGACGTTAGGATGTCGAGCCAAGAATGCAATTTATCTTCTGACATGTAAGATCTGTGCCACTCAATATATTGGCGAAAACGTTGATTTCAGAAAGCGAATGAATAATCATAAAAGCCACATTCGCAACAAAATCAATGCAAAAGTCGCCAATCAATAAAACTCGACTGGACATTCAGTTGAGTCCCTTAAGATACTACCCACTGAATCAAACTTGGGGTGGACCGACACCGAATGCACACGTAAGGAACGATACTGGATATTACAATTAAAAATTCATTGGGATTTCGGACTAAAGGAAAAAATCTAACCTTCCCGTTGCAGTCTTATCAAAATTACAACCAGTCATCAGTTTTTCACCAGTACGCAATTTTTGCGATAATATTTACTCAGATAATAACATGTATTATCTTTCTTGTTATTTTATTGTCATTATTATTATTATTATTATTGTTATTATTATTATTATTATTATTATTATTATTATTGTAGCTGCTGTTGTTGTTGTTGTTGTCCATTATCCCGCTATACAATTCTCTTGACATCTTTTCTTTAGAACCTCTAGAGATCGGACCACTAATTCATTTCCCATAGAACTTAATGTTAATATATTACAAAATAATAATAAATTCTTCACTAGCTTGGCATACAAACCACACATGGATCCAATCATTAAAGTTAGAGAAATTGTTTTCAGCCTTAAAAAAACAGGTGTTTCTCAGCATGTCTTCGAGTCTCGTGATGCTATACAGGGGGATCCCTGGTCCGCACCTAATAACATAGCCTCGCACCAAGAGTACATGTGCTATTTTGTCAGTAGGAAATTAAATACAGAATATCAAAATAAAAGTAAACATTTTTTGTCAGCTATAGTACCTAGATTGAAGTCTGTGAAATTAATAATGGAACAAAATTGAACCCATTTATTACCCAATGAGCGCATCTCAAAAGATTTAGTACTCTATTTTGTATTCCCCCACCAATGGACTGGTTCCCTGGTTGTAAAATAATTAGTGGTCCGATATCTGTACCGAACATACATTTTTGTCATTTTTGTATATTGACAACCTTAGGCACCAAGTATGTACCATACTAACTTGGGTGATATTCTAAGTGCACTAAATGGTAATAATGAACACTTATGTAATGCCTATAGATGATAAGAATGAATGTTATATTTCAAGAATGTTTACCATGTTCATATATTACAGATGTAGATAACTGAATAAATGCAGTAATTGTAATAGTTTGTCTCATGTTTTTCTGTATTTCCTGTTTGTCTGCTATTCAGATATGCATGCACGAAATATCCACCTATAAGCATTATGTAATAAGAGATATCAAATTACACAACTCCCTATTTTTATAAATCTCTGGTATAAAGATCATATTTTGGTTGCCTATATATTAAGAAGTGTTTATGGCACCTAACAGGTTTGTTTTATTTTTCATCACTTGTCACATGAATTTTTTTTAAATGTAAAGGTCTGAAACCTGAGGCCAAATGAGAGTCTGGCCAGACTGTAAACTGATACTAGCTTCCATTGATGTAAAGAAACAATATAAACAGTGCAGAATGTAGTTCAAACAGTGCTAAGCAAATACTGAATTCACACTTTGAAACTCAAAACATAAACTACAGCTATTTTACTGTGTAAAAAATGTCAAAAGTGCAGAGGAAAACCAAAGGTTGTCTTAATGTGAGAATTTAGTTTCACATCAGACCAGGAAATATTCCTCATAACAAGGGTGTAACAAGTGAGAAAACTGTAGAGAGTGATGTAACAAAAACACTATATAAAAGACTTTCGGAGGAAAAGTACAATATTGTCACAAAAAGACCAAGTTCACACTTTGATTTTGAGAAACAGGAAGTTTTGGTGCAATACAAGTTCCTATGGCCAACTCAAACCAAAGATTTAGACGCTGATCTGCATTCCGGTGACTCCGAACAAAAGAGGTAAATAGAAATTCATCATTATTAAATGTTATAAAAAAAAACATTATCAATAAATTTGTTTTCCTATTTTTCATTACATAATTCATGGAGGAAAGTAATGTCAAGAAAAAATAAAACAATGATGAACAGGTAAAATTTAATTGTAAACAATGTATCAGACAAAATATGTGCACAAATACCATATATCCTGAGAGGCAGATCTCTTTGCATGATTCCTAACTGTAATATAATAAAATAAAAATATCATTTAAGTGTTAAAGTTCAGATTTTGTTATTATGAGATCTGTTAGCTCATGCTCAACAAATGGACTAGTGGAGCTAACCTATCCAAGGAAACTAATACCTTGACACAGATAGTTGTTAATAAGAAATTAATGCATTTAAAAAGCACTCGGCAACATAAAATATGATAAATGTAAGATTCTATGTTCCAAAAAGGGTAATACATTTATAATTTTTTTGTCAGATCCGGTGAAAAAGAGTCCATTCAGGCTGGTACAGATCAAGCAAATTGAAGAACTGTGGAATGCAATGTTCACAAAACACAAGAGAACATATCCCATGTGTGACTGTGAGCCTTGAATGGGATTTATCATTAAAAAGTGTAATGCACTTACATATCTGACGCCAGGAAAAAACAAAACTGAATGCGAGACAATGAGAAACAATTTTGCGATAGACCTGAGACAGTGTTGTCATGCAGAGTTGAATGCTGCCTTTCAGAAATACTTGTTGTAAATTCCCCTAGTGATTTTAATATGTAGGAGTCTAGAATTTATCATAGATTTTGTGTTTATTGTCTGTTTTGCTTATTTCCTTGACGAAGTGCTTGTTTAGCTCGAAACGTTGGGAAACCGTCTTGAATTTGCTCCGTTATCAATTTTTGTGTCTATATATATATACATATATATATATATATATATATATATATATATATATATATAGAGAGAGAGAGAGAGAGAGAGAGAGCAATATAATTAAATAGGTTAGTGAGTTATAATTAATTCCAATACGTGGTGTAACTTTGAAATAGGTTCAATATTGCAACAGCACCGTAATCTTTTTAACAACTTGGGTTTAATTTGAAATGTAATGGATTAGCATAAAAAAATAATTGGTAAAATATTTCCTTTTGGTAACTCTTTTACACCAGCTTTGGTGTTACTGAATTTTATTAATTCACCCCAGATCAGAGAACCAGAATTTAGCTCATAGATATATGAAAACCCGGCTCAACCAAACACTTTGCTCACCTTGGATTTTTTTTTTTTTTTTTTTTAGAGTCTTCCTCCATCATGCCTCTGTTTTACCATTGCATATTCATTCCATTATTTATTTACTTACTTTTTAAATTTCAAACCAGCAAACTTCGATTACTGCAAAGAATAGATCCTGCTTGTATGAATTTTCAATAAAATGGAGGCAACCTTATGAACTAATTTTTTTTGTTTTTTTGACGGTTAGTGGTAAAGATTTTAAATAGTAAGAAACGGTTGAAACTCTAAATCTCTGACCAAATTTTTCAAAAGTTATTGACTTAGATAGAAAAGTTGTTGACTTAGATAGAAAAGTTGCTGACTAAAAAAGGATTATTTCTTTCGATTTAACCACCTTTTACCATTTTTTAAACCATTTTTTTAACTTCAATAATGTAGTCCAGCAATATCTTTGATCCGCTTTGGTCCATAAAAGTCTTAAAGTTCTGTGCCATGTAAAACTGATGGCGAAGTCTGCAGTTTCATGATCATTTAATTTTAATCTTTAAGCTTTCTTCTTCTAGACTGTACTCTCAATTATTATTTTTTCTCTTGAGAATGCCAGACTAATGCAGCAAAGTTTAAGAGATATTTGTTTCATTTGGATTTTGTTCGAAACAGGTTAAAGTAACTTTTTCAGGTAGCTGAAAATTTCCATTACTTAACATGTACATTTATGTCTGCAATGCTTCAGCGAGGAATGCATTGTCATTTTGATTCATCTCTAAATCTATATCTTTCAGCAACTTCCACAAGAAATATCAATACTTAAAATTGTCATCTGTACTTAGCAGATTGGATTTCGTTAAATATTTCATGATTCTTTCAAAACTTGCCCCACATGGGAATAATATTCCAGGCTTCTGTGTCAGGCTCTGTGGAGGATAACGGCGCTCCCAGATGGCTTTCAGCAAATTAATTATGTTTAAGCATATACATATATCTCCAAGGAGATTGCTTACGTAGCCTTTCCTGGCTAGTTATTCCCAACAATTTCGGGTAGCAGACACGACCGAGTCGCTTTCCTGATATATTCTCTCCAACGGGGTATTGCTGGACGGGTATGATTTAATTCATGCCGACATCAACACCAGGAATGGTAACTTTATTCGTGACCTATTGGCTGGCCATACAACATATTGGTAAAATCTCTCTCTCTCTCTCTTGAACTTACGTAATGTATTCAGAAAAGAAATATGCTTGAATTGAAAACAGTATGTTTAACTTGAGAAAACAAATATTTTCAGGAGAAACGTTCAAGCCACTTTTCGAATACAAAGTTTCCTCCACGCGGATAATAATAATAATAATAAGAAGAAGAAGAAGAAGAAGAAGAAGAAGAAAAATCCTTAAGAGATTCCAAATCGCGCACCACTCGGAAAGTCTTGATACACATCAGCTTTATGTGAAGAAAAAAAAATTCAAAAACAAAAGAAAATAACCATTTACAATTAAAAGAAAACAAAACAAACCATCCTTTTGCATGAAATGTAATACAGTAATAGTTATTTTTGACATAACTAAGGATACTCGTAAAAAAATTGCTAAAATTCGCTTTCATTCGTTAATATGGTCGATAAGTAGATCCTTTCGCATTTAAATGACACAATGAAATCCACAAAACTGTCGCTTCGTTGTTCGCTTATGATTTGTGAATATAATGAATAGATAATGTTTAAAAGCATATTTGGATCTTCGAATTACACCAGAGAATGTGTAGTGTGAAACCTGCGTTTGATGCACATCCTACAGTTCGGTAGACATGTGTATAACTCATAATAACAGTCACATCACACACACACAAAAACGACATAAAACGTAATGGTTACAGTTACGCACATTTACTATTTCACAACAGCTTGCCAGATTATGTGAGTCATTTCGTGTATACAAACTCAGCTGTAAAGTGAAGAATTAGTAAAGTTTTGGGAGAGTTTAATTACAGATATATAAGTCGATACTAACCGATATATATGTAAGTTTGAACTTTGTCACATATGAAAGAAACTCCATGAACATCAATGGTTTTGCTCTAGCTCTGAGTAAAGTGCCGACAGACACAGAGCTGAGCGTAACAAGAGTTATGGGCCCGCCCAATATCAACATTGGTGAAAGCAACCAGCTGAGAATAAAGGCCGACTTTCCCGCCGGTGCTACTGACAATGTCACCATCGAGATTATAGTTTCCTCGGAGGACACAGTTCTGGCCTTCGTGAAGGTATTGAGTTCCAGTGTGGGCTCCAATCTTAGGCTGGACCTGGGCAAGGCAGCACTACTGGACAACCCAGTTCTCCACCCTGGACAAGAATACTTCAATGCGGTAAGTGGGAGGACGATATTCATTTAAAACATGAAATTAAACTTTTTTAAAAATATTTTACTTCACTTGTTGAATGAGCAAATTACTCAGAGTGATCATCAAGGCAAAGTGTTAGAAAAAGTCACCACAAGACTATTAAAGACCAATTACCCAAAGGCATGGCCCTTCCAGGGATTGAGGAAAGTAGGATGTAAACTTGAGATTTAGTCTTGTTATTTCTCAAGCTTCAGAAGTAGACACAGAACTTGAACACTATTCATTTCCTTGGTGACTATAAAGAATTCATGCTTTTAAAATATTCACACTTTTCGATTTGTAAATAAAGCTAACGAATATTGCTTCAAAAAACAGTTGTTCGTTATACACAACGAAGGTTATGCTTAAAACTGTTTAAAAAGTATTTTTTTTTTTCATTTCAGATGTTACTTTTGTATCGTCTAGAAACTAATATGATAATTTAAACATTCAGATGTTACTTTTGTATCGTCTAGAAGCTAATATGATAATTTAAACATTTCAGATGTTACTTTTGTATCGTCTAGAAGCTAATATGATAATTTCAACATATGGTAGCCTCAAACAACATGTTGATATTGTTTGCAGGTGAAGGTCCAATACAACACTCGTGCCGTCATTGACCTGGGTACGGTTACCAACAGTGGATCCGATACTAACCTTGCTGCCAGCCAAATCTCCATCACGTACGAGGTCGTCATGGTAACTAACGCTGGTCTGGGGGCTGGGGTAGAGTACTGGACCAGTGTTGAGATGGAGTTTCACAGCGGCAAGTACGTGTGTATCTGTCATATCAGCTACACCCTCAGCAACGCTATAAAGGTGAGGATTTATATATAAATCTGTTATCTTTCACAAGAACATGGTTCATAATAATAATGTTGCTACAGTTGCAAAAGTTGCGGGGACGGAGCGTGGTGATATTATTTTTCATGATAGACTATAATTTTACTCTTCATTGCCATTTTAATCCTACTTCTCATGATACGTCCTCTTGATTTAGCAAGGTTTAGCTAAGTCCGACAGCTCGCGCGGTGTATTTTTATGCAAAGAAATTCAGCATTAGAGAATTCATTTTGAAAAAGAAGAGCAAAAGCAACAACAGCAGCAACAAACACAATTATGTCAAAATAAACAGTGAGTTCGTAACTCAAAATAGCGTACATTTCGTTTTATATTATGTTACTTAATTTGTCACAGTACTAATGTAGTATGTAACCACTTTTATATTTTTGCATATTACACACGTGTGCTAAGACCTCATTATATGGGAAAGACGAAATGTTTTTTTTTTTTTTCATGTGATAATAAAATCTTACATTTGTGCTTATTGTAAATTATTTCTTGTTAAAAAATAAAATTCCTTGAATACTATCATTCGTATGAACGCCAATGATCTGAAACGTTACGAAATGTTCAGCTCATTTAATAAACTTCATTGAAATTAGTACTATTTGCGAAACAATACACTCTCTCTCTCTCTCTCTATCTATCTCTCTCTCTCTCTCTCTCTCTCTCTTTGTATTTCGATTGTATCTGCTGATCTTGTACATTTTTTTAATACAGAAAACTTATACTTATTGGCGCAATGCAAGCTTGTAAGATTTAAAATAAACAAAATTAGTCATTTTTATGGTAGAAGATTTGAAATAAACAAAATTTGTCATTTTTATGGTAGTAGAGCTACGTATAATGGACACAGATAGTTGATATTTTGAAAAAATACATGCTTATGGGAGTGCACACATGACATTGATATTGAGTTGCCCTTGTTATTCGCACGTTTGAAATAGATGCCGTGTCATGTGAGTAAAACGCAGTGCCTATTTGGTCGCATTCTGAGATGCATGAACAATAGCGGCCCAAGTTCAACTTTCAAACATTGTCATTTTAAAAAGTGTTTGTTTTTTCTTCTACTGCAATTATTTCATAATACGTGGTTTCTAACAAGTCAGGGTGTTGGCTATTCACTGTAAATACGTTCTCCTTTATTTTTCGCGCAACACACGAAGATCATGCTGGAATGTCTGCTTAATCACTCATGACCAAAATAAAATTTTTGAAATCAACGTGCACAGACCAGATATTAGCCCACGCCCAAATCAAATTCTTGGTTATTAAATATAATTACAACGTGTGTTAATTCTCTTTAAATTATTTTAATGTTATATAATTGGACAAATTGAATTATATTAGATTAAGTTTATACAAATTTGATGAAAACTCGAGAGGATTACTAAACAAGTGATGAAAAGAAACCAGTATTTGAACACATGTTATAACATGGAGCCATTTCAATTACATAAAATAAACTGATGGATTCCACCTCGGTTTTCTTTTTTCGGAGCCCATTTCTGACTTACTTGAATCCACTTTGGTTTTCTCCATACAAGGATAACATACGCAGAACAATGCATAAGGAAGTCGAGATCATGCAGTAGTCATGGAAACAAGCACTTCGACAATGACATAATAAATGCCAGTCAGATGATGTCAGGTGGCTTTGTTTTTAATTTGGTTAATATTAATTTAAGACATTGATTTGAATTTGAATTTCTGGCTTTCATGTGTATTTCAACTCGTGTGCTGTATAATTTATGAAAATAATCGTGATTACTGCAAATTCTAAAAAATAATGCAGCAGTGATTATTGAGATGATTCTGTAGGATATTGGTAAATTAGTTGAAATCCCATAGATAACTAAGGAATTTGACTTTTTTTCTGAGAATAGAAATAAATATTTCCTGTTAAGGTGCGCTTCTAGAATTTCTCCTTTTTCAGTAAACTCCGGAATCTCCTTGCTGGAATAGCTTTTTTTTTTAAATGAAAATTTTGAGTTTAGATATCACAATCTAAAGAAGTTAATGAGTATTCATAGCGATTTTGCTGCCCACTTTGTCAATGTATAGTCTATATGGCCACTTTGTCAATGTATAGTCTATATGGCCACTTTGTCAATGTATAGTCTATATGGCCACTTTGTCAATGTATAGTCTATATGGCCACTTTGTCAATGTATAGTCTATATGGACATTTTGTCAACGTATAGTCTATATGGCCACTTTGTCAATGTATAGTCTATATGGACATTTTGTCAACGTATAGTCTATATGGACACTTTGTCAACGTATAGTCTATATGGCCACTTTGTTATAGTATAGTCTATATGGCCATTTTGTCAATCTATAGTCCCTTTCCAACTTCATACAAGAGTTTACATTTATTTCATCAATGTTGTTTATGTTGCTTGCTGGTTCCTTTATTCCGTTGTTAATGCCTTATATATAGATTTATTACTTTAAAAGATAATTTGTAATCATGGCTTCAATGTTATTTTTATTATAAGTCACTTTTTTGTGTATGAACCTGCAAAAAGAGGATTGGATAAAAAAGAAAAGAATAAATGTCAAAACTGGATGACCACATCCAATAGATTTTTAAATTACAACGTATGTTTCTTGTTTAAGGTAATTGTTTATGGATAAAATGACCCTAACTCAGTCTTGGATACCTTTGCATCCAAATGTTTATTTGTATCCACAGTTAATAAAGTTTTATTTCATTTATTCCATTTGATAGTCTATTTAAATGTTTAATATCTTCAAAATATGAAAGAGGGGAAATTTTGTTTGAAACAAGTCTTCGACTAATTCCACACATCAAGGCACCAATGACTCCCCAGCTTTACTTGATTTTGAAACGAACGATGCAAATGGCAATTATTACATCCTGAAAAGGTACTCGTCTACGCTTCATTACGACTCAGTGATAGGGTTAACTGGATTATGCTTATTGGATAATTATCATTAAAAAGCTACTGTAAATTTATCATATATACTTGAATCAGGAAACATCTGTATTTTAAAAGGGACGTTGAGTTCTCAAATGTTCAATAAAGCGATCAGAATCATGCAATACAAGTCTCAGATTGTTGTTTTATGTCCATTTTGTGTACAAAATAGTTTATAGCTAGAAATAATTTCAACTTCAGCCGATAAGAACAGGCATGTTTCTTATGTTGTCTCCAGACCTTTGGTATAATCATAGACAAATGTTATGATTGTCTCTAGTCCTTTGGTATAATTATAGACAAATGTTATGATTGTCTCTAGTCCTTTGGTATAATTATAGACAAATGTTATGATTGTCTCTAGTCCTTTGGTATAATTATAGACAAATGTTATGATTGTCTCTAGTCCTTTGGTATAATTATAGACAAATGTTATGATTGTCTCTAGTCCTTTGGTATAATTATAAACAAATGTTATGATTGTTTCTAGTCCTTTGGTATTATTACAGACAAATGTTATGATTGTCTCTAGTCGTTTGGTATAATTATAGACAAATGTTATGATTGTCTCTAGTCCTTTGGTATTATTACAGACAAATGTTATGACAAAAAAAATCACCAGCTAAGTTTGCTTTTGTATATGACATCAATTTACAGAAAAATGAACATTTACTTATTCACTTATACTTTCTCTCTCTCTCTCTCTCTCTCTCTCTCTCTCTCTCTCTCTCTCTCTCTCTCTCTCTCTCTCCGTATAAAAGGTTAGAAAGTGATGAATGTTAATTTGCGAGTTCGCACGCCACGACAGCAGCGGCTAAAATATGTCCAGACGTCTGCGTCTCCAAGCTGAATTACTCAGTAACACGTCTGACAGAAAGGCCTCTAAAGATGCCACATTCAGAACTAGACTGGGTAGCACTACATCTACATGGCCTTGTCTACATCCACATGGCCTTGTCTACATCCACATGGCCTTGTCTACATCCACATGGCCTTGTCTACATCTACATGGCCTTGTCTACATCCACATGGCCTTGTCTACATCCACATGGCCTTGTCTACATCCACATGGCCTTGTCTACATCCACATGGCCTTGTCTCGTAGATGATGAAGTACTACAAGAGTCATAACAAAAAACACACAAAAACAACGGCAAATGAGTCGATTATTCTAAACATTTCGATTAGAAATAATGCTATTATTCTCCCACTATTAAAGTCGACGCAGCACTAGATATTTTTCAGTGAAAACCCTCACAGCCTTATTTATTTATTTATTTATTGGTGAAGACGTTCCAATTCACCAGCAACTTACTTAATTTATTACATTACGAGACGCCGTTACAAGCAAAGCTATATTGGGTCAGAAGTATCGCAGTTGATGGAAGGGGTTTTCGGAATGTTTCGTTTTGGAAGAAATAAATAAGTTTGGTGCTGTCCAATAGCTACCTTTTTCTACATAGAACATTTAGCATTATTTGCACACTGCCTGGGTAACTTAAAAGTATGCTGGCGAAATATTGATTTCTGCTCGATCATATATTTTTTACTATGGAAATAAAGCAACACATATCTCCATGATGTTAAATGAGTCATACTTATCAAATTATTCGTCCCTTGAAAGGGAAAATACATTCGTGTGTAAACATACTCGTTCACATAAGGAATATTTTTGCTAAGTCTAAGATTGAGACGAGATAAATATTGGAAACGGAAACCACAGAAAGGGTATTTGATTGGTTTTTCTGTTTTAGTAATATAAAGATAGCATACCTGCTACTGGTAGTAGTCACATAGAATGTATAAAAAAATTAATCTGTTGACTTTTAATTTCCGTTATAATGCAGACCTCAGGGGTTTGCTTTAAAACTGACTATAATTTGACATCTATGACAGGATTTACGAATATTTTCATTTTTCGGGAATATTTCAAACCTGTGGCGCACTTCCATGTTAACCATGACAAAGTACACAATTCTACATAATCCTAGTAGTTTTTGGATGTAGAGAACTTGTATTTATTGTTTCTGGTTGCGATTTCATTACAACGCAGTTTATAACGATAATGATACAACACAGATCCAACGATGCCCGCATTTTCTATGAAATATATCTCATTACTTGTCGATTATTTGTCAATGTACAGTAAACTAATGAATATTCATTATTTCCAATAGGAACCGTTGGAAAGCGTTCGGAAAATACATGTTTCAAATTAATGATCGACAGGAAGAAAATTTAGGTTGAGAAGAACGAAATCTATCGTAATATATCACATTGTTCAAAATATAATACGAATGCACCTGTACGAACTATCTTAGACTGATATACCGACGGGAAAAATGGCGGCCGCCATTATGCTTCTGTCATTGAATATTTATCTCATGAGAAACAGAGATCGCTGTAACCACAACCAAGACTAATCAGTGACTTTTCTGTCTGTGTCTGTCTCTCCGTCTTTTTTGCTCCTTTATCTGTCTCGAGTCCCGTTTTAAGTGAAAGAATGCGGGGACTACAAATTTGCTGAGAAAATATAAAAAATGATATATTGTTTCCATTTTAACGGTATGAATGTCATATTGTGATAAGTTTTACAGCACCCTGAGGTATACTTTATTACGGAAATTAGAGGTCAAAAGATTCATCTTTTAGGCATTTCGTGTGACTATTACTAATAGTAGCATCGTTTTCTTTACATTAATAAAATAGCGAAATCGATCACATACTCTTTCCGTGGCTTCCGTTTCCGCCATTTTTGTTCCCCTTGTCGGTGAGTTGGAAAATCGTTGCCGGTATGTTGGCATCGGTGATTGAACAGTGTGTAAGTCTAGCATGAAAGTGATTGCTTAACGCACAACAGCGACAACTTCATCCCAACAAAGAGGTAATATAACCGCATAATGTTGGTCATGTGATACACACGAGTGAAAAGAGCGAGAGAGGGACTGAAGTTCAAAGAGAATGTTAGGAGAAGATTGAACATTTATATCTGCAGCATGACTGTTTTGCACTGGTCTTGCTAAATGCAGCCACAGGTACACTCCAGAGACAAGCCAGATATCCGTCTCTCTGGCATACAGTGTTTGTTGTTCTCCCTGCCCCCAACTTCAACCCTCTACATCCCCATATTAATGATCAAATATCACTTAGAGTTCGCACAAGGATACAGATGAATGAAACTTTTCTAAGACTTAGACTTGCGAATTTTATGTTACACAATGTATGCTTTATGATCTGATGAGCTCTTGTCTTTTTATTCTAAATGTGTGTGTGCGTGTGTGTGTGAGTGAGAGAGAGAGATGTATTAATATAAATGGCAGACTTGTTACCTGATAATCAACCAACAATTTAAAATATTTTGTCTTTTTAAACAAATCTAAAGATGACCTGTTCCGTATATCTTTAACATCTCCAGTAAAGTGTGTGTAGCATTGTACAGAAACAGGCTCTCTTAGAATACCTCTTTGGCTGACATTTAAAATACTAAACGAAAAAGGAAATCACATTTTACAATCAAATATGATCACACTTTCATTTAAGTGTATATAAATAGATAGCTTTATGTTTAATTCCTACGTTCTTTACGTTTTGACTAATCACGTGTGTACGATCTAATTACATCAGCAAAGACTTAGTATGTGTAGTATTTTATCACATGGTTTTGGCATCGACATTTTATGCATGTAAACGCACGATCTCTGTGCAAGAAAAAGACACCACGCACGATCGATATGAAAACATGTCTAAAATATCAAAGTTTTGGAATCATAGGTAGTCATACATACATAGATTCATACATACATACATACATACATACATACATACATACATACATACATACATACATACATACATACATACATACATACATACACAGTACATGTATATTAGTAGACAGGCAAATAAGCAGACGAATTTGATGTAGATTAATCCAAATTTCAGGGTTCATTAGGCGACTTGTCACTCCTGTAAAATTCTCATGTAATAAGTTTGATTAATATGTTGGCCATTTTGAATGGGAAGTCTGTTTTTCTCTCACATTTTGTCTAAGAGGTCGAATCTATTATTTGTATTTAACACAAAATAGATGTACAAAACTTGACCGCCGTTTTTTGTTAAGCAACGTCAAACACAGAAACACACTTGGATCGATCCTAGTGTATACAAGCTGTTGGAAGTAAGTATGTATGTATGGTGATTGTGCGTATGCATGTATGTATGTATGTATGTACGTACTTACAAATATATGGATGCATCTGTGTAGGTAAGTAGTTTTTCTGATATCATTTGAAATTTTCACACTACAGGTCCACCCTAACGCTCTTTACTTTACTACTAGTGCTTGCCGTCTTTTTACATTCTGTTTGAACAGTCACATATATAATTCATCGAAAAGTCATCAGTGTATACACAGTTAATGCCAGACACATTTTGTGCGTTTAGTCATGCTAGCTGCGCAGAGCTAGTAACATTGGATAAAAGACATTCAAATGCGAAATTAAGATTTTTTTATATGTTCCCTTGAGAATCGAAAGTAGCTTTTTATACTACAATTATTTATCTTGTGGCTTTTGAATGTTTTGCGATGCAAACAAACATACTACAATATGTTTCGCTTGGTGTTTGTTTTTGGAGGAGAAAAAGACTATGGGAAGAACGTGTACAAAAGTATTCCCGATATGTTCGTTTGTCAATTTACAGACAGCTTCATGTAAACTGACACCTCGGCATGACAAGAATTTCATGCAAAATTCAAGAGACAAATTAAACTTCATCAACTGCTCTTTTATTTTATTTACAAATTTGGCATGTGAGATATTCATGGGATATTTTTAATTTTAAACCTTGGCTATTTGGTATGGGTTGTATTAGTTTATGTTTAAAAAGTCACATTCATTATTCATAAGTATCTAAAATATATACAATTTTGTGATAGCTTCAAGGTAGCCAAAGTTGGAATATAACCACTATTTTGACCACTTGCCACTTTACTTTTAAAAATGCATCACCAGTTTTGGCATCTATATTCTATTTCTCCGGCCACTGTCCAAAGATGAGGTAACAATGCAATTCAATGCATGTCATGCATTAGCAAAAAATTACGTGTGCCTGATTAATGAATGGAAGAACAGATCTGTGCTGGGGGGGGGGGGGGGGGGCAGCTTACCTCGTAGTGATTAGTTATTCGGTCTTTTTGATCACGTATTGATCTTTTCAGTCTCGTGTCGATCCTACTGGTCATAAAAAGACACTTACACAAACCAGTTATGGAAGTGGGAAGAATACACGTAGAATGTTTTCGTCTGTTGATTGCGTTACTCGGATGTTTACTTGCCTATGCGTGAAAAGAATGTTTACTTGCCTATGCAGTAATAAGACCGTTGTATTAGTTCCAAACGAAATGATGCTGTGGTAAAAGTGAGGGTTCAGCCGACCTCCCTACCTCTGAGCCGGATGCAGACTGTGGAGACACTAGATAATTAGTTGGTTTGCTCGGAGAGCGGGTCATTGACTTTGTGTTCCGATAGCCACTTGACAATCTTTTTGTGTTTATTTAACGCACATGCGAACTTCCTTTCGGAGATGGTGATGTCAAGTAGTGCATCATAAAGAGCAAAAAGGCTCTGAATATAAGGTCATCAACTGTAATTTTTTCAAAGAGCGTGTCAATGACTTTTTGTCATCTGTTTGCAATCCTAAATTTGCGTTGCTTTGACCATGCGCATATAATTTTTTTTTTTTTTTTTTTTTTGTTTTTGTATTTTTGTTTTTGTTTTAATAGCTCTTTGTTTGGCCTTGGTCGCCGGCTGATAAAATTCCCAGCTACAGATATCAGACCAAAGCTGAAAGCTGTGATCTCGAGAGAAATCGCAATGGGGGCAAAAATGTATGTTCACAATACTCCAACTCCCGCCAAACCGGTGTCCAGAGACACAGACAGCCATGGGTATGGTGTCAACACCATCCACCGCGTTTACTGCGGGCTTGTACTTTTTGTACATAGCACGCCGCTGTTAAGCCTCTGCCCGCAATGAGGTTTCAGCGTCACAGATCTTTTTCAGGCAAAAATCTTGTGGATCTTTTTTTTTTTTTTTGGGGGGGGGGGGGGTATAGCGACGTTATAATTCCTCTATAAGCAGCGTGAGATGAAAATTTAATTGATCTGGAGGGGTGGGGGTTATCTCCCCTGCGGACACGCACCTCTATCCTGTCGCCGTGGCTTATTGGCAAGACCGTGGTGATGTCAAAGAAGGCGTCAGTTTGCTTGATAATACTCGATCTGGAAATGACACGGTCTTCGACATGCAAGTCAACACGCTCACCAAGAGTCACAAAAACCATTCCCTGTTTTAATAAAAAAAATTTTTTTTTTTTTTTTTTTTGCTGCCGGCGAGACGAGTGATAGAGGGCCCTACACACACCTAGGTCGTATCGCTAAATATCACACTGTCATTGTAGTAACAATTGCGCCCGAGAGTCCCTGAGGATAGTACTTTGGCTGTTGTTTTGACAAAGAAATCGCAATTAACCCTAGCTGCTCGAGGGAAAATACCTAGAAAATACATTTGCACGAAATGGGGTTTTGTGAATCCGTGGAAAGATTTAATTGTAACTTTCTATGCTAATTGAGGGGCAGAGGTATATGCGCAAAAAGTGTTACTTTTGTCCCTTCCTCATTTTTATAACTACTTCGAATAATTGTTGAAAAATAAGTTATTTTAAGAATCCTTTTTAGGAAGACGTTTTTCGTCGCTCCTTTTCCCACACTGCTTGGAGTATTAAACTGAGACTTTCTGGAATTATAAAAAGTAGGTTTTGTATCTTTCTGCTCATATTTTGAAAATTAAAAATCGTCAAAATGGTGAATTTTAAAAGAAATTTAAAATCATATTCTCGTTATCACTTCTAACCCCAAGCTGCTGAGAAGATTTAATTTTGAATATTATTTATTTGCCTGAATGAATTGTTTAAATACATTTATTAAAAAATTTTGAAAACTGTGTTATTCTCCAAAATGAAAGCTACTAAGAGAAATTGGAATAACACGACATAATCTAATTTCTAATTCACATAAAAAATAGTTCCTTTTTTCTCGCGGTGTTTAAAAATATTATTTATAATCTGAACGTCAATCATGCCATGTTTGTACATCTAACTCGGTACACAAAAAACTCAAGACTAAAAGGCGGCATAGTTCCTGGCAGGACTGAGTCACATGAGAGTGAATAATAATCAAACAAAAATAATAAGATTCGGTCCAAACAAATGTTTTCCTTACTTTCTTTCTTTCATTTTATTTACAAAATCTCTGTTCTTGGGATAGCCCACGACATTGTTACACAATCGAAAATTACACAAATTGAAGTTGCACGAATTTTATCAAATTTTGAAATTGCAATTGTATACAATCTTGCCTTCCAATACTTCCACGTTTTTAAAGTATCGCATGTATATTGATACAAAGTCTGTACGTATGTACCTGGATATACGATGTAACTAAACTCCTTCATCATCCATAAAAAAGGCTTATGAAACTTGTGTGAATGATTACCTTATGGGTCTCAAATCTACCAATATTTTTGGTTTTGATATTCCTCCATGGGGTAGGGCTATTAGGGTGGGTGGTTTGCATAAAATTCAAAGAATAATGGTTTGGTTAGTTTCAACTGTCAGAGAATTTGTACGTGTTATCTCTGATCCGATCTTTTATTTTATATACATTTGACAGAATTTTAACATCTTAATGTTTTATATTTTATCTTGCTGTTACATGTTTACATTTATTTGGAAGGATTTATCTTCCTAAATGTTTATGCAACTCAATTTTACATTTTTTTAACTTTACCTTTAGTTTGCAACATATACCCACTATGGGCCGTAAAACGCTACAACATACATACATACATATCCTTGATCCGAGTATCCTTACATGTCAGAGTAGTTAGTGAACCTGACCTCTAGATCATATGCCATGGCCCATCCTACCCGGGGAGTGGGGGAGGTAGGCATATGCTCTGGGTCACACACCCAGTAGCAAGCAAATCGTCGTAGGAAAGACAGAAAACAAGGCATGGAGCAAGCGGAATCGAAACATGTTGTGGAAGAAAGCCTGGTCAGTAGTATAGGACGACACTTTAGCGACAAGGCTGGGGGGGGGGGATCCGATGTTAAACAGGGTCTCCGAATTATAGGGAAAAAGGGGAATTTAACATTAGGCCGCCATAATGAAATTTATAATGACAAGATGTAATGTTAAAATTTGATTCATATATTTCACATGATGGTTAGAAATGCAACATTGTAACATAATGGGTCTATATAGCGGGTAATGTAATAGATTAGGTCTGTATGAACGGAACTTTAAGTTTCTCATGAAACATTTGCTACGTATGTTATATTCAGTATGTTAACAAAAACATTCACTCTTAATCTGGTTGGCTTAAGTGACAAATTTACCAGCCTTGCTGTCAACCAGTTGTGTTTTTGCCAAACAATAATCCAATGTCAGGTCAAATTTTGATTGCTCTGTTTCTGAAGACTAGTGTTATTTTGCTACATTGTCGAATCAGTGCAGACTTTTTGGCGTGTGCCAAATTCGGTTCTTAAATCTGTTACAACTTTGCAGCCTACAGTGACTTGACCTTGGCTTTAAATTTGTCGTGTGCCAAATTTGATTCTTGAATTCGTTACAATTCTGCCAGCCCTACCACTGACTTGACCCTGGCTTACGAGTATTTGGCGTATACCAAATTTGGTTCTTTCAGTTGTTATCAATGCAAAGCACAACTGATTTTGATACTTTTCTTGCATTTATTGTCGATAATAACACTGATTATATACGCATTGATTAAAAATTGTAGATTAGAAAAAACTATAGTTAACAATCACGGATATATATATATATATATATATATATATATATATATATATATATATATATATATATATATATATGTATGATGTTTATATAATATTATAAATATTTTAGGAAATTATAAATGTTTCTTCACTTTGATATTTGCTTAAATCTTGATGTTATCAGGAAAAACATGTTTAACTAGTGTCCTTGAATTAGGTTGTTTTGATCAATATGTTTTCTCAATTTGAAGGTCAAGGTTGATTGTTGTTTACAAGTAAAAATTCCATTAAGATGACTCATGTTCTAGAACATTCTGTCATGTGACCAATCTTTATATATGCCATGTTTGGTGGACATTTATTCAGTTTTGACATTACCATCAGTCTTGTAAAGAGCTATTACAGTTGTGAAAATTCATTCCAAATTCTAAGAGAGGAATTATTTTAAATATTCATTGGATTATAACAGTGCTCACAAACTTTTGGATTTTGGATTTTTAATTGATGATTTTGGAATTTATGTGAACTTATTCAGAGATTTTGGAATACTTCCTTTTGACATCAGCACATCAAGATTACTAGTACATCAGGACTTTGGAGACCATTAGCACATCATAACATTCAAGGACACAGCCGTGAATTCGGAACATTCAATATTTAGGACTTGTGATTAGAACAATCATTCTTATTGGATTATTAGGATTTCAAAACACATTACTGTAAGTGACTTTTTTGATTTTTCATTTTAATTATCTAGTAATAAATTGCTTGTTGATTTTTACTTGATTTGTTGGTTTCACTTTCTTTCTGTTACATTTTTCTTAGACCATAGAGTCGTAACAGAAATTAGGGGCTCGTCGTCATCCGGGATTGAATTTCTTTAAAGCATATTAGAGATATTAAATTTATTTTTGAAATTCATATTGATTTTGTCTCGGAGAATTTTTTTTTGTCTTTGGCAAAGATTTTATATAGAGAAATTTTTTGTGTGAAACCAACAAGCATTTACAATGGCATCTAATGTTCAGAATTTCATTTCAAAACCTACCCAGGAGGGGTTAGAGTGCATGAGAAAGGATGAGTTGCTCGAGCTTGCCAGAAAATACAGTTTATCTGAGGCAAAAGTATCATTGACAAAACAGGAAATAAAGATTATTTTAATTCAATATTTAGTAGGAAAGTGAATTTTTGAAAATAGTGCTTTAAGTTTGAAAAGAAAGCCTGTATCTGGTTCTGACAGGAAATTAAGGGAATTAGAGTTAAAGAACCAGATGGATTTAGAATTGGCAAAGCTTCAGATTCAGAGAGAGAGAGAGAGAGAAAGAAGAGAGGCAGATACAGATGGAGAGAGAGAAAGAAGAGAGGCAGATACAGATGGAGAGAGAGAAAGAAGAGAGGCAGATACAAATGCAGAAAGAAGAGAGGCAAATGCAGATGGAGAGGGAGAGAGAGAAAGAGGAGAGACAGATGCAGATGCAAAGAGAAGAAAGGGAAATGCAATTTAAATTAAGAGAATTAGAACTGGCAAACAGAGCACACTCCACTCCTTTAAACACAAGTCCAGGTTTTGATGTTACTAGATATATTAGGTTAGTACCCACTTTTCGGGAAAAAAAAGTAGATAAATACTTTCTTTATTTCGAGAAAATAGCTGAAAATTTGAAATGGCCCAGAGAGCATTGGACTTTGTTATTACAAAGTGTACTTATTGGCAAAGCTCGTGAAGTCTACACTTCACTGTCAGTACAACAAAGCACTGATTATGATGTGGTTAAGGAGTACATCTTGAAAGCTTATGAGTTGGTACCAGAGGCATATCGACAAAGGTTTAGGAATTGTAGAAAAGAAACTGGACAAACTCGTGTCGAATTTGCAAGGGATAAAGAACAACTATTTGATAGGTGGTGCTAAGCCAAGAAAGTTGATCAAGATTATGATAACCTCCGACAGCTCGTATTAATTGAAGAGTTCAAGAGGTGCATCCATAGTGATGTTAAAACCTATCTTGACGAGCAGAATGTGGAAACTTTGAAAATGCTGCTCGTATGGCTGATGATTATTCCTTGACTCACAAAATTTCATTTGGCAATAAGTCGTCCTCTCAGCAGTTTTCTGGTAAAAAAACATTTCAATCTGATTCGAGTACTTCCAAATTTCACAACAGCACAACTGTTAGGAATCAAACATCTGATAAGACTGATCAGAAATCCTTATCTCTTCCTACGTGCACTTATTGTAAAAAGAAAGGGCACGTTATTTCTGATTGCTTCAAGTTGAAAAATAAGCAACAGAGTAAAGACAGAGCTTTTCCAAATGCTCTTATTTCTACGAGGTCAAGGTCACGGTCTTGTATTGAAAGCAATACATTTGTTGGGTCAAACAAACCCCAGTCTGATTCTATTTTGGAGGCTTATGAACCATTCATGTCAGAAGGTTCTATATCACTTATTGGTGATTCTGCCAAACCTATCCCAATTAAAATATTAAGGGACACTGGAGCTTCTCAGAGTCTTTTATTATCAGGTACTTTGCTTTTGTCTGAGGAGTCTTCTTCAAGTGAAAGTGTTCTTGTTCAGGGAGTAGAGTGCGGCTTTGTAAATGTTCCTCTCCATTGTGTAAATTTGGCATCAGACTTAGTTTCTGGACCTGTGACTGTTGGGGCAGTGACTTCTTTACCCATAGAGGGTGTTCATTTATTACTAGGCAATGACCTAGCTGGAGATAAGGTTGTGGTTAATCCACTTGTAACTGACAAGCCTTGTTTGGATCAGAAAGTTGATCCTGTCGAAACTGAAATCCCTGATTTGTACCCTGCTTGTGCAGTTACTAGAGCTATGGCAAAAAGAGCTCTTGAGAGTGATGTTGATCAGGATATTATTCCTTTAGCTGACACATGTATTGGTCAGTCTTTTGATGAGGTCACTTTTTCCTCAGGTATTGATCAATCAAACGGTATTGATCACAGTGATCCTCTTTTGGCAACTCATTCTCTTTGTTCTAATCAGGATGACAAACGACAATCCCTTGTCGTTGAACAGGAGCATGATCCCGAGATATCTTGTTTGTTTCAGAGGGCTATTAGTGAAACTGAAGCCACACAAGTTCCAGTGTGTTACTTTGTGAAAAATGGGGTCCTTATGAGGAAATGGAGACCACCTGATGTACCCGCTGGTGACGAGTGGTCGGTGAGCTATCAAATTGTTGTTCCTAAGTCATATCGACAGGAAATTCTTAATTTAGCCCATGAAACTCCTTTAGCTGGTCATTTAGGAGTCCGTAAGACTTATCACAAGATCTTGAATCATTTTTATTGGCCGAAACTCAAAAGTGATGTTTCTAAATACTGCAGATCTTGTCACACTTGTCAAATGGTAGGAAAACCCAATCAGAAGATACCTAAGGCTCATCTGCAACCAATTCCTGCATTTGATGAACCATTTAGTAGAATAATGGTAGACTGTGTTGGTCCTTTACCTAAAACCAAGTCGGGCAACCAATACTTGTTGACCATCATGTGTGCATCTACAAGATTTCCAGAGGCAATTCCTCTGAGAAATATAAAAACTAAAACTATTGTGAAAGCTTTGGTGAAGTTTTTTACACTTGTTGACCTTCCCAAATCTGTCCAGTCAGATCAAGGGTCCAATTTTATGTCTGGAATTTTCCAACAAGTTATGCATGAATTAGGCATCCAACAGTTTAAATCTACTGCCTATCACCCTGAAAGTCAAGGTGCTTTGGAAAGATTTCATCAAACTTTGAAGAATATGATTCGATCATATTGCTTTGATACAGAAAAGGATTGGGATGAGGGTGTTCATTTGTTGTTGTTTGCTGTTAGGGAATCAGTTCAAGAGTCGTTGGGTTTTAGTCCCTTTGAACTAGTTTTTGGTCATACTGTCCGTGGACCATTGAAATTATTGAAAGAGAAACTTCTTTCAAATGAAGATTCAAAGATTAATCTTCTTGATTATGTCTCTGATTTCAAATACAAGTTGTCAAAGGCCTGTGAAGTAGCAAGAACTAATCTTCACAATACCCAGTCAAAAATGAAATTAAGGTATGACAGAAATTCACAGGAAAGGAGTTTTAAACCTGGTGACAAAGTTCTGGCTCTCTTTCCCATACTCAGAATCCTCTTCAGGCTAAATTTTATGGTCCTTATACCGTTGAAAAGAAAGTAAATGACTTAAATTATATCATTAACACTCCTGGGAGACGGAAACAGAAACAACTTTGTCATATAAATATGTTAAAGGAATATTTTGACAGAGATAGCCCAGCTAATTATTCAGTTAATTTAGTTGTACCTGTCCCACACAGTGAAGATATCAACGATGGAGTACGATCAGACTATAGTGACTCTGGTATAACCAATCTTCGGAATTCAGAAATATTGAACAACCTAGACCAGAAACTTTCACATCTACAACAACAGGAAAGAAATTAACTAAAACAGCTATTACATGACTATGAGCACTTGTTTCCTGATGTTCCAACACAAACAAGTTAAATTTATCATGACGTTGACATTGTAGATTCTGCGCCTGTGAAACAGCATCCTTATAGGATGAATCCTCTCAAACAGAACTATCTGAAGAAAGAAATTCAGTATTTACTGGAGAATGATTTCATAGAACCAAGTAAAAGTAACTGGAGTTCACCATGTATTCTTGTTCCCAAGCCAGATAATACATTCCGTATGTGTACTGACTATAGAAAAGTCAACAGTGTCACCAAAACTGATTCATTTCCAATCCCAAGAATGGACGATTGCATTGATAAAATTGGAAATGCGGAATATGTCACCAAGTTTGACCTTTTAAAAGGATTCTGGCAAATTCCACTGACGGAAAGGGCAAAAGAAATTTCAGCATTTGTAACTCCAGATGGACTTTATCAATATAAAGTCATGCCGTTTGGAATGAAAAATTCACCTGCAACGTTTCAACGTCTGATGAACATGATAACATTTGGTCTTGATAATTGTGACGCTTATATCGATGACATCATTATCTACAACAACACCTGGGAAGATCATTTGGAAACCATTCGAAAATTCTTTGATCGACTCAGCGATGCGAATCTGACAATTAATTTGAGCAAAAGTGAGTTTTTCCATGCTTGTGTCACATTTTTAGGACATATTGTGGGACAAGGTCAAGTTAAACCTATAGAAGGTAAGGTCAAAGCTATCTCTGAATTTCAAGTTCCAATTTGTAAAAAGCAACTGATGCGATTTCTAGGTATGGCTGGATATTATCGGAAATTTTGTTCCAATTTTTCCAAAATTGCTGAACCTTTGACAAGTTTATTGAGTAAGAAAACCAAATTTCATTGGTCTGACAAGTGTCAGGAATCTTTTGACAAGTTAAAGGCCATGCTTAAGAATGCACCAGTTCTTTCTGCACCAAATTTCGGCCAATCATTTAAATTATCTGTTGATGCAAGTGATGTAGGGGTTGGTGGAGTATTGATTCAGGAAGACAAAAGTGGTGTGGATCACCCTGTGTGTTATTTTTCTAAAAAACTAAACAAGCACCAGAAAAATTATTCCACAATTGAGAAGGAATGTTTGGCTTTGATATTGGCTTTACAGCATTTTGAAGTGTATGTTACCTCAGCTCTTTCTCCAATTATTGTGTACAGTGATCACAATCCCCTTACTTTCATCAACAAAATGAAAGATAAAAATCGGAGATTGTTGAGATGGAGTTTGATATTGCAAGAATATAACATTGACATTAAACACATCAGGGGAAAAGACAATGTGATTGCAGATGCACTCTCACGTGCCTAGAAATGTAATATTGCTTGATGTAATTAAGTCCAGTATCATAAAACATGTTCTTATGTAATTTTGGTTATTATAGTATTAGATGTATATTCAAAAGAAAGCTTTATTATATAAATCTTTCTTTTTCTTTATGAGGGGAGGTGTTATGTATGATGTTTATATAATATTATAAATATTTTAGGAAATTATAAATGTTTCTTCACTTTGATATTTGCTTAAATCTTAATGTTATCAGGAAAAACATGTTTAACTAGTGTCCTTGAATTAGGTTGTTTTGATCAATATGTTTTCTCAATTTGAAGGTCAAGGTTGATTGTTGTTTACAAGTAAAAATTCCATTAAGATGACGCATGTTCTAGAACATTCTGTCATGTGACCAATCTTTATATATGCCATGTTTGGTGGACATTTATTCAGTTTTGACATTACCATCAGTCTTGTAAAGAGCTATTACAGTTGTGAAAATTCATTCCAAATTCTAAGAGAGGAATTATTTTAAATATTCATTGGATTATAACAGTGCTCACAAACTTTTGGATTTTGGATTTTTAATTGATGATTTTGGAATTTATGTGAACTTATTCAGAGATTTTGGAATACTTCCTTTTGACATCAGCACATCAAGATTACTAGTACATCAGGACTTTGGAGACCATTAGCACATCATAACATTCAAGGACACAGCCGTGAATTCAGAACATTCAATATTTAGGACTTGTGATTAGAACAATCATTCTTATTGGATTATTAGGATTTCAAAACACATTACTGTAAGTGACTTTTTTGATTTTTCATTTTAATTATCTAGTAATAAATTGCTTGTTGATTTTTACTTGATTTGTTGGTTTCACTTTCTTTCTGTTACATTTTTCTTAGACCATAGAGTCGTAACAATATATATATATATATATATATATATATATATATATATATATATATATATATATATATATATATATATATAATCCAGAAGAAAAGTTTATTCTATATTTTACGTTTAGAAAAGTAGGTGGTTCTACCAAAACTTTAAATACTCATTTTGAAGAACCTCGAACCATAGCAATTTACTGTCATCAAATGGCAGGAACAGCAGTAATATTTGGAGGAGAAATTGATAATACTTTTTCATTCACTGGAAGTATCTGTTCAAGTTATTTGATCCTAGAGGAACTGATACAGAAAGAATAAAAAAATGATAAGCCACATGAAGATGCGTAGAGAGAAACTATTAAGTTTAATGCAAACAGAGCAAAGTCACTTAATTCTATAAATGAAAAATTAAGACAGCAAGGTTTGGTTACTCAGTATTTAATTGATTTGGATGAAGCTTTTCGCTCTGAACTCTTTTGCTCATGCAGACAATAGTATCACTTTATAAGCCTAGGCAGCCTAAATTTAGTTATTTTTACCAACCTTCTGATAAACAGAAAACTTACGAATATGTTTCTATTGCAGTTGTAATGGGTGCAAATTTTCATATTGGCTATAGCTATCACAAGAGAAGCTCTTAGAGGTCCTAAAAAAGTTATATCAATGTAACTAAGTAAATATGATAAAATAAATTGTATCAAGAGTAATTTCAACTACTCTAACTTTACAAATAAGAAACTAGCCTACTTCAATAACTAGTAAACTTAACATGAATAACAACCTTATTATAAATTTAGGACAACTAATGCAACAACAAGACAGTTTGCACAAAGGCGTACTGACTGTCAAATATGAAAGATTTGGGAGGACAATATATTGAAAGATATTTTAACAGGGAGAGAAGAGATTGATAAGAAATTAATAGTTATTAATTATCATAATAACATTAAAATCGAAACAATTTTCACAGATAGCAGGTATAAATAGATTTAAAAGTAAATAAAACTGTACACAATTTGAGACATAATTAACTATCTTAAACAGAGAAAAAAGTAAAAAGTTAGATAAATTGTTATTTAAACTTTTTGAAAAACAATTAAACTTAGTATTAAAAAACAAAACACTAGGGATTGTCACAAAATTGTGTGTACTAAAATACCTTTGTATAATATATGAACGAAAATGTACATGGGTTTCGTTGCCGCGTAGAGCGTTACCCGGTGGTGTATAGTTTCAGCCTTTGCTATTTCAAAATACTAGTTCGGTTCACCCATTGATGCACGTACAAAGTGTCGGCGGTGAGAAACCCGTTTACCGCGAGTTATCTGACCGAGGATTTGACCACAACTAGAGTACTTATAGTCCAAATTCTCTATGCATCGTCACAATACAGATGAGTCTTGTTAGGAAGTTGCTCACATTACGAAAGCAACCTATAACTGTAGAGCAGTTCAGGAGAAGTAAGCTAACTATGGGATTTTGTGTAACCCAGAGAGTCAATGGTGACATTGGTTCGAAGGACGGGTCTGGTTTACTCATTGTGAAGGCTGAAAGTTGAGGACCAACGGGTCAGCGGGGAAGGAGGCTCTCGAGTGATCCTTCAGCAGGCAAGGAATCATTTGATGGGAGCTGCAAATCGGAAATATCTCCTTATAGTCGATTGGACGTCACGAGATAACTGCCATCGAATATTCCATTTTAAATAAATCATATTCAATGGCACTATATGTGTGAAAATCAAGTGTACATCCATCATGCTTGTTGATGACCCATATTTTGCTCATATTTGTTCATATATTCCATACATTGATCATACCTTGTGATATATCCATATATCAATCATATCTGTTGATACGTTCTATACGTTCATCATGGTCGTTGACATACGAAATCATTTGTGATTCATTTGTTAAAATTACATGCTTTGATCGGTTCCATTTTGGAATGATATTATTTTCTGATATCCATTGTTGAACTTTGTGTGCATCAAGAACTAAATAAAATTTATATTGTTGAATTTTTAAAAATGCTAAAGAATTAGAGTCATTATTAACTAGCTTAAAGTTACAAATTAAAAATGTTGAATACACCTACAGATACACCGAAAAGAATGCGTAGATACACACAAAAGGTATATATATTTTGTTTCTGATGCACGGGTAAATATTCAGAATAATCAATCCAAATGTATTCTCTTCTAGAGTCAGGACGTCCTGATTAAATACGAAATAACTTTCAATGCATACCTAAAAGAACATCATAATATGATTATACGTGGTGTATCAAATTGCGGAAAAACGAAGTTTGCATTAGCTGTGATTGAAACAGAATATAAAAATATTTTTGACTTTATTGTCATTATCTGCCTAACACTTATGCACAATGAGACTTACAAAAGAAAAATGGAGTTTTAGAGACAACAATGTAATTCTAATATATTCTGGTGAAAAATTAGATAAATAGCTAGAATTACTTATCAGTATATACCAGGAAACTAATACTTTGTTTTTAGGCATTATGGAATATCTTTATGGGTAATAGTTCAAACGTATAATTCTGTCATAAAATTTCGTCGTGAACATGTTAGATTTATAGAAGCTTTTTACTCAGAAGATAAAAAGTTTATGGAAAACATCTCGAATGAAAATGATGTAGTACAAGTAGTCGTTAGAGATGAAATATTTTAAAGAAAACATAAACATGATTCTGGAATATCGTCTGATTACAAGGTTGAAGGAGATTAACTAGAAATATTCCCAAGGGTTGAACATAGCCATAAGGTATAGGTAAAGTATTCATGTTAGCAACTAAATAACGTTTAACATCAAAAGAGCAACCTTATTTATCGTAACATTGTATGTCCCTTAATGTTATCATCTAATTAAATCCACTTCATGATGATTTACAGTTTGGTTAAATAACAATATTTGTACATGTATCATTTTAGACTCTTTTTAACAACATATTTATTAATACGCTTGCATACTTTTTTTCTTCTGTGTCACTCCTGCAATCATCAAGCTTACATTCTTAGGTCACCAAACTCTCTTATTAGTATGCCATTCATCTCACCTTCAAACAATCCAACGAATTTCTTGTTAGCTAATGGTATTCCATATATATGTTATCATTTTTGTAATCCCTTGTGTCGTAAAACTGTATATTTTATTTCATATCATTATAAAATTTGTCCGTTTCAACAATAATGCACAGAGAATCCGTATCAGTCATTAAAAAACTTAATTTTGACACTATATTGGTTATTTAGCTTCTTGTAGTAAAAGTCATACATCAGCATCTTGCTTACTTCTAGAACTGTAATGCCACCCTAAGTTAGTTTGACTAATTTTATTTTCTTGCGCTTTAAACTAACTAATATAATAACTTCATCTATCATTGTTATTCTTGCAAATGAAGTCTTCCTTTTGAAGTTTCAAATATCGCTTTTCATTGGTACTTATTTTTACATTAGTTTGCTTTCTTAAATTTTCCATTTGTTTTCCAAAGGCGGTATTGTTCATTAAGTTAAAAAGTCATTGTCAAAGTTATTGGTTGCCTTTTGTTGCAAAGATGTATTAAGCTAAATGTATGATTTTAACCACGACTCTTGTTCGAATAAAACTGCTCTCTCAATCTATTTTAGTTTTACTCCTAACTGAAGATATAACTTCTAAGTCTACTTTTAAAATTCCTTAGGCTTTAGAATCATCACTCCAAGATATTAAATGTTCTTCATATGTCCATTTAAAGTTTTTAACAGGGCATTGGTTAGCACATGGCCCAGCCATACGAATTAATTTTGAATAGCTGCATAACATATTACGTTGACCTTGATGTATCGTATTCTACATTTTTTGTTATTTTGTTGTTGTTATTGTTAACTTCGTTTTAATACTCATGATTTCCTTTAGCATCTCTATTAAGTGTTATGCATATTCCTCCCCTGATTCCAGATTCATTCAATCATTAAAAATATATCAAAATCTATTAAGAATTCTAATTCTGCCGTAATTATTTTCAAACTAGCAGGATGAGCTAATCCTGGTGGAGAAAAATAATGTGCCCGGAATAGTTTATAATTATTCATACACACATGTCTAAATTCTTCAAAAATATTACATAGCATTAAAGTACATTTTTTACGTCGTAGTCGTAAAGATCGGCAAGAGAATTTAGTTTGAAATGTTTTATAATATCTTGTACATAGTGGTAGTCTGCTGCACTAATTCCTGATCTGATGAGCTTTCAATAAAATTCCTAGATTGGTGGTAACTCAGTTTAATTAAATCTTTCAAATAAATCCATATATTCGCATGGATAACTATCTTTTCTCAAAAATGTGGTTTCCATTTGCTCAAAATGTTGCATTGTTCCTATAAGTTTATCATCCTTTAGATTTTTAGCAAGTTGAGCTAGGGATTGACGCATACACCGACAACTAACTAAAATTCCTATTGTTCTTTTTACAAAAACTTCTTTACCGTTTTTTAATTTTTTTTTATATTGTGTTTTTTAAAGCCATTAACTATAAAATCCTTACTACACGAAATATGATTTTCATCATTATTTGGTATTGTTGATTTGATCTGGATCGTGTTTTACTAAGGCTTTCATAATCAGATGAGAATCGTATCCAGATAAATTATAAACATAAAGTGGAATATATTTTAGATATTTATAATTTAACTTGCACTTTAGATGTGCAGGACTTCTGCAGTTTCCAGTTAAGTGATCATGATCTGTAACTTTACTGCTATATGTAACTTTATTGTTCATAGTGTTCTATTCATCATTTTTGTGAGCTTCGTCGACTTCATTTATAACTTCGTAACTTCGTTAGGAATCTCCTTTTTAACAGATATTACATATGTTTGTGGAGTTATAATGCTTTTTATCTTTATTACTGAATATCATGCGAGCAGCGTTACTTGGTCTTAGTTTTAAATACACAGCTTCTGCAATTGATAGTAAATATTTGTAAAATTTATTGATATAGTTTGCTCCTCTGTAACTATGAGTTCACACTCCATGTAAGATGATTTAAGGTCAATGCTAAATCCTGATTATGTGTGTTTCGCTGTTTCTATTGTCCATGACATATTTGGGTTCTTATTCATACTGCTGACGTCCTCATTTATAGTACTTATTGGTTCAATATTACTTTCAAAATCACAATATATATCAAAATAAACATGAGTTGATTTTGATAGTTTTTATATTTAATGACAGAACCCTCTTCTGACATTATGTTTATCGGTTTAGTTGTTTGGCTGCATCATCTTTTGTGTTCTTCAAATTTTTAATCAGAATAAAAATGATTCAAACCATTTCTTGAAAAAGTATTTTTTTGTTTTTGTTTTAATCGTGTGGTTTTTTTTTTTGTTTTTTTTTTAAATATATATTTGGAATGTACCCAATTTTGATAAATCATTTATTCGAGAGTAATGATAATGAAAATTGTCTTCTATATCATTATTGTCTCCTTTAAATATGATTAAAGATCTAGATGACTGTCTCTTTCTCTTTCCATTATTCTAACTGGTTTTATAAGTTCGTCCAGTTGTTCATGGACACTAACAGAAATAATAAATTAATTTTCAAATGTTTTTATCTCTTGTATATGAAGTGGCCATTTATTAAACCAATGTTTATATTTATTATGATTATAGTTTGTGGTCTATACTGATGATCACTAAGTGGGTTTAAAAGAGATTATTTTGCATACAAAAACATATATTCTCAGTATTTTGTACATTGATCCAGGTTTTTTTATTTCATTTTAACTAATATGTTAAATCTAAGTGTGATTTCTGTCATATTGGTGCAAATTTATCAACATGTGAAGTTAAATAATTTTTTATATCTAAAACTCAATGCGTATCTATACTTGTTTTCTAATCAAATTTTGTATCTAGTATATCAAACAGTTTTCAGCTAGTGTTCTATGACACAACTCTACATAACGATACTGATGTACTCCATCTTCTTCTATATCCTTCCTACGAGTTGAATCGATAAATATAGCTGTACTTTGACTAAATGTAAATCTCTGCTTTTTCTACCTATTATTTTTCATAAGCACTGTTCAACCTCTTCGAAAGAAAATCTTATTACTTTCTTCTCCAGCTTGAAATCTATATTCATTTAAACGTTCGTTAAACGAATCTTCTAGCTTTCTTGCAACAATTATCTTTTACCTTCATTCACAGTTCGTTTTATTTTTCCTATCGTTAGAAGTTGAATTAAAGGAGGATTTATTTCCTTCTTTCAGATTTTGATATTTATTTGTTTATTTACTTATTTATTTATTTATTTATTTATTTATTTATTTAATTATTTTAAGCAAATTTTGTGACATTTACTTATAAAAAAAACAATATAGTCTATTAAGTACTATTTATATCATAAAAACAGTGCGAAATCTAAGTCTTTATATTAAAGAACTAGACTCTTTTGAAATGAATATAAAAATCTCTTCCGTGAAATTATTTAGCCAAAACAGACCTATATTTTGGGTTCCTGGCTTTCTCACCAATTTTATATTTGGCGTTCCATAGTCATCTGTTGTAAGATAGCAAGAAAGTTAATCCATACTTTTCACCTGTTGCTGGACATGCCGTCGACATGTCTATAGATCGGTGATATGATCTATTGAATCCATCAATAAGGTCTGATAATATATATCTACCGATTTTCTGCTTTAATTTTTAGTAAAAATACTTCCACATTCTAGTCTTACAGAGTTCGATTAAATCTTTCTACTGCAGACGCTTTTTTGTCTGAATGATTGGAAAAGTACTCAGTTTTGTTTTATTTTCCAATAGTTCCTTGTCCTTCACGCTATAAAATTACTTTCCTTCATGAAACTGTAACTTTTTTCTGGCTCTCTCTCTTCAAATATTTCCTAAAGGCATCATGTATGTCATCTACCTGTTTTGTTTTTACTTTCTTAGCCCAGGCATATTTTGAGAAGACAGTTATCACTGCCAGAATATATCTATAATCAGCATTAAGCTTTTTAGATGCTTTCATATCAACTAAATCTTCCTGTAACTGGTCATCCGAATTAAGGGGTCGTGCAGATGCAGCTAAAGTATTTATTTCAGAATTAAAGCATTTAGAACAAAGGCCTTGATTCGTTCGATAAACAGAAAGCAGGTATAAAAATGACATTGCTAAAGAAAAATATCCAGATTTAAATAAAAGAAAATCTAAATTGAAAGAATTTTTGAAAACAACTCAAATCCATAAATCACAGATAGTTGGCCATATAACTGCGGATATGGAAATTAACTTTAGGTAAATTATCCACAAAATACATCTCAAAATTAGAGAAAGTTACCGTTAGGTGAGAGTTTGAAACAGCTGTTTAAAGAAAGAGGTGCAACAATCGCTACTGTTTTTACAGCTATTAGTATAATAGTAGCAACGTTTGGTCTAGCCAATGCAAATTTTGTAAAAGGACTAACAGTAAGAAGCGGTGGTAGTGACGGTAGTGGTAGCGCGGAATCGTGCTTTGATATATTAAAAAAAAAGATATGTCAAATATTGCTGAGTATTTCTTTAACTTAGATAACTTAAATAACAAAAAGAAAAGCAGCAGAATGTAATAAGCTGGCTTTGAACATCAGCCGAAAAAGTTATTTTTTTAATAGCTGATAATGTTATTTTGTTTATTTTTGCAATAATTAACTTCTTCTCTGAAATTGTATTAAAAATTTTATTTATGGCAACAAATGATTAACTAATCTATTAACTAGCTGATTAATATGTTAATCTATTTTAAAAAGCAAATTGCGCCAGGTCCTGAAAACATGGAAATATTAATAAACGTTTGTTTATTTGTTTTATGATCTATATGTTAACAATCATGATGTATATGAGTTGGTGGTACTGTTGTTGGTGTTATTAGCATGTCTACATAATTCTTATTAACCTTATTCTCCTTCTTGTCTAAATTTTGGACGAATTGTTACCGAATTGTTAACGACAGTTTATCAGCTGCTGGTATTATATAATCTACCACGCCAGTGTTTAGTTTAAATTAATCTGATGACGTTTTTAAACTGATATTATAACCTTCAATGCTATCTCTTTTCATCACCATATCACTGGATAATAAAAATATGCCCTCACCATATCACTGGATAATAACAATATTCCATCACCATCAACTGGATAGTTCAATCTAACTTTGGAATGTGAAATATAGTTTTGAAATATTTTTGCGACGTTTTAATCTGAGCCATAACCTTGTTCAGCTAAATTTATGCTTCAAACATTTCTTTATACTGTCTATAACAATAGAACCAGGCTGTGTAATAGTTATTGCATTTGCTACTTGGCCAGCTGCAATAGATGTTATATATTATCAAATAATTTGATATAGATTTCATTGTTAGTCCTTTGCTATGTTGAGGAAAGAAATAAGTCAATCCTATTTCATTATATGGTGTTACCATTTTATTAATTTCTTCGCCTGCTATTTTCTCCATTATTCGACTATTCCAGCTCCGTAATTATAATGCCGTTTGTACGGACTTAACATAGCAGCTGGTGTAGGTTCTCCAAATCCATGATGTGCAGTTTTATGTTCTACAGACCCAATATGAATTTAAGATATTTATTTTTAACTCTAATATATCTCCAATCAGTATTAATATAAATCTTACAGTTATTATAAATCGTTTCAACGTGCTTGGATCTATATCGTTGTTTGTTGGATTAAATACTTTTTATCATATGGTAATGGTACTGAGCATTCAAACATACGTCTTCGTATCTGAAAGTATATATGAAACCTATATATACATTTTACTAACTCTAGTATAATTTTATCTCATGCCAATAAAATATTCCACAGTCTGTTGTTGCCATCCATACTGCTCAATTTAATTGATTTTGCCAAACTTTCATATCACACTGTGCTGCGTATGTATTCATTTGATCATCATTATTAAACTTACATTACTAAAGTGTATTTCAAAAATATATTTAGTGGTGTAATTTTTATATATATTTAGTGGTTTGTATGTAAAAATAGTTATTTTCTGTATAATATATTTTTATCTAGTTTAATTCATTGATGTATTAACTTGTATTGTCTGAGTTATAAAATACAATGTGTTAAACTGGGTTGCAGGATAAGGGTAAGTTGCGCTGCTTGTTATTTTATTACATTTCAATTAGAGAATTTTTTAATATATATATTTTTCTCATTTGCATTCATAGTGAATTTTAAATTTGGGGATAGGCGCTGGCTTTTTACCATATAGTTTTTTTTATATAGGTGTGGATGGCCCCATGATTTTCATAAAATTTAAATATCAGTGTTGTTTCTCATGAAGTTTTGAAGATCAGTGACAGAGTTTTTTTCTCATTGGATTATGAAGAAAACTAGCTGAGGTTTTTCATAAAACTTTTAAGACCACTGGCCCAGGTTTTTTTTACAAAAGTTTGAAGCCCACCGGCTGAAGGGGGGGGGGGGGGGATAAAATTGTGACGACTAGTGGCCTGAGTTTTTTCTCATAAAATTTTGGCCACCACTGCCCCACGTTTTTCTCACACAAACTGAGAATTAAATCGAGGTAATGTCAACATTGAAAAAATCGGCGAAAAAAGTTAGAAAGAAGGAAGGACATTACAAACAAAAACATTTGCAGCTTGTAAGTTTATTCGAAAGCGAACTTCACGAGACAAAAGCTGATAATATAAACACAGACGGTCCGATATGTCAAACAGATTGTGTGACACAGATACAGAATGCACTAATATTTATATTTCACAAGTTACACAGTAAGATTAGTTATAAGGAAAAATCTAATTGACCGGTTGGTCTCGTAATTACCTGGCACAATAAGAGACAGATCTCGAGTTATACGCGATTAATCACCCATGAAGGTCATTTGGTTGTAAAGAGATATTCATTAGAAACCGACTCCGTACCTGATTAGACCAACCAATAGGTGTCATGTCAGTGGGTGATACCCAGTCATTGATACGGGTAGATAAATTAGTTTCGACGGCAACCATGTCGTGCAGTTGATTGTCTTAGGTTCATGATGTATCGTGCCAAGCATAAAGAGAATCTATCAAGGGATTTAGAAAATATAGTCGAACGAAAACCCTTTAACCAAAACCTTAATTCAAATTTTCTCTGTGACCTTGGCCTGAGGGTAATGGCTAAGCCTGCATGTCTTAAATTAAATTATCATAGCTTCTTAATGATTCATCCCAGCGGGTATGAAGAAAATCTATCAAAGGGGATGGAGAGGAGGGATTCGCACTTTGGGTCCCGCTGAGGGTTCTGTCACACAGACTACTCGCCTACTTGATTAGCCCCCCCCCCTCCCCCCATCAACGATATTTATGGATCCGCCACTGAATACATACGTAAGTAGTTATCTAGGATGATATGGGGTAAAATGGGTCGATATAGGGTCTAATGGGAATTTACCATTAGTCCATACCATGATTGGGCGTTATGGGGACAATGGAAATTTAACATTACGCCTCTATTTTGACCTCATAAAACTAGTCCATAGGTTTAACATACTGGGTCGCTGTAACGAACTGAAGGGCAGAATTTTGCGGAAATCATAGCATGTGGGCCGGACGTCTTACTTAGGAGTTACGTAATTTTGTATCTCTGAATTGGCTTCAAAGATATTTAATCCTTGTTTAGCGGGGCTATTGCCGAAGGGCATATTCGGGCCGAATACCCCGTGGCGCGCCAAGAAGGTGTGAAGAAACCTGGACCCAGGCGGAAAGAAAATCAACCTATAGACGTGTCGACCAATTAGGGATGAGACAAGCTAGATTCACAGGTGGGAGAGATAAACCCTTTAGGTAGGAAAATGCGTCATTCTTATTCGTAAACGCACACAGAAACATTAGTACGCTGCTAGTTCTTGAGGGAGAGAGACGTATTGTCTGAAGTAGAGCAGAAAAGCTTATGTTGAGGAGGGAATTGTAGCTACAAACCACTCCAAGACTTAACTCGTAAAACGAAGTGAATTCAAAGTGGGTAAAATAAGCTTCAAAAAGGTAAGACGGTATCTTGGCCGAGTCTTTGTGCTTGATTTGAGTAGATAGTTGAATAAATCAGAATATTGAATCATAACGTATAGTTAATTTATTAGTCTATTTAATAATAACTTATATTTGAATTTATTAGAGAATTGAATTATGGCATGTACTTTCATTTATCATGATGTAGATTGAGAGCTATGTCAAATTAGACCGAGTTAGATTTATGTGCATATGTATTTATATGTATAATTCTGTAATTCGTAGGACGCATGCAATAGAAATGATTACTTATTAACGATGGGTAGATTGCTGTGTCAGAACATATCAACATTTAGATGATATGTGCGTGTGTTACAAAAATTCATCGAGTAATACTATTCGTGCGTAGAGCGCAAGGCATGTATAATATAAGTGGAAATTAGTATGTACATAGGGCCTGGTAAAATTGTTCCCCCATTGGTCTGATGGAAGATCCGTGAGAGAGTGATAGATTTCAAAGAGTAGAGTAGGGGGACAAGGGTGTACGTCCCTTATATTTCTTCAGGAAGCTCCCAGGGTGCCCATGAGAGTCGGCGCTGATAGATTCCCAGGGTGTACGCAGTGACGACACGCGAGAGAATAAGAAGGAAAGAGTACTGAGGAGGACAGAAGGGAGAAAGTCCGAAGGAAGCCGAGTAGACTCCCAGGGTGTACACAAGTGGCACGGTGTACATAATGAGGAAGAGGAAGGAATGATGGAAGAGAAATTAGAACAGATGAACTCACTGAACAGAGACTCTCTCACAATAGGACATTAACTTCCATATGACGAGTTAAAGTGTAAAAAGGGCTTTTGGTTAACCCGGCCAATTATTATATCAAGATATACTGAACTACAGATTTATGTCCATGAATTATTGAATTGATTCGTATATTTGATAATCTTGTTATATATTTAACCTTGAGTTGTTATATGTATTTAGAGAGTCGGCATTGCTGACTGGGGGCTCGTGAGCCGATAAATTTTAATGGACACCTTCTACTGTATTGTTTATAATAACGTAGCGGATGTGCAGTATTATTTATAATACGATAACAGGGTTGTGACAGTCTCTATGGACTCAAGAGAAAATGTAATGTTAAAAATGTCTATAGGTTTAACATTATGGGTCGAGATAAAGTCAAAGGAAAATGTGATGTTAAAACAACACACACTTACTAACCAAAACGCCGTTTCGACTGGTCAACACCCACTTATCTACTGACCAATACTACATTTACTAACCAACACCCACACTTGCTAACCAAAGCGCATTTGTAGTGACTAACGCCCCACACTTACTAACCAACGAACAGGGTAGGAATATACACACCGTATACACACAAACACACAAACATACTATCACACACAAGGGTAGAAGTTTTTATATACACACTATACTTACAAACACACAAACATACTATCACACCCAAGAGAGTAAGAGTGTTCACTCTCTATACACAAACACACAATCATACTATCACACTGGGGTAGGGTTTAAGTTTAAGTTATGAAAGAAGTAGACACAGGCATTCACAACATAAAAAACATAATATTTTGGCAATCGTTGAATAGTATCTCTTTTCTAAGAGAACTGGGGGGGGGGGGGCTGAAAAGGGCTGTTGGGATTGTTAGCCAAAGAGGGTTGACACATTCCACACCTTTTCACTGCTTTTCTCCGCAAACATCTTCGCACTGCCGTTCCAAAGACCAATACTCTCTTCAGGTACCCTTGCCTTTCAATGCACACTCTTCTCTTCCAAATAGCCGTGCCTGTGATCAAGGTAATGAGCCATGATGACTTCACACGTATCGGGAAGTCCTTATCAAACAGCAGTCTTGAAATGATAGTCGATGATTCTACGTTGGTCCACATATTGACTTGTCTTGAGAATAGGTGACACAATGGGCAAACGCCCTGTTTTTATAGTCTACGGGCTGATCGAAACTGATTGGGAGGTTCCACCAACCAGAGCTGGTGTGGCAAAATTCAGTCACTGCGTGTTTTCTATCTTCTAATCAGAATACAGCGGACGCGCGACGTTACTTTCGAGATATCTATGCATGAACGTTCCTACGATGCACCACTGCGGAATACTGCAAGTATAGATAATATGGCCGAAATGAAGACATTGTGTTGGGATGCGCTTGCAGTGGTTACTTCTTATACTCCAAGTGATAGTACAACTAATGCTGCTGCAACGAGTATTATTCCGGAGGAGAATGACTTCAATTTGGATTTGGATTTCTGCGATTTCTTATCTTCTTCGCAAGAATTTATGATAGTAGCACCACCTTCATCTCCGTTTGCATAATTACCAGCTTATGATGATTTAAATTAAAAAAAATAAAAAAAACACAAGGTAGAGCTAGAGACTTTTTTCAACGCCAGAAAGAGGAAGAACAGACATTTGTTCAAAAACAATGCTTGGTACCAAACTTACTCTTGAGACCCTTTTGATTTTCAAGAAAAAATGTTGAAATATTGTCGATCCGATGTCGACATTTTACGACATTGTTGTGGAAAATTTCGACAGTTATTCTTGATCACGGATGTAAATTCCCTTAAAGGAAGCTTCTACCATTGCCAAAGCGTGTGGATTACTGTACCGAAAGAAGTTATGCCCTAGGACAAACTAGCCATCATACCACCTCAATCCTATCAATCTGTCAACTGTCGATATTCAGCCAAAGCTTTGCGTTGGTTACATTACTTATGTGAAACTCAAGAGAACTGGATACAACATGCTAGAAACCATGGAGAGGAAAAGATTGGATTTTATTCCGTGGATGGTTGGAATTTAGAAAACCCACAGATCGTCTACGAATATCACGGATGTATATTTCATGGATGTCCCACCTGTTATCCTCAACGAGATCTGAATAATCCTTTTTCAGAGTCGACCATGAAAGAGATGTACGACAAAGCTAACCAACGACGCCGGAGTTTGGAAAGTCAAGGATACCAAGTGGTAGAAATGTTGGAACACGACTAAATTTTACATTTCAAAACAGATTCAGAATTTCGACGTATAGTCGAAGATTACGATGTGGTGGACATCGAACCTCTGAATCCACGCAACAGTTTGTTTGGAGGACGAAACAAAGCTACAGTGAAATACATCGGTGTGTGTTCGTTGTATCCTTTGGTGTGTACGTATGCTCGATTCCCATTGATCGTCCTGAAATTTTGACAGAACATATCGACGTGGAACACATTCGCCAGTACGAAGGTTTGATCAAATGTCAAGTTCTTTCAGCAACGAACTTGTAACATCCCATCTTACCTCATCATCGTCACGGAAAACTGATGTTTTATTTATGTCGTACGTGTGCTGAAATGTGTAATTAACACCAGTCTTGTCGACAAGATGACCAAGAACGCGCCTTGACAGGAACGCGAGCGAGTGTTTAATTGTTTCATAATCTCGATCGTGGATACAGCTTGTTAAAAGTAAACGAAATTTGGCACTCTCCTACCACGAAACAATACCAACAGGACGACGATTCGAGTCCAGGGATTTTTTCAGGCTACATCAAAGAGTTTTTAAAATTGAAACAAGAAGCCAGTGGCTATTCTTTCTGATATCACACTCCAGAAGGCAAAGATAATTTCAAACAACGGTACCGATCGCTAGAAGGGATCACCTTGGAACACGTGAAACAGAACGAAGAGCGTTTGCTAAAGTCATGCTGAATTGTTTGTGGGGAAAACCAGCTCAAGGTCCGATATTACCAAAGACCGAATACTTGGTAGTTCCAAGTCAATACTTTCAGCTCATTGACGATAAAGGGTACTTATTAAACACGTGGAAATCAAATGTGAAGATTTGAGCTTCGTGAATTACTAAGAAGTCACGGAGCTTGCTCCTCCAGTGTGTTTGGCAATGTCATCATTGAATCCTACATGACAGCCAATGTCGTTCAAAATTGTATTCCGTCTTTGAACCTTTAGGAGATTGAGTCCTGTACTTTGACACCGATAGTTGCATGTACATCGATCGCCCTGGAGGCTATTACCCACACATATGTGAAACTAATAAAAATAATGGTAAAGGAAGAGGAACGAATTTTAGAGGCAAAGTTAACAAAGGAGCAGAAAAAAAAAACACAAGTTCAATATAGGTGGAATAATTTTGCAATTTTTTCATAAGCAGAGATACATTTTCAGATGAAAATAATACTGTAATTGATAAGTATATTTATTATATATTCATCATTGTACAACTCAATGGCTATTTTCCCCCGAGGCTGATATGAAATCTTGTACCTCAATGTTTGGTGGGTTTTAACGGCATTTAAACTTATTATTGACTATAGCATGACCAGTAAATGGAAACTAAGTGCCTTCCCGCAATTCAAACCGAGGCAGCCGACCTGTGGGTGGCCTGGGCGGGTATTGAACCCGCGACTCTTGGATTACGAGTTCGACGCTCTACCACCTGAGCTACCGCGGCTCCCAAACCTTGTGTCAGACACGCATCTATTGATACGACAACATAAAATCTTGTCTTTGTATAATAAAATATTTGTTTAGGTATATAATAAACACATCAACGGTACAATAACTTGATCTGGGTGCTTGTATCGCGTCTCGTATTCGTATATATTGGTATTTATAAAATATTTGTTTAGGTATATAACAAACACATCATCAGTACAGTAACTTGATATGAGTGCTTGTATCGCGTCTCGTATTCGTATATATTGTTGATTATAAAATATTTATATATGTACAATAATTGTGACGTTGTTTATAAAATATTTATATATGTACAATATTTGTGACATTTTTTTATAAAATATTTATATATGTACAATAATTGTGTTATAAAATATTTATATATGTACAATAATTATGACATTTTTATAAAATAATTATATATGTACAATAATTGTGACATTCTTTTTCCCTTGTCGTATGTAGGTCGTATTATGTTTTTATGGCGTTTTCCATTCGTTTCTGCGTTCGTCGTGACGTACATCCGCTAACATTGGTTAGTCCTGCCCATAACTTTGTTACGGTTTGAGAATTGTTATTAAATTTGGCCCATGTATATATCATGACTAGATGGCGTGTCGTGTACCATAGCCAGGTCCCCTGAATCAAGGTCGAGGTCACGGTAAGGATTATTGCAAATCTGCGATTTGTACCAGTGTCCGAAGTATAACTTTTGAACCCCTCGATATATTCGAATGCAACGTTGCCCAAGTATACATCATGACTCTATGATGTGTAGTACATCATAGCCACGCTCCTTGTCTCAGGGTCATGGCAAGGGAAGGTGTAACGTTTTACTTGTATCCTTGTCTGGAGTATACGTTTTGAACCACTAAATATATTTTCATGAAACTTTATCACGACTAGACGGTTTTTCGTGTACCATAGCCATGACAACTGCTTCAAAATGTAACTCTAACTTGTGTCCTTGTCTGGAGTATAACTTTTAAACCACTGAAGACATTTTAATGTAAATTAAACCTGTTATATATCATGAATAACAGCGTGTCACATAAACCAGTCAACGTTCGGAAAAGGAAAAACAGAGATCTCTGTCATGTACGTGTATAACTTTTGATCCTGTGAAGATATTTTAATTAAACTTTAGCGTGTTATATATCTTGAATTACCAGTTTCTAGCGTTTCAGTCATAGTCACTACCATCAAGGGCAAGGTCACACAAAAGGATAATGTAAGTCAGTGGTCTGTTTCCTTATCAAAGCTGGTCAAATACTATTCAGACTTTCATGAGAAGAAGTTGTTTAAAGGTTGTTCTATTTTCATTAACAGCGGCCATAAGTCAAAGCAGATCAGCATAATTTACATAAATAAAAGGCATTCATATCAGGATGCCCTCTGTCAAATTTGGTCAAATTCTCATTAAAGACATGTGAGAAGTAGTCATTACATTTTTATTTCTTATTTTGTATTGTTATTGTTAGTAACGGTGACCATATTTGATGGCGGATCGGCATTATTTTTGAAATTATGTAAGGCTTCCATATCATAAAGCTATCTATCAAAATTGGTCTAATTGTGTCCAGTGGTTTTTTAGATGATGTCATTTAGTTTTTATATTTTTAGCACTGGTGGCCATATTTAACAGCTGATCGGCATCATTTGTACAAAATTTGAAAAGTCATTAAACGGTTTTTCTTTTTTTAGTAATAGTGGCCTTATTTCTTTTTTGTAATACCTTCATGCCAGTATATTTTCTTTCAAGTTTGGTTGAACTCTTTTTAGCGCTTTTTAGAACAAGACTTTTCAAGATATTTCTATTTTTTAATAACCATACTTATATCTGATGATGGATCAACATCGTTTATCTTAACATAAATGGCTTTTATGCCATTATGCTTCAGCTTTATATAGTGTTATGTATATGGAATCGGTAATAATAGCCTAAACTTTTGGTCTATGACTGTACTTTAAAATTGTGTCAAAAAGTAAGACGCACCTTAAGTTTGGTTAAGATGTTTAATATATTAGAGTTCAAGGTCAGAGTTGTTTAGCATTTCTTGGAGATTTTCCATTTTAAAGACGCATTTAGTATTGCATTCTGGATCATAAGATGACACGTTTGCTGTTGTGAAATAAGCCATTTGCAAAGAATATATAAGACTTGGATATACGCATTATAATGATTCCAATTTTTAATCCTGTTTTAAAAACATGTTTTTTACGATCAGTCTTTGGAATCATCAGATTGTTTGGAATCATAGTTGTGTTGTAATCTTGTAATCTCGCAATACTGTAATGCCGTAATGCTGTACTGCTGTATACATAATTCGATAGGAATTATTTATTGGAACATTCATCGGAGATACCTAAAGTGCTCATTAACCTTTGGATTTAAATATATGACCTTTGGATACCTGTGGACATTCTCAAAGATGATGTGGATTACATTATTGGGGTACATCAGGACATTTCAGACTACCCATTCATTCAGAACATTCATTCATTCGGAACATTCATTCATTCAGAACATTCTATATTTAGGACTTGTGATTAGAACACTTAGGAATATTGGATTATTTGGATTTTAATTCACGTTACTGTATGTTCGGATTTTCATTTTAATTATCTAGAAATAACTTGTTTGTTGATATTACATCCAATGTTGGTTTCACTATCTTTCTGTTACATTTTTCTAAGACCATAGAGTCGTAACAATAGTCGAATTCTCTTCATTCGTTTTTGAGAAGAAGCCGTTATAAGCTTTTTTCTCAATAACGATGGTCACATTTCCTGGCAAAATGGCATAATTGGTACATCATTTGCATCATTGAAAGGCCTTCTTGCCATGGTGCTTTCTGTCACATTTGGTCGAATTCTGTTGAGTAGATTTTGAGAAGTCATTTATTGGTTTAATGTCAGCCATATTTGATGGCGAATCGGCATTATTCATACAAATTTGAAACGACTTTATACCAAGATGTTTTCTGTCAACTTATGTCCAATTCTGTCCAGCGGTTTTTGAGAAAAAGTCTTTTAATGGTCTCTCTTTAGTAATATTTGATGCCGGGTCGACATCATTTGTCCAAGCCTTAAAGGCCTTTATGCCAGGATGTTCTCTTCCAGGTTTGGTTCAGCCTGGTTTGGGTGATTTTGAGAAGTTGAAACTGGTGTCGGACGCACAATAGAAGACAAACGAGAACATACCATAAGCTCACTTGCCATTACGGCCATATGAGCTAAAACGTGTTACGCTGTTTTTTTTAATGCTGTTTTTGTTTTTGTTTTTAGTTTCTTGTTGTTTTCTTTGTTTGTTTTTTATTATTAATATTTATTATTTTTATTTTATTTTTATTTTCTTTGGTGGGTCACTTAGTTTCAGTAAAAAGGGATAATTTTCAACGTGTTTATATATTTTGGTTTCAGGTATCAGTAAAGTGTACAATAAAATATATATATTTTTATTGTTGATTGTTTACAAAAGAACTAAGCGCGTAAAATTTAGACAAAAATTTTATTCTCGTTATACTTCGATCAAATTTGTAGTCTTTAATAGGAATTTGAGATTATATTTATTGCAGACATAACTAAACATTCTTTAATAGGAATTTGATATTATATTTATTGTAGACATAACTAAACATTCTTTAATAGGAATTTGATATTATATTTATTGCAGACATAACTAAACATTCTTTAATAGGAATTTGATATTATATTTATTGCAGACATAACTAAACATTCTTTAATAGGAATTTGATATTATATTTATTGCAGACATAACTAAACATTCTTTAATAGGAATTTGATATTATATTTATTGCAGACAAAACTAAACATTCTTTAATAGGAATTTGATATTATATTTATTGCAGACAAAACTAAACATTCTTTAATAGGAATTTGATATTATATTTATTGCAGACAAAACTAAACATTCTTTAATAGGAATTTGATATTATATTTATTGCAGACAAAACTAAACATTCTTTAATGAAGTTGTTAGATGCCATTGCTGAATGTTATATTACGTACGCTGAGGATCGCTAAATGTATGACATCATGACGTTCATAGGTATAAACGATATCGGATTAACAAAAATGATTTTATTCATGATATATATAATCTTGAAATCCAATATATGAACCATTTACTAATATTTCATTCTTCCTGCTTCCGTGGTCATATTTTCATATTTCCAGCTATCAAATGGAATATTTGTTTTGCATGATTTGTTTCCCTTTTACGACATAACACATCATACTTTATACTATTAATTAAGTTGTTTATGCCATGTTAGATGTTATGTTACGGTGTGGCATATACAATTTATGGCATGACATTATAAAGCTCAGAAATGATAAGTGCAGACGATATAGTTTAAGAAAATAACTTTGTTGATGATAACAAAATACATATTTGCTCCAGAGGGCTAATCATTGAAACCAAAAACTAATATACGTATTTGTTACTGCATGTTTATATTGTCATATTTCCAGCTATCGACTGTGTCATAAATGCAGTCATGGACATCTGTGTGCATGATGTTGTTTGTCTTAACATTTCACAACAGCCTTTCCAATGTTGGTTCCTTTGAATAACCCAATGAAGGCATCCACCATATTGTCGAAACCATGCGTTATAGTCTCTCGATATTTGATTTTCCCCTAAAAGAATATAAATATAAAATAAATTATAAAAAAACACACAAAAAAACATGAGAGTTAAAAGAAGCGAACCTCATGGAAATTAACAACTCAGGACCTGCAATTTTAGGATATTTTATGATTGCGGAATGGGGAATTTAACAATTAATAATACCAGTGAATAAGACATGACTTAAAATTGCTCCAAAATATTTTGGTTTTCTGTGGTTTGAGATTGCAGATATTGTTTGTTCTCCAAAGTAATCCTGCAAAGAACACCTCTATCTTTGTACTCCCGAGAATCCCAGGTCCTGGCCCATTTCTCTCCTAAGATGGGCTGTTCAGCTTATGAACTCTTTAACACACTAATACACGTTCATTTCCAATCAGTCATAAAGAATTTTATATTCCTACTACTACTGCTGCTGTAGTAGTAGTAGTAGTAATCATAATACTAATAGAAAAACAAACAGCAAGAGATGCAGCAGTAGTAATGGAAGGAAAAGATGATGATGATGATGATGATGATGATGATGATGATGATGATATCGTCAACGAGAGAGAGAGAGAGAGAGAGAGAGAGAGAGATCCTTACCTCTTTCACCCACTGAATCATCTCATTCAAGGCAGCAGGCCATTCAGCAATGTAGTTGTAGACAAGAAAAGCCTTTACCGTGAGTGTTTTCTTATTCATTGTATGGTAGGGCAAGCGGCCTGATTGATAGGAGAAAAAGAAAAGGAGAGTGATTTAACCATATATCACTAAGGCACTGGAGTGTATATTTAGATCTGAAATCTGGAGGTCTGATTGGCTACAATAAGATTTCATCAAGTTAAATCTGAGTTTTAATATTTCATGCAATCAAATTTTGAGATCTGAAAGCTGAATAATCATAGTTTAGCAAAATTTTGAATAATCATTTTAAAAAACCAAGACACAACAGAGCTCACACATTAGTCCTAAAGGGGGGTGTGTGTGTGTGTGTGTGTGTGTGTGTGTGTGTGTTTTGTCCGGCTCCCTATTTCTATTTCAGACGTTTAGCTCATTGATAAGACCTTTTTGAACATAGAACCAGTCTAGAAATTCCATAGTATATTGCTGTCATCTATAGTATTCGCCTACTTCCCCCCGGCAGTTTGTACCCCCCCCCCAACCTATTTAAAAAAAAGCACCACTGATATAAAAACAAAATATACACGCAAGTTAGTCATTTCATTCATCAATTTATAGTTTCGAACCTGACTGTCGTTAGGGGGTCTCTAACATTGTCATCTTGTTCGTGTTTGAATCTAGTTTCTTTACTAACATGGCCGTCATATTTGCGTGCGTGAGTCAGGAGTGTACTGGATAAGCAACTCGGCCCTAGACTTATCTGCCGGGAACAGGCCCGGGGTTTTGCTCACACCAGTAAAACACCGGTAAAAACGGATTTTTTTTGACGGCCCACCAATGCGGCGGTCTGCCGGGACAGGCCCGGGGTTTTGCTCACACCAGTAAAACACCGGTAAAAATGGATTTTTTTAGGCGGCATACCGGGATTTGTCCCGGGTAGTTTAGCTGTGCTCGAGATGGATGAGTTGAGTGGATGTTCAAGATCGATGATAACTGATCACTCTGGAGAAACTTGTCATTATGCGTTACGAAAATAAACCCTTCAGCATGGCGGCAACAGCAGCAATCGCACGCTCTTCCATACACGACATTTAAAGGTCACATGATCGGATATTCGGAAACTTATCAAGATGGAAGAATTACATAAATCCAGTGTAGACTTGAGAGTTAATTTCTAAAATGTATCAAAACCCGATAAAGCTCAACCTATTCTCAAATATACCTTATGCTTCTTAAATTAGTACTCTGTCGTGCACTATCATACCCGTCAAACATAAAAGGACTAATAGATACGGGGAAAATATTTCAGAATGACCTTGAAAAATATTTGAATACACCCCTTGACCAGTTTAATAAACACCTGGTAATACCCTTGATTCTTGTAAAGACGGTTCAATGTTAATAATTACTTCTCCAAAAATCATTACCATCAGATTTTGAAACCTTTATCATACGAAGGAAAGTTAGGTAACAAAATACAAGTTTACTTCGGATGTGTGACATTTCCAATACATACTCACATGTTCATAACATTTTGTTGGTTGTAATCTTACTCGCATGTCGTATTTGATATTAATGATAACATGAAAACATTTAATTAAAAAAAAAAAAAAAATTGTTTCGGGAACTTAAGCGTGTCCGCATTTGTAATATCAATGCGTACTGTGAAGCTCGAAATGACGTGATCATTTCATTATGACGTCCACGATATGACGTCACTTGTTGCCTCTGTGTATCGTAGCAATATGAACTCTGGGAAAGAATGGACATAAATGTCACGTGGCTGCGACTTTTTTCTCTTATTAAATAAACAAAACAAATGTTTATACGATTTTAATAATTGCAATAGCAGTTATGTGAAAGAAAATGATAAAGTCAACGAAACGTATACAAGACCTTGGGACATCTTTAGCGATTTACAACCTGCCGTAAATCGGCCGAGCAGGCTTTCTATTGCGGAAAATTTATATGATTTGAATAACTGTGTCATACTGAACAAATTCAGTCACCAACACATATATTTCTTTGAGTATTTGATAAAAGGAGTCTATGCAAATTTGAGCAACTTTTAAATTCTCATTCAGCTATTCTTTTACGGTTGCAAAAAGTTAAATACTCCAATATTTGTCAAGCGATCATCCTTAAGGTGTGTCCAGAAACAAAACTTTTTCTATTTAGACAAAAAAAGCACAAAAAAACAAACAAACTAAAATGTGTGTGTGAGTTTACCTGTAGGCTGCTCGTCATCCATTGCATAGGTAGAGATTGAACCACATATTGCTATTCGGCCTTTCGTTTTCATGAAGGATAATATGTTATTTGTGAATTCTCCACCCACCTGTAAGGTAGACATCAAATAATGAAAGGAGCTTTGAAAATTATCTTTTCTTCCAACAGAATACGTTATGTACTCTCTCTCTCTCTCTCTCTCTCTCTCTCTCTCTCTCTCTCTCTCTCTCTCTCTCTCTCTCTCACACACACACACACACACACATGCATGAGCAAACATACAAATTTTCGAAAGTTTGAATTTACACAGTTTCCCCATTTCGTAAATAATACATAAATACGCAGGGACATACATACATGCATAGATACATACAGCCAGACTCGTGAATAAACAGATCAGTCCATGCATCCACCCATCTATCAATCCAAAGAGAAGGAAAAAGTGAGCAATGGAAAGGAATGAAACGTTTCAAGTCAATATTATTTCGAGAAACAAATAATTTATAGAGGGATATTTACATTATCAAAATAACAATCAACTCCTTCTGGTGCAGCTTCCAACAAAGCTTCTTGCAGAGTGACTTCTTTGTAATTAAAGACATAGTCAAAACCATATCCTTTGATCAAGTCGCACTTTTCCTTGCTGCCTGCAAAACCAATAACCTTGCATCCCTGAAAGAAAGATGAATAAAAGTTTTCTGCATTTTGTCTTTTTCTAGTCGAGTCTTTATGGGCATGCCAAATCAGGACGTGGCCAAAATGTAAACACAAGTAGTAATACAATTGTTCAGACTGATTGGTTTTATGGGCTTAACGCCATTTTTCAGCACATGATAGGCTATACATGGCGGCCAGTATATCTGGTGGAGGAAGAACCCGGGAAAATCCCGGGAAGAACCACCGACCCACGGGAAGCTACTGGCAAGCTTTCTCACATAACCACATTGGCCGAGCACAAGACTCGAACCCACGCGGAGAGAGGTGAGATGGCAGTGATCGGTAAAGGCGAGCGCCTTGGACCACTCGGCTACCCGGGGCCCCTGTTCAGACTGAAGCTACGTCATTGTTATTATAAACTATAGAGAAAGAGGAATACATTACTGTTAAAATGTAATAACTTCAGTAGTTTCAATTTAAAACGAATGCATACGAACCTTCAATTTTGCAATCTGCCCAGCAAAACTGCCCACGGCACCGGCAGCTGCAGTGACAACAAAGGTCTCTCCAGGTTTGACTGTAAGTACGTCCAATACTCCATAATAAGCGGTCAGTCTGAAATGTAAAATTTACGAATAAATTGAGGAATTCAATAATTATAAACACACTTTTGAGGATATATTGAGATAGGTCATGTCCGTCAGTCCATCAGTGCCTCAGTGTATCCGTCAGACAGTCAGTCACTGTTTTTCTTGTAACTAGAATATAAATAGATAACATCGAAGATGACGGATCCTGTATGCAGTCCCCAGGTGGGGGACTGGTTGGGGTCAAATGTCACATTTTCAAAGGTAATGTGGACTCTTCCTTGTAACCTGACCACCATTTATACTGATTAAGGGAGAGTGACCATATTTTGATGTGATGTTTCAGGAAGATAAGTAGATGACAACAAAAGTTTCAAATCCAGAATGCAGCCAGGAGGTGGGGGTGGGTGCAAAAACAAACCAGAATGTTGTTTCGCGCTCAGTTTTAGGGGTGGGTGTGTGTGTGGGGGGCGCATCAGCACTGCCCCAGCCTCCCTCTCCCACCCCTAATTCGGATCCACCCCCACCCACCCACCCTCCTTCGGTGCCTACGTGTACTGCCTCACTATAGCAAACGGCTATTAGATGCGAGCAAGGAATGTATTATGCAGTCCAAGTATCGAGACGGTGGCTGTTTGCCGATATCAGCTTCTCTCATCAATATATGGTTCTGTATTTTCCCTACTTCATCTGTACATGTTTCACTACTGCGAGTTAGCTATTAGTGAATATCTTATGCTTGATTTACTTTTTATCTAACTGGCACATACAAGGTTAATCCAGGTTGGCTATATTGCATGTGGGGAGTCTAGTCAGGGCACAATGTAAGCACAGTGATCAATCATAACGCACCGGCAACGATATTTCTACGCAACGGCAACGAAGATAATAACAGAAGCGAGAGGCATGGAAGGGGTTCGTGATAAATTTCTCAGTGTATTCAAATTAAGCCAATGCTGCTTTTCTTTAATAGTCACACAAAATGCCTTAAAGATTCATTTTTTGACACGTATTTTCCGTAATAATAAATTCATTATGTTTTAGCTGTAGGCCCTACAGGTGATTACCGTTTGACAAACACGCCTTTAAAATTTACCATTTTAACAAAGATCTTAATTTTTCGGAAATTATTTTGAGACTTGTGGCCAACTTATATACTTATATACTTATATGCTCGTTACGAGAGAGAGAGAGAGAGAGAGAGAGAGAGAGAGAGAGAGAGAGAGAGAGAGAGAGAGATCACATGATTCAACCCTGCAGTTTTCGGAGATGGAGATAACTTTATGGCTTTGATTCATTACAACGCATTGCACAACAATTTTATTACTACGCAGAGCGAACTATGTTCTCCTTATATACGATATATTGTTCGTGTCTTTTCGTTTACGCCTCATTTCAAAGTAAAGCAATCGCTCAGCTGAACTATACTTTTGTACTATCCGTGCAGTTTAGTTTATCAAAAGGTGTGATGTATTTTAAACGTGTATATCCCAGGCAGTGGGATTAAGCAGACGGTAGTGTGAGAATGGGGAACGGCATTTTACGGGCAAATTCCAAACCCACCAGCTAGGCTCCAATATATATGTTTGATATATACTTTAAACCAGTTCCCATTTATTGTGCATTATTGTTACTATGCAATATTTTCCAGTATTGAACGTATATAAGGACATATTGTAATCGAATTTTTGCACGTACCGTTGACAACGATGTGACGTAGGACTACTTTTGTTTACAAAAAAAAAATGCATGGCGTCGGGAGACGCTGATGGCAGAGTAATAAAAATGGCGATATTTTAGATTTTAGAAGAAATCTTCAATGCGAATTTGATGTCGGCGGTATAGCGACTATTAGGATATTATAGAGGACAGAGGTTATTAACTGAGTGACATCTTGGTTAATTTCGCTGACAAGAAAAAGAAATCGCAAAATCGGAAGAAGTTCCGCTTCAAAGACAGAGATGCATGGACGACAGACATGACCGATCACATTATGTCCCCAAAAGTGCTGGTATAATTAACATCTGTATAAAACAACAACATATATGTTCTTATAGAGATATCTGCACTGTTGCTGTTATATTGTGATAGGTCGTGTCCGTCGTCCATGTGTCCCTTGCATTCATCCGTTCATCCATTTCTGTTTTCCTTGTATTATATGTTCTTACAGAGATGTTAATTATATGTGCACGTACGGGGATATATTGTGATAGGTCATGTCCGTCGTCCATGTGTCCGTACGTTGTCTGTCCATCCGTCCATCCACCACCGTTTTCCTTGTAACCTGAATTCCATATACAGCGATTAAAGGAAATCGATAATATTTGGTATGATGGTTTAGAAGAATGAGTAGATGACAATGAAGATTTCGAATCCTGGATGAAGCCCCTGGGGCAGGAAAGGGTGAGGGTCAAAGGTCACATTTTGATAGGACAATATGGACTCTTCCTTGTAACCTGAACTCCATGTACACCTTTTGAAATAGGGTAATAATATTTGGCATGATGTTTAAAGAGGAAGGGTGGGGTGGGAGAAATAAACAAAGGGTGCGAAATAGTTATGATATTGTTATACCTTCCATCTTTAGTGACTTTTATATTTACCGGATATTTATTCGGTCCCTTAGTATTATTCTACTAATAATGGTTTGGTACATTTATTGGATATTTATTGGGTCCCTTAGTATTATTCTACTAATAATGGTTTGGTACATTTATTGGATATTTATTCGGTCCCTTAGTATTATTCTACAAATAATGGTTTGGTACATTTACTGGATATTTATTGGGTCCCTTAGTATTATTCTACTAATAATGGTTTGGTACATTTTACAGCGTATATTATCTCTCTGTTTCAGTTTTTAATGTATAAGCAATGTCCGACTCTATACATATTTATGCTAATTTTAACATATGGACAATGTTTGGGGTCTGTTTTATGTGAATGCAAAACTTTGTAATATGAAGAGCAGTCAATTCCTGTTCAGTGTCCTTCGTGTCCAAATTCATCAGCATCGGAAGAATTTATTTGATTGGTAAAATAGATAATTCTCTCCACACTTTTATAAAAGCGACGTGGACATTGTGATTCCCTTCGTCAGTCCTTCGGTCCGTACGTTACCATATCTCCTCCTAAATCGCTGGATGGAATTTCAATTATCGTTTTAGCAATGTTGACACTGTGGTAACCATCTGCGAGAGGGGTGCCATCTTTGACTCCCGCCCCTGGGATCCCTGCGAGGGATCAAAGATCAAAGGTACATAAATTGCAATTACTGTGACATTTTCAAATACTTTATGACCAAATATCAAATATGCAATCACAGGAGGAAGACGCATCATATAAGTGACGGATTTTGCATTATGACCCCTGTGTCACTGACTCGGCGTGGCGGTGAGTAGGAGGAGTTTGTAAAAAGCAGTGAAAAGAGTGGAGATTTGCAATGGAGTGAATATTTACAATGGAGTGGATATTTGCACTGGAGTGAATATTTGCAATAGAGAACCTGTGTAGATGCTTTAGTATTCACATGAAAAGATATGTATTGTTGTTCTTTGTGAAATATGTGCTGTGCTTTTGGATATTAAGTTAGAGATTACGGTGAGATTATGGTGGAACAAAGAAGAAAAAAAGAAAGCAAACAGAATAATGGATAGTATATAGAGATGAAAAAAACAAAAGAAACTATAAAAAAATAAAAATATTTGTTCAAAAATAGAACTACGGGGGGGGGGGGGCGGTATGCAGAACATTTCTCGTGAAGAAAATAAAAAATCTTTGTTAAAAAGGTCTCATACACCTACCCTGGCATTCCCAGCGATCCAAGTGCCAGCGACGGTGAAAGATCCCCTAACTGGGGTATCGGTCTCATCATCGAGGGGTCCGACACTTTTGTGAGACTTCTCCATCCAAAGTGTCCCAGAACAAGTGATCCGACATTGAAGTCCGGATTTTTGCTCAGAAGAACTCTGCAGAGAAGAAAGGACGTGATCATTACGCTGTGCATTTCAAATGCATTTTATTATGGTATTTATCTATCTAGCAACCTGGTATTTTTGTTGTTGTTAATTTCTTTTTATCATTTATTCCATTTACTCTTATCATTAATTTATTCGAAACACGACATCTAGTGTGGTAAGTTTGTTGTATGACGACTAAAACAGTACAACCGCCTTTTACATTGTTAATTTCTTTTTATCATTTATTCCATTTACTCTTATCATTGATTTATTCGAAACACGACATCTAGTGTGGTAAGTTTGTTGTATGACGACTAAAACAGTACAACCGCCTTTTACATTTTCGTGAACATACCACTTTTATGTACAGATCACAATGGAGTACATCTGTAATATGTCTTCAAAATGAAAGTTTTTGCAGATTATCATGGGGACAAATACTACGGAGTTACTCCATCGTGGTCTGCGGTAAAAAGTACTTGAAAGTCAGAAAACCCAAAACAAAAAAAAAACAAAAAAAATTGAACAAAATGACTTATTGCATGTTTTAGTTGAGTTCAGATTTGAGTTGCAATCTCACTTGTTTGGCCTATTTGAAAATTTGAGTGTAGATAATTTATGCAAAATATCTCAAAAAGATTTTTTTCTTTTGGAATGTAAGTTTATGGTTACAAAACCAAAATCGTTTGTGACAAATGATCATTACGTTGGGCTTTTTTTTCATTTTATGTTTTGCCTATTGCCTCGTGGGAATTTACATATCTTGTTTTTTATTTCTGAACTTGGGTTTTATCCAGTCTATTTCATCCTGTGCTTTCACTTAAATACGTGTTAACACATGTCTGTGTGTACATCCCGAGAAATGCGAATATAAAAATTGTTGATATGGAACATTTTAAAAAGTGTAATAATTACTTTGCAACTTGCTCTCCCTTCATGACATCTCTCACATCATTGACGAAAACCCTGAAAAAAGCAAAGAATATATATTTTGCTTTGGTTCAAGATAAGAAAGATAACGTGTCTGTGGTACAATGAGAGCACAATTAAAAAACATTTTTTCATACAGTCACTTAATTCATTTATTCAACGTCATGTTTATTTTTATTAATGCCCCAAATATATTTCATTGAGGAAGCATGTATGCCTATCCTTAAGTATCCATCTATAAATCACGAATTTCGTTTCCGCTTGATAGATTTTCTCTCAAAATGTTTAACTGAATTTGCATTGTCATTGATGTAAGGAAATTAACAGTCATTATCAAATACTATACAATTAAAACTTTAGGAATTCCATGAATACATAACTGCCTAATGTACCAATTTATATCTAAGCAGAAACTGTTAGTGTCTTTGCCCATTTTGTTGTCTATTTGTTTTGGGTTTTTTTTGTTTGTTTTTTTTCTCTATTTTTCTTCACTTTTTTCAGTCTATTTTGCGGTCTTTTCTGTTCGGAGATCTCTCACACTTTATATTAGTGTATATCTATCAGTCTTCGGACCTTCTTCCTTGCTATCAATCTGTATGTATTCATTTGACTGTTTCTCAATTATGTATCTAAGAGTGAGTACCCAAAGGCAAGACACGATGCTATGGAGAAAAAAAAATGAATTAACATTATTTCATCATAATATCTTGAAGTACGTAATTTAATTTATCTGCATAATTTACATTTCATAATTTAGCTTTCTAAAATATCATTATTTACCTAAATGACACGGGAAAAAGTAGATTGGAGCTCAATTAACATCACTGATATGCAGTGGGAAAGCCTAGTCACCTTAGAAACTCACCTCTATCTATTCAGAAGGGTGTGGTGCTCCAGTAAGGACAATAAAGTAATGGCCCTTACATACAGCTTGTATTACTATATCAAATCAAATTTAATTATCTCACTAAGAATTAAAACATCATTAGTGAGACAAGGGAATTTGAATGACGAACTGCCACAGAATGATAATCAGAAAATTATAATATGGTATGTCATGATAAAATGATTATTTCACACCCTGGATACTCTGTTCCTCTCAGTCCTTCTCGCAGCTATAACCGAGGTGGTCCGAATGTAAATTCCCGTTAGTGCTAATTTTAATAGATGGTCGGAGAGTGGATTTTCCTATGGTGCTTATAGTGCTATTTTTGTGCCCATATCGCCATACTATACTACTGTAATATTTATATGACTGTTACGTCTAGGGGTTAGAAATAGTAACAAAAGAAAGATTGACTCAAACAAGCTTTCACAATTTATAAAATATAAATTTAATTTCCTACAATATTAAATATTTAAAACAAACAATAATAATCTTCCTCAATAACCTTATGGTTCTGGAGAACCCCAAAGAAATGAAGATTCAGTGGTTATATTGGCCTATATAGTCTCTTACGGCGTAAAAGAGAATTTAACTTCTAATACTGCGACTTAGAATGTGTTCTGTAAACCAATCAGAAACTAGGTCGCACATGTTACTGCTTCTAGTGCCTTCGCACTACAATGAAAATACCTTATTTCAAATCAACATGATGTTGACATAGGATTCAATGTCATAAATCTGCGCGCCTACCATGTGACTTCTTCGTTGTGGGTTAAGCTGACCGACATAATTATTGATTTTCCCAGGACGTAGCATGACTGATGTAAACATGTTAAAGTACATTGTACTTTACAAACAGCATATGCTACTGAACTAAGGAATTATAATACAATGATTATAAGCCCAAATGAAAACTATTATAATTTAAAGATAATACATAATGCCGTAACAATGACAAAGTTCATATTATATCCACTTTAGAAGTAGATGCTCCTCGATGCATTGAACTCGGTGTGTATAAAAAGAGGCTTCTATTTTTGTGGGGTTTTGTGTTTTTTGGAAAGGCGGAGGGGGGTAAGGAAGTTAGTAGAGACAATTCATAATTATTTGATGATATTTCTGTGGTCAAAGTAAACTTTCTGTGGAACTTAGAGTATATGATGTAATTAGTTCAGAATATGCTGTTATATATATATATATATATATATATATATATATATATATATATATATATATATATATATAATCTCTAGTGATAGCCTAAACTTTTGGTCTATGACTGTACTTTAAAATTCTGTCAAATAGTAAGTCGCACTTTGAGTTTGGTTAAGTTGTCAACAGGATGTTGAGTATATTTGAGTTCAAAGTCAGAGTTGTTGACCATTTCTTGAGGATATTCCACTCGAATGACGCATTCTGTATTGCATTCCGGGTCGTAAGATGACATGTTTCCTGTTGTGAAGTAGGCCATTTGCATAGAGTATATACGACCTTGATATACGCATTATGAGCATTCCAATTTTAAATCCTGTTTTTTAAAAAAAAAATCTTGTTTTTTTATAATCAGCCATTGATATCATCAGACTGTTTGGAATCGTAGTTGTGCTGTAATGCCTTAATGCCATAAAGCCGCAATGCTGTATTGCTGCATACGTAATTCGAAAGGAATCACAGGAGTTACCTAAAGAACTCATTAACCTTTGGATTTAAATATATGACTTTTCGATATTTGTGGACATTCTCCAAGATGATGTGGATTACATTATTGGGGTGCATCGGGACATTCAAGACTACCCATTCATTCGGAACAATAATTCATTCGAAACTTTCGTTCGTTAGGAAGATTCATTAATTCGCAACATTTATTCACTCGGAACATTCATTCATTCGGAACATTCTATATTTAGGACTTGTCATTAGGACTTGTCACTTAGGATTATTGGATTATTTGGATTTTAATTCACGTTACTGTATGTGTCTTTTGAATTTTTACTTTAATTATCTAGAAATAAATTGTTTGCTGATTTTACGTCCATTGTTGGTTTCACTTTCTTTCTGTTACATTATTTTAAGACCTAGTGTCCTAACAATGGATTCATACTATATTAAATCCAGCATAATGCATATAATAGATTCATTGAAGTTGGTCTTGTATTACAATCTTTACAATTGTATATTCTGTCTACTGATGTATGTATCTATATTTTTTCGATAGAGAAGATATTTCACAGAATAATCCAGGTTAAAATCATCTTTAATTTGTTGCTAATGCTAACATATGCATCGGATAAATAGATTTAATAAATATCTGGATTATTTGTTATGTGTTGGTAATTCAAGGAATGCATGGTAAAATCAGGAGAAGTCATTTAAGTTTTGGGACAAGTGCCAGAGTGTGCAGAACAAGTGAATTTTCCCAGGTCACTTGTCACGGAGAAGTAAATTAAAAAAATTGCTTATCCCATCCATCCATCCATACATACTGTTACGGAATTATGTATCATTTTGTTTTTAAATAATGGTATACTTTTATGATCTCTGCATAATAGTCTAACAACTGTCATCTTGCAGAAAGTACATATACGGTATTTCAATGTGACTCAGTACATTGGTCTTGGGAAATATTGTCGGTTAAACATGAATCATATTACGTGACCTAAAGCGTGAGAATTTGTTGAACTTTTGACCTGGATTCTATGTTCTATAAGAGTCATTACTTTATTGACTGGTAATAACGTCAGGGCAAAGGTACTTTAGCGGGGTCACGCATAACCTAGTTTCTGATTGGTTCGGAAAAGGTTGTTTTCTAGAAGGATTAAATTGTTCTTAAGTCGCAATACAGTTTAAATTGGTTTTCCTTATTCTGTTCTGCGCAGTCAGAAGCTATATAATAAGATGTTTTGCTGTGTTTGAGATTCTTTCTTAGTTCGTTCAGCCTGAGAGGTCATAAACGAGATTGGTTCATTTTGTGTGGATATTCTGCTTCAGTGATATTATTATTATTATCATTATACAGTACATTTAGGATTTAGTACTGCTTCTTAAATATTAAGAATTATTCAGCTCCGTGGAATTATCGGAAACATTTCTAGAACTTGTGTGATATTCCATATTCACAAGGATTACTTGGAATTAATAACACTTGGATATAATTGATTCTTGTAAGTACATCAGTACAGTGAAGGTTTTATTCGGAACCTACTTTATTCGGAATATTTGGATTAACTTCCTGATCAGTGAACTTTAGAACAATTTAGGCCTTTCAAGGATATTCTATACTGTAAGTTATTTTTAATTCTTTCACTTTGATTGTTTGTGGAAATATTCTAATATTTTAGGAAATTCAATATTTGTATTTTAAATCTTGAAAGCTTGTTTGAGTCTTTTCTTTTGCTACATTACCCCTAGTGGTAACAATACATACATACATACATACATACATACATACATACATACATACATACATACATACATACATACATACATACATACATACATACATACATACATACATACATACATACATATGAAGTCATAACTCGATAAATTTACCTCATGTATGGATCAACACTCAGATAAACGGCCTCGCATATCACCTCTGAAATAGATTTGAAACACCTTGAAAGTGAAGCACGATCCATATATGGGTCAGAGTGTCTATATGTCATGAAAGCATGGTTTGGTTACGACAAAAAAATGACTCAAAAATAATTATATTTCGGACTATACATACAACACGCACAGAGAGATATAGTGTGTGTATGTGTGTGCGTGTGTGTGTCAAATTTTAACTTACACAGAACTTTCCGAAATTTGACAAATTATCTGTGATCTAAATGCCTGTCATCGAAAAATCACCCAGTTGAAATATATGTCCCTTACCTCCTTTGATATATCATCGCAAGCATGAAAAAAAATATTGATGAACATTATGATTAATTTCCTCCTTTTCCTGACGAAACAACAAATAACCTCCTTTTCCTGACAAAAAAAAATAAATAACATGTTAAAATACAGTATTTTCGCAAACATTCTTTTAAAATATGAGCTTATTTTTTAGATTTTGTCATACAAATAAGTTTTGGGAATTAGAAAACATTTTTCTTTGAAGCTGTTTATTACACGTAAATCATGATCTTTGCGATTAGTAATTCAATATCTGAATTCGGTAAAACAAAATAAAACGAGAGAAAGGGTCGAGTTGGAGTCACATGTCTTTTCAGCTGCACTCCCCCACCCCCCTAAAAATAGTCATGGTTAAAGTATTTATTTATTATTTCCTTGTGCAGTAAAATAATTATTGCGATTTCGCAAAAAATTATTGTGAATAAACTTAAATGTATTGATGAGCAAAATAGTTGATATCTTTTCAGTCTAGTTGTTATGTATGATGTTTATATAATATTATAAATATTTTAGGAAATTATAAATGTTTCTTCACTTTAATATTTGCTTAAATCTTAATGTTATCAGGAAAAACATGTTTAACTAGTGTCCTTGAATTAGGTTGTTTTGATCAATATGTTTTCTCAATTTGAAGGTCAAGGTTGAATTTTGTTTACAGTTAGAATTCCATTAAGATGACTCATATTCTAGAACATTCTGTCATGTGACCAATCTTTATATATACCATGTTTGGTGGACATTTTTTCAGTTTTGACATTACCATCAGTATTGTAAAGAGCTATTACAGTTGTGAAAATTAATTCCAAATTCTAAGAGAGGAATTATTTTAAATATTCATTGGATTATAACAGTGCTCATAAACTTTTGGATTTTGGAGTTTTAATTGATGATTTTGGAATTTAAGTGAACTTATTCAGATATTTTGGAATACTTCATTTTGACATCAGCACATCAAGATTTCTAGTACATCAGGACTTTGGAGACCATTAGCACATTATAACATTCAAGGACACAGCCGTGAATTCGGAACATTATATATTTAGGACTTGTGATTAGAACAATCATTCTTATTGGATTATTAGGATTTCAAAACACATTACTGTAAGTGACTTTTTGATTTTTCATTTTAATTATCGAGTAATAAATTGCTTGTTGATTTTTACTTGATTTGTTGGTTTCACTTTCTTTCTGTTACATTTTTCTTAGACCATAGAGTCGTAGCACTAGTTCATTTAAAACTTTGACATCCACCGGTGTACTGAACAGAATTGTATTTCCTAATTGGTTTATCAATGTACATTTTTGTTTGATTTAATACTTATTTAATGATTCATTACTGTGATTATTTATATATTCATTTTATATACCTACTTATGGGATTTTTTTTTTCAAAACATAAAAGAATTAGTAAACGAAAGAATATGTGAACGGAAGTGTAGATAAGAAAAATATGACCAATTCTAGCTGTCATGATTGAGAAGGCAAAATCTTTAATGAAAAATCTTTCGTAGAACATCTGATGAAATTAGTTAATTCAGAATTTACTAAAGAGACGAAACTATGTGGGAAAAGGCCCAAATTATAATAACAATTAAACTTCAGTGTACCCAATTCACCAATTTTGTTTCATAGCGATGGACAGTTAACATAAATATTTTGTGTAAAAAAATGTTATTGACAATAATTGTGTACGAATATGGTTTTTAGTACCGAACACTGGGCATAATCAGTTCTGTAATGGCGGAATGTCACGTGATGCGGATATGGCCGCGGTCCTTAAAACCGTAATAGAAATGCATATATGTAAGATACTGTTTGCCTCTTCCTTCCTTCTTTCTTAAATCTGAGGATTGTTTCTGAAGAGGCATATAGAATATATGTGTGTGTGCATGTGTATGTGTGTGTGTGGTTGTGGGGTTCTAATGATGTAATGATGACTGTTCTAAAGTATGAATAAGTGTCTTACTTTCCTTTAAATTAATTATGTTTTATCATTTTTCTTTCCTTTCGGGTCAAGTTTTATAAGGGTAGTAGGTTAGTTGTTTTTAGTTTATGCTAATCCCTAAATCCAGTCTGATGGGGCTGTAGGGGATGATACAAAAGTCTGGCAATTGGAAAATAGTTTTTAAACACCCTCTCCCCCTCCTAAAAAAAAAGACAGACAATAAAACAAAACAAAATAAAAAAGAAAAGAAAGGTCTCATTCTCATTGCTGTTGGAATACAAAAGTGGCGCTGAATTTGACCTGCTTGTTTACGCAATAATTTATTACAGAAGCTTTCTACATTGTAATGTCTATTAATATCAGCAGATTGTACCCTCTGTCTCTGTACGTTGTGATGTCTATTTATATCAACAGATTGTACCCTCTGTCTCTGTACGTTGTGATGTCTATTTATATCAGCAGATTGTACACTCTGTCTCTGTACGTTGTGATGTCTATTTATATTAGCAGATTGTACCCTCTGTCTCTGTACGTTGTGATGTCTATTTATATCAACAGATTGTACCCTCTGCCTCTGTACGTTGTGATGTCTATTTATATCAGCAGATTGTACCCTCTGTCTCTGTACGTTGTGATGTCTATTTATATCAGCAGATTGTACCCTCTGTCTCTGTACGTTGTGATGTCTATTTATATCAATAGATTGTACCCTCTGTCTCTGTACGTTGTGATGTATATTTATATCAGCAGATTGTATCCTCTGTCTCTGTACGTTGTGATGTCTATTTATATTAGCAGATTGTACCCTCTGTCTCTGTACGTTGTGATGTCTATTTATATCAGCAGATTGTACCCTCTGTCTTTGTACGTTGTGATGTCTATTTATATCAATAGATTGTACCCTCTGTCTCTGTACGTTGTGATGTCTATTTATATCAACAGATTGTACCCTCTGTCTCTGTACGTTGTGATGTATATTTATTTCAGCAGATTGTACCCTCTGTCTCTGTACGTTGTGATGTCTATTTATATCAGCAAATTTTACCCTCTGTCTCTGTACGTTGTGATGTCTATTTATATCAGCAGATTGTACCCTCTGTCTCTGTACGTTGTGATGTCTATTTATATCAACAGAGTGTCCCCTCTGTCTCTGTACGTAGTGATGTTTATTTATATCAACAGATTGTACCCTCTGTCTCTGTATGTTGTGATGTCTATTTATATCAGCAGATTGTACAAATGTCTCCGTACGTTAAGTCTGCTTCTCTTGAACAGCCGATTCAGACCTGAGTTTACTGTCACACTGATTTGTGCCATGGTCAGTAGGATACATTAATACATGTTGTATGTGCATTGCTGTATTTATAGTGGGGATCCTTTCAGATGTAAGATAATTAAAACAAACAATTACGAAATCAGATTTACATGATTTTACATGATAATACCGTGTAGTACAATACACTCGTTGCATTTGAGTGTGATTAAATCAATATAGGGGGAACATTATGAGAATTTATAACGAAGAAGAAGAAAGCATTTTCCAAATTAAAAATGTTATGCCCAGCATCTGTTTACCTTTGACATACCCCAGGTACAGTCTGTATTGCATGAACAGTTCATGTGTAGGGTGGTATGTCCTATTGCTGAACTGGTCAGTTCCAGTTGTAGAATAGTTAACAATGTAATGTAACCTGTGTAGGGTGGCATGTACTATTGCTGAACTGGTCAGTTCCAGTTGTAGAATAGTTAACAATGTAATGTAACCTGTGTAGGGTGGCATGTAATATTGCTGAACTGGTCAGTTCCAGTTTTAGAATAGTTAACAATGTAATGTAACCTGTGTAGGGTCAACTTGTTTGTGTTCAGAAGCTGGCTCATCCCACGTTTACAGAGAGCATATTTTGACAGTTTATACATAAATCATAAAAGAATAAACAAATTTAGTTAATGTATGAAAAAACATCAAAAATGTTTGTGTAGTGACGTACACAGAAGAGATCAACTATTGTGGTATTGAAACCTTGTTACACTTAGTGGATTTTACGATAAAGTGGAAAAACTGGTTATAAGAAGAATCAAAAAGGTCATATTCATCATTCATTTAATTATTTAATTATAAATATATGTAGTCCTCAATTACATAAAATCTTAATGCATTTAGGATTATACTCACCTCTAGCGTTTAAATTCTCATCAATATCTTCTTCAACTAATCTGAAATTGCTTGGAGAAGGTTCCCCTTCAAATTTTGCAGCTAAAATCCACTTCTTTGCCTTCATTTTACTCCCCGAACGGTTAACTGTGAATGTTAGTATAGATCAGGCCACGGGTGAACTTAACCACTCGTATTGTTTCCTGTTGGAATTTTCACGGATTAAACTTAGCCTGACGGACCAGTTTGCTTTAAATAGTCATGAAGTAGGTACAACTCATGAAGACTGTGCAACGACAGTACTCTATGGTAAGTCATCGGGGCCATAGAGAACACATGCTTGGCGATCTCAAGGCTTGCGAACTCGAGAGAAAGTCACAGGATAGTGTTTAATCACAGCATCTGTATAACTTGAGCTACTGAGCTCTCCATTATGTACTTGAGACTTCCATTTCGCGTACTTAGACTAACTTTTAAGCCAAGGCGTGCAAAATATATGAACATTGCGCTTTTTAAAGGCTCAAATAAACCATCTTGAGAAGGCCAGTCGGAAAAGTCGTTTTAATTACATGGTCTCTCTTTAAATCGCATATTCGAGTCAACAGCAATTTGCGTTCTCAATGTTCAAATACACGATCTCTAGAGCCTATCAAAAATTTCGTTTGTATCACATGATCGCTATTTACTGAAGTCGAACTAGAGAGAAATCACGTACATGAAACAAGTTTTTGATTGGCTCTCACGAGATCGCGTGTTCAAGCATCGAGTAACTGAATCGCTGTTGCCTCGAATACGCGATCTTGAGAGAGATTAGGCAATATTGTTTGATAAAATATTTTAAATTGATAGTCTGGTAAATCTGACGATTTTAATCCATATCTCCGCTACACGATGATGTTGCATGCTGTACAGGTAGCTTAGCAACACTGACAATCAAATTCAACCGAAGTCTTATTAATATCAAGCTACCTACTAGATTTGCTTAAAATCCAATAAGGGAGTCATTCATGTGCAGAAACGAAAGTGGGTGTATCTGACAATCAGGGACGTAAATTTGCTAAATTACGAAGCATACTGACAATTGAATTCAAGCTGTACACCAAATTTGTTTGAAATCCAATTAATATTAATGTGGTTATTGTGCAAAAATGAAAGTAAATGGGCCAGACACCAGGGGTTATAACCCCGTTAAATAATGACAAAGAATGCTGATAATCAACTTCATCTAAGGTCCTATCAATATCAAACTGTCTACCAAAGGTGGTTGAAATCCAATCATAAATATAGGATTTTTGCGAAAATAAAAGTAGGTGGGTCTGTCAATAAGGGTTTTAAATCCGCTAAACAGTGATAATGCAGAATGATTATAGTCAAACTCGGCCGAGGCATTATCTGCTGCCACCTAAATTTGGTTGAAATCCAATAATAATTAAAGGAAGTATTGTGCTGAAACGAAAGTGGGTGGGTCTGACAATCAAGGGCGATAACTTAACTAATAAATGCAGAATGCTTACAATCAAATTCAGTCAAGGTCTCGTGAAAACCAAGCTGCATACCAAATTTGGTTGAAATCCAATAACAATTAAGGGAGCTAATGTGCAGAAATGAAAGTGAATGGGTCCGACAACTAGAGGCTATAGCTGTGCTAAGTAATGACATAGAATGATGATAATCAACTCTAGTAAAGGTCCTATCTATATTAAGCAGTCTATCAAATTTGATTGAAATCCAATTATAAATAAACGAGTTGCGCGAAAATGAAAGTGGGTGGGTCTGTCAATCAGGGCCCATAACTCCGCTAAATGATGTATAATACTAATAATCCAACTCAGACGAAGCCTCATCAATATCAAGCGACGTATTAAAATTTGGTTGAAATCTAAAATAAATAAAAGAGTTATTGTGCAGAAAATAAAGTCGGTGAGTCTGAAATTCAGGGGCAATAATTCCGTTAAACGATGACGCAGAACACTGAAAATTTAATTCAGTCAAGGTCTTATCAATATCAACTTGCATAACAAACTAAGTTGAAATAAAGAATAAGGAAGCTATTGTGCGGAAATAAAGTGGGTGAGTCTGACAATCAGGAACCTTAACTCCGCTAAACAATGACTAATAAAACTGACAACTGAAGCCAATCAAGGCCTTCAAAGTACCAACGAACGAACCATATTTGGTTGCAATCCAATAATAATCGATGAATTGAATTGAGCGAAAATGAAAGTGGGTGGGTCTGACAGTCAGGAACTGCTAAACAATGAGGTTTAAAGCTGACGATCAAACTCAGGAAAGGTCTCTCCTCAATATCAGACTGCATATGAAATTTGGATGAAACCAAATAATAGTCACAGTTAAGGCAGTTATCATGAACCCAATAATAGTCACAGTTAAGGCAGTTATTATGAAACAAATAACAGTCACAGTTAAGGCAGTTATTATGAAACCAAATAACAGTCACAGTTAAGGCAGTTATTATGAAACCCAATAACAGTCACAGTTAAGGCAGTTATTATGAAACCAAATAATAGTCACAGTTAAGGCAGTTATTATGAAACCAAATAATAGTCACAGTTAAGGCAGATATTATGCGGAACAAAGAGGGTGGGTTTGACAATCTGGAGCTATAACTCTGTTAAACGATTACACAGAACGTTGACAATCGAATCAAGCCAAAATCTCATCAAAATCAAGCTGCAAACCAAATTTGGTTGAAATCTAAAAATAATTAAGGAAGTTATTGAGCGATAGCAAAAGTGAGACCATCGAGCTGATGCATGGAAGGATGGACGGACGGACGGACGAACAGGCCCAATTTAATACCCCTTCCCCGTTTTCTACTTAAAGCAGAGGATAAAATTATAGCTAAAATCGGATTAACAGGATTTATACATGTATTGTTTTTATTTCAGACCATGGCAATCCAGAACGTTGTACAAAAAAGGAAAAAGAAAAAACAAACAGTGTCATATAAATAGAGTATAGTTTTTTTATATATTTTTTTATATTTTCATATCGTTATATACAAGTCTATTTCAGGCAAGCAAGTAACCAAAGCACAAAACACAATCATCTTCTGCATTTTACATGCATGCATACATACATACCTAGGGATTCGCACTTTAAAATTTAGCTTTTAAAAGGGCGCTAAGTGTCTTTTAAAATCACCTAGTTTGCGATGACGTAGCTACATGTATCATATTAAGAGTGTGTTCCTTATACAAAAATGATTGCAAACATACGTCTGCATATCTAACAGGATGTTGACAGTATTGCTATGTACAAAGGAAACAGTTGTTCGAGAGCCATTGACTGCATTACTGTAGATAAAGGAACCGCTGACCACTACAATCTGTGAAGTCTGGACATTAAATGTATATTTGTAGTAAGTGGGTTGTTATGGGTTTAACCCCATTTTTCAGTACATGATAGCTATACATGGCGGTATTTGTAGTAAGAATGTAAAGCAAAAAGGGAGATATAGAACTTGTTTATATTTACTGTTATCGAAAGCAAATTAGTGAGTCTCATGCAAATTATTGGATAATGTCAATTGGAGAGGAACGTGTAACGAGTCATTGAGATGCTATCACATGGATGGACTGAATGGGAATAGATTAGTGAAGAGCAGAGGCAGCCAAATGTCAAACAAACAAATTAATTTAGAAAGAAAAGAAATAAAGGAACAAATCTACAAACTCATGACTGCTCTATAACACCCTCTCAAATCTTAATGCAAACTACACTGACTGAATATGAAATCTTAATACAAACTACACTGACTGAATATGAAATCTTAATACAAACTACACTGCCTGAATATGAAATCTTAATACAAACCACACTGCCTGAATATGAAATCTTAATACAAACTACACTGACTGAATATGAAATCTGAATACAAACTACACTGACTGAATATGAAATCTTAATACAGACTACACTGAATGAATATGAAATCTTAATACAAACTACACTGACTGAATATGAACAGATTATAATAGCATTGATAATCTAAATTACTATATCTTAGAACTAAAGGTAATCATTAAGACTTTCTTTGTCAAGAAAATGGCTTTCTTACACACAACGAGATGATTATTACTCATACAGTAACATGTTTTCCTTTCCAGGTAAAAGGTTGAACTATCACTCAAATGAATGTTCCCTCTTTGCCGTATTCAAATAGTAGGTTGCAGAAAGTGTCCTGTTAAAATAATAGCTTGCAAAAAATGTCCTATTCAAATAATAGGTTGCAAACAATGTCCCATATTGATCACGTCAAATTGACACCAACCCACGACCACCCCAGGGGCACGATTTCCTTCGGTCTCTAGACAGACAAATTCTAAATTATAAATTATAAATCACGCAAAGACGAGACCCACGAGAACATTTAACCATTGGTTAATGGAGTGCGGTCGTGAAGCCATAGCAACGCTGAACTGGGTCAAACATGAAATTGAACCCGCTTGGTTCAGCCTTCGTATTACCATTCCCGGCCAGCTGAAAGTGTACGGAACTGTGCTGTTCATTATTCATAAATGTCGCATATCTACATCAGTAAGATATAACTATGCGCGTGCATACATAAGAAATATCTAAGTATATACATTGAAATATATCTACGAAAAGAATCATTATACGGGATTATATGATATTGAAATCAATCTCATCTTTTACCTTATAGAAAAATGCATAGTTTATATCAAGTGACAACGAATGAATGTCGCTCGAACAGCAGACGCTATCTAAGCAAAACAGCATCATGCAATGTTAAATTATGACGGACATGACCTACATATAGGAAAATCACGAATCAACCAATAACATTTTTCTTGATGATGGAATGGGTTTAATATCTAATTTTGGGGGAGATGGCACTGTTTTTCTTGAGGTTGGAATGGACTTTATTGGATATGGCGCTGTTTTTCTCGGAGTTGGAATGGGCTTTATTGTTTAATTATGTTCAGATATAATTTTTACATAATCATTCCATCTTGGTTCATATATGTATTTGATATTTGTTGTCGTATTATGTTGTTCTCCAGAATGATATAATTTCACAAGTTTTCCTCCGAGAGCATGGTTTCTAAATTGTGATCCCAAGTCCGGAGTAATTTTGTTGTTGTTGTTGTTGTTGTAGAGATTCAAAAACGTTTTGCTGCAATTCTATAAAGTTTTCCATTATTTAATATTATATATTATATATATATATATATATATATATATATATATATATATATATATATATATATATATATATATATATATATATATATATATATAATTTTTATTCTTTTTTAAAAAATGATTTAGGTTTTTAAAGATGTGAATATAATATATAAAATAAACATTATTGACTAGCTCTTAATACGGAGTTTCTGTTAGAGCGAAGGATGGCGATTTTTACAGAATATTAACACATCGTTTTGTTTGGGAATGCTTTAACGGAATTATTTCTGATGATAAGATTAATGACCAAGTAGATAATAATAATTTAAATAATAAAGTGGAAAATGAACAACATATAATAGCGCAGGAAAAGTTTAAAATAATCAACAGTTTTTTGTGATTATTCTTTTGTAGGTGACAATTGGTCTAAAAACATTTTGTAAAAGCAACTTGTATTGAAAATAATAAAGTTTATTATTTTCATTCATTACACTCAGGACAGTGTAATCTTGGGAATAATGTTGGGATTGAAAAAAATGTGATGTGAGGGTAAAAATAGGTGTAAGTCAGGTAAATCAAAAATTGAAGGCTTAACTTAAACATTTAAATATATTAATGAAATACCGGAATAATATAATAGGAAAGACTATAATAGATCAGGGTTTAAAAATGAATGATGAAGAAACGGAGATGGACAAGAAGATAACCCCAAAAAGTATAATGAAAAACCTTTACATGTGATGTGTGCAGCAAATCTACGACAAATGGATCAAACTGTTTGTATAATGAAAAAATATAAGGCCAGCTTTTCTTCATGTAGTTAAATTCTGTATATCTTTCAAGGGTACCCAAGAATTGATTGAATTGTGGTCCATACCTTTCCATTTAACAAAAGCTTGTTTCTTCTTGTAATCACGTTTAATTCCAAAGATCTCTTGTTTTGTTTTTGTTTGTTTGTAATTCATGCTCATAAAATATACCATCAATTTTTTATAACCATTTATAACCTTTTAAAGCTTCTATTTCATGAACAATTGGGTTAGCCTTTTGCTTTTGTAATATTTATCTGAGTCGTTTCATTGGTTTTTATCAGGCCTTATAGCTATTGACTGTTTTTGTGCATATTCTTTATTTACTTGTTTATTTTTTTATTATTTTTTTTGTATTTGTGCTCTTTTAAACTCAATCCAAATTTGATATATGGCATCTTATATTACTATGCTATAATCCAAATCATTATTTCTGAAGTCGTGTAGATAAACCATAGCCTTGAATTGTTGGGTTTTTTTTTTTTTTTCTTTCTCTTTTTTTTAATGCTGCACCGTGAACCGATCCTGATACTGCTGCCAAACCTAATGCTAGCAGTGTTTTTACTAATATCTTTGAGAAAGCGTTTTTTTTCAAAAGGTTAAAGAACGGAAAAGATAGAACCGCCTTGCTTTAACATATTTTTGCCACCTTACATTTAAAATCACAATATCTCTTGTTTGCAATCATACATTTTTATAATTGCGTTTTGGTTTGAATAATTGTAGCTACTTCTTATTTCATTCGCTTTTAATATTATTGTTATTGGATGATTTTTTAAAATGCGCATTTTTTAAATATTTCTTTTTGTTGATTTGATAATGAAACTTTTTTATTACCCATTATTCAATAACATTCGTATTACCATTTATTACATTTAATATTAGGTCACTGGTCTAATATTAAACCAGCTCTACCATTTATTACATTTAATATTAGGTCACTGGTCTGATATTAAACCAGCTATACCATTTATTACATTTAATATTAGGTCACTGGTCTGATATTAAACCAGCTATACCATTTAATACATTTAATGTCAGGTCACTGGTGTGATATTAAACCAGCTATACCATTTATTACATTTAATATTGGTCATCTGCTATTTGCTGATATCCTCATTATCCAACCAAATAAATAAAACAAAGCATTTTGTATTTCGTCGAGTATATTTTGGCACATCATAATATTATTGGGTTAGATACATACAATTACAGTTTTTATTTTGCGATAGTGAAAAAATTATTTTATTTTATTTTTGGTATTGGTATCAGTATTAGTTTCATCAAATGCAATTATTTTATTGGCATCGTTATCTAACTCATCAAATGCAATTATTGTATTGGCTCATGTGATATTAGCAAAAGATTGTTTTCAGATATTTATATGCAATGCGCAAATAAACAATTTAGTTTCATGGTTTTCGATAAAACAAGTACGCAAGCACAACAGAGATGTAGGCATGGTTTTGATGACTTTTTAGGTCATGAGATATTTGCAAAAGGGTATCTGCAGACCTTGTCTGTCAGTCCCTAAGACAGTCCTCCTCTAGTTAATGCACTAGGACTGTCCGGTACAGAATTCATTCCGTTTTCTTACAGTCAATTGAGCGGGTTGTTGCTTTCATTGATTAAAGTCACGTTTTTGAATTCAACCCCTTTGGAGTTCCTAGAGAGGTAATTCAAACCATGCAATAACATTTACCCCCACCCTACCACCCCCACCCTCACACACACACCTCGAGGATAAAGTGCATGGGTAACTGCTTGTGTGTATGTAATCAATTTCGACTCATGACCGGCATCACAATCAACTTTCATACTTGAGAATGAATACACAAGATCTAACAGGTGCCCCAGTTAAGTAAAACAAGACTTCAGTATTGATGTGGGCTCAATCACACAGTAGATTGTATGCTTTAGATCTCATTAGGTTTTCTAACGCCTTACCTATCACGGCTAAGAAACAACTTGATATCCAGTAGTATTATTTTTAGCAAAATCTGTCTGATTTTAACATCAGTCAGTGGAGAACCATCTAATTTGGAACCTTATGTTCTCCACACCCGGGAGAAGGCTTAATATTTTGCAGTACATTTTAAGTACATATAGCCGAATCCCTCAGATTTGTGCTTTTATACCAGAATGATACATACATCACTAAGTTTCTCTAGCGTTAACATTCTTATAAAGGGATTATAATGCGTACCTATGTGTGAATGGTGTCAGCTGATTTGTATTTGCTTTGTGATTTCATCAACAATATTTTAAATATATGTATGATGTTTTTAAATTTTTGAACACAGAAAATGTTTAAATATTTACTGTGTTTTTATTACTTAGCAGACAGACAAAATTGCACAATGTTTAAATATATGCCACTGGTAGGCCAGCTCACATGTTAGTGAATAAATCAATGTTTACCACAAACAATCAGTAGTTTAATGGAATGCAGCCGTTTTTCACAAAAATTATACCGTTTTCGACTTAACTTAGTGAAATGTCTTTTCCAACATGCAAACATAAGGACATTAGTCTATTTTAATATCCAAAAATTAAAACCACTGATAGTTTACACATTGTAAAACAGGAACTGTGTATGCTGATAATGATTACTACTACTTTTTCTCTCAGATACTGATGCATAAGACGCTTATCACAGAAACGGCATTTTATCTGGGCAAGGCTGGTTATAAAATCCATAATGTATTTTTACTTTTTGACGCTTTCAGTAAGTCTCACTTTGCGTACGTAGGAGTCTGTAGTTTGTTTGTTTGTTTGAAATGCTTGATGATGATTGTATCAGCTGCGGATTTACGGAGGGGGAGGGGGACGCTATCCACCCTCACCGACTAACATTGATTCTATAGCCCCTTCTTTCCTTGGGCTTCACTCCACACTACTGGATCAGACCGCTCTTTAAAACCCAGATATAAACCTGAATGTACGTTGTATATCTTACCCTTTTGTGCACTAGTTATTTAGGTTAGCCCCGCGTCTGCCCTAGGCTGGCCTTAGAGCTGTTTTCAGTTCATGCTTGCAATTTGACCTTAAGAAGACTCAGAGCCGGCCTAATTAATAGTTCATATTAGTCACATTACAATTTCGACCAATGAAAACGCGGCATTTTCGTAAATGCTTAGATACGTTCCGCCATATTGACTCCCAATTTGTCTTGCAGTTCTCTGATCAATTCGCTTGTTAAAGAGTGAAATTTTTTATCTATCGTCAAAATGGTGAAAAGATGTGCATTAGGAACGTGTATAATTCGGACAAGAGATAGTATAGATAAACACTTCTTCGGGATGTTTCTACAACTCTGATGATATGGTACTGTAGTCAAATTATGAAGTTTAAAGCCCGGGAGAGATTTTAGCAAACCGATCACGTGGGACCAATGAGCACCAAGTTCATTAATTCGGCGCTACGTCATTTCCGCCTAGTAACCGGCCATCCGACATTTTACTGAGTGAAAACATTAACGAAGCATCGTTTAGTTAAAAAGTTTATATTTGTTGGTGTTACTTCATTCTTGTCATATGCAGTGATCATAAACTAAACAATTTGTATAGATCGCGATTTCTTTAACATGTGATTATTATTCTCGACGCAGATGTTTGGTCCACAGTTTATACTGAGTTTATACTGAGATATTTGATTGGGTGAAATGCTACTACAAGTGCTTGCCTATCGAAACAAAATCATGATGTGAGAAACAGTATTTTTTCTATCCGCTTTTTGAAAGAAATCAAATCAATTTCGAATAGACTTACAATTTGACAATACACAAATAAACAACTGTTAAATATGACCATTACTTAAAGAACATAAAAATGTTTTAGCTATATATAAAGTACATGAAATATTCTTAGCTATATATAAAGTACATGAAATATTCTTAGCTATTATTAGCTGTGAAAACTTGTAATAATAAAATAAACATAATAATTAGTTAATGTGGAAAAAAGAAAAATCAATACAAATTAATTAGACGTGAACTCCACTAGCGAATTAAATTAAATGATGATGAATTTATTTCAAAATGCCTAAGAAATACAGTAACCTAGAAGTAAAAACAGTGATATAGCATGTTTTATTTGAAAGTCTAATTTTGCAGCATTAGTTAAAACAAACCGAGATTAGTATTTAGATCTATTCTAGCATCAACGTGTTTTTTTTTTGTTTTTTTTTTTTTAAAGATATTTTCTTTGTCTTCTATATTAACTTTACAAAAGGCACTTCGATTCAATTGCATCTTCCTATTTCAACATATAAGCTATGTGATCTTATTCTCTTGTTGTTAGATACCATCTTAGTCCTTTTTAATAAGCAAAACAAATATTTTTGCATATTTAATTTCATCTTACCAGTCATGTCAAATAAACGTTGCTTTTTTATTTGTTCTTGATCTGTGAAGCCCAGAAATGAGTATACCTGTCCCAAAAATTTTTTGTATGAACTTTGAATAAATTAACTAAGATATCCATTTGCTAAGGAAATACTATTTTTTCTAAAAGATAAAATTATTGGCTTGCATTATTATATGTATATGAAGCGGATATGCTTCAAGTTTACACCAAACATTGAAGATGCTATTGTATTTTACTGACACAAGGCAGATTGTTTTCAGAGACATTTAAAATTCTTTTTTTGGTATTTAACCTGTGGATATACTTAGTAAGAAAAGTAATTCAATACTTATAAATACATGCATCTGCTTATATACCTTCGTTTTGGCATGACAGTGTTGCAATTTGGAAATAGCAGTGGCCTGCGACGAGGATGACTCCTAGAACTCGATGAAAAATCACAAATTTTTAAAAATATATTTTTCCATTTTCTAGGCTTTCAATTATCTTAAATATATGTCAGGTAACTGAATAATAGCTCGTTGGAATAAAAACTAAGTAAAAACAAAAATGCTTTTAAAGCTGTTGGTGCTGGCGCATATATCGTTGGAGAGCATTATCATATGGGTATTTTATGTAACAGTGGAAATTTCTGCAGCTATGAACATCGTCTCCTATAATATATTATATATACTTTATAAATGTTCGAAATATCAAAAGGGTCTAAAATCTCTCTAGAAAATGACTATTTTCCTCAAAAAGAATAAATGATCATGCTTTTAATAATGTTATTACCAAGCTTGCGCCCGGTATCTTTAGTATCACTACAAAAATTTACGCGTATCTAAGCTATTGTTTTCACCGACTATAGTCGCATTAGGAAAATCTATGCAGGTGGCAGATTGTTGCCCTGAAGGGTGGTCCATTGATATCATCAGCAAAAATATCGTGACGTCAATAACTTCCATCCGTGTCTCTCCCAGAGGTAAAAGTCATTCTACCACAACAGTAACAACACTGCTAATCTGTGTAATCACCTATTTTTCCGGTGGAAAACATTCTCAAATTCAGCATTATTTGTTACATTATAGTTTCTTTCTAAAAAAAAAATTCCTTTCATTAGGTTGTACTGTAATTCATATTTTTATCTTATAAATCGAATGAGACAACATTGACCTACATTATGGTTACCTCTTCCCGTTTTTATTTGCAAGATGTTTATGAATTGAACAGTTAATTGTAAGATATTTAGTTTACCATTTTAACTGATGATTCAGCAAGAACTATATCTTCAGAAAATGTTAATTTTGCTCGCAATTTGTAGGAGAAGGGGACCCAGTTGTCTGCTATTAAGGATCAAAAGGAACGAGATTATTATTTTAATTTTGTATTTCATAAACATACATTTTGTCTAACAATTAATCTTACAGATTAATTTGCAACTTTACACATATCCTAATTGCTGATTATCATTTCAATGATATTTGGCAAGTTATTCTGCAGATAACAGTATCGTTCAGTTCGTGTAAACTTCTTATCGACATCTGCATGCGTACAAATTATTTCTCTTAGACCTATTTGCATATTTTCGTCTCCTCATCTGCAACTTTCTTTATTTAATGAAATTGTAAACATTCCGGTTGATTTTGTTTTCCTATGGGTTTATTCCAATCGCATGAGATTGACTTACTTTGAATGCTTGTATTTACATCGTTAAGCAAACACGGTCAGTCAAAACGTGTACTGTAACACGATCGACCTTTTGTACCCAGGTCCGTAATAGCTACTTAAAGCGGTAATGTGACCAAGAACCTATCCACATGTTCTTCGTTTAATTTGCCTGATAAATGCCTATTATCCAAGCACCAAGCTACGAAATGGACACATTGAACTTTGCAGGACAAGGCTACAAGTATGTAGCCTGTAAAAAAAGTATAATGCCAGCAATTACAGATCAGTATCTCTTATCAGTTTGTGCAGCAAGGTACAATAACATATTGTTGTAAGCATCATCATGAAATATCTTAATCGGCACCAACTCCTTATTGACCGACATCATGGATTCAGAGCCCGCTGCAGCTAAGACTCGACTGATTACCTTGATACACGAGCTGTCTTCATTTCTTAATGTAGGCAAGCAATATGACATATAAGTCCTTTACTTTAGTAAGGACTTTGATCGAGTACCACATAATCGCCTTCTAGCAAAGGCAATTTACAATGGAATAAGAGGTCAAATTTGGGACTGGATTAAAGCATTTCTATCAGGCACGACACAGCAGGTTAACGTAGATGGAGCTACTTCAGACTCAGAACCAGTAGTGAGTGGGGGGTGGCGTCGTTGACCCTTCCCTATGTATGATGTTTGTTACCGATATGCCACATTGCGTCAGGTCTAGAACACGCCTCTTTACAGATGAGTGTGAGGTGTACAGAGAGATCATCTCTGACAGGCAGCTCAAAAAATCTTCAATACGATCCTAACTAAATAGAGGACTGGGGAAAGACCTGGGGTATGTCGTTCTACCCAGAGAAATGTTGTATCCTCCGTGTGACAAGACCAAGATCACCCGTGACTTATAGTTACAGGTTACAAGGTCATCAGTTGACAATCGAGAAATGAACAAGATATCTGGGGTTGAAGTGGTAAAGAAAAGTCATGGTAGAGGCATATAGACAACACGGTAAATGAGACCAACTGTACACTGGGAGTTTTAAAAAGAAACGTGCAAGTCAGACGTGAATTTGTTAAGACTACAGCTTATTTCACCTTAGTACGACTAAGTCTTGAATATTGTTCATCTGTCTGGAGCCCTCATACCATGTGCTAACGAGATCGAAATGTTACAACGCAGGGCTTTCCGATAAACTGTTATTATGTATAGGAACAGCAGCAGTGTTACATCAATCCTAAAATACCTACAGTGGGAATCACTTGAGTCAAGAAGAGCCAAAACCCAGCTAACACTGTTCTACAAGATGGCGAAAAACATGGTCGACATACCAGTTACAGATTATCTGACACCTGCATCCAGTCTCACCAAGGACAGTCGCTCTCTAAAATTCAGGCTATTCTCTGCTTCACAAGATTATTATAAATACATTTTCGTCCCCTGAACTGTCCTTCCTTGGAACATTCGTCCAGCCAGTGTAGCTGGAGCTCTTTATTCCGCCTTTTTTTAAGGCAGGATCTATCTAGACTTACTTTCGATATTAACATCTTTGTATTACTAGTTTTATTATTATTATTATTATTATTATTATTATTATTATTATTATTATTATTATTATTATATTAAACCCTATCAGCACCTTTTATGTTTTCTTTTTCTGCTCAACTTTTTTTTTTTTCTTTTTTTTTAAATTTATTTATTTTCTTCACAAACGCTGCGCCGTCAAGTAACAGTCAGGATTTGACTGTACTGACGTACGAAATAGAAGTAGAAATTCGATCAGTACATGTAATATGTGGTACTTATAGTTTATGAAGAGCTCTCCTCTAATCTGACAACATTTAAGTGGGCAACTGAAAAATAGCAGGATTTCTGAACTGTGAGTGGATCATCACTAAAAGAGAGCTTGAGCAGATATACCTTCTGATACAATCTGTCCGTATATATCGTAAGTGACACTCGAGACGTGTACAATTCAAGTCTAGATGACATCCTCGTACATGATGACTCTACCGAAAGAAAACTGAATCAGAATATACCATGGCGATGAAAACCGTTTAATGTCAACATTGGTGCCATCAGTCTCTTCTCCGACGACGCATGACAAGAGCTGCAAAATATTGCAACCAAAGACTTTGTGCTATGTCCCTATTTCACAGAATTATCAAAAGAAAAGTAATAACATAACAGCAGCAGCGAATTGACTTGTCGAAATATGTTTTCGACAAAGTTTACTGCTTGCATTTACGCAAGCATGGAGGAACATTGGTAAAAAATATGATCTCGTGGCCACTAGATAATATTTTTTTTGGGACCAATGTCCCTTCCATGCTTTTGTATGTAATTGTACATTACTGTGGACATCTCCACAATGACAATGTCTCATTTGGGTAGATTCAGATATGATATCAGCATTTTGCTAACCATGTTATTGTGTTATCCCTTTTTTAGTTAATTTAATTTCAAATTTCAGGAAAAGGACAGGGTAATTGTTGTATATATTCACCGACTATTTTATATTATATTAGATCTTCGATTATCCGAATTCAAATTGGGGAAGTGAGGATTGTTCAGATAATAGAGATCTTGGTTGATGAAGCCTCTATTTGGGTGTGCTATTAGAGATGTTTATAGGACATGTTTATTTCATTAAACCAGAAATTTCAATAATTGAGGTTCGGATGATCGAAGCACTTGTATTCAATATTATTATTCATCAAATAGCTGTTTATTATCAACATTTCTTAATTCGCATTCAAGATGTTTATTTCACTCAGTCCATAACAACATAAAGAATTATGAAATCAGACTATTGAGAGAACCATTCACAGCCATCTCACTGCCGCTCTTGAAGTGTCCCCCAACTTTGTTAGTTTGGAGGCGTGAAGGGCAAAGAACACTATTCAGATATGTAATTGAGAGTTTCCCGAAATCCATAAAATGGTGGTCCTCTTTGTTGAAAAGACACGGAAAATAAAACGATCGTGATGACTAAATGGAGAATATCAAAAGGCATAACATTTGCAAACCTATCTAAAGAATGTTCTTGTGTTTTTTTAGCATTTTCCATATGTACTTGGAATCAACATTATATTTTTGAATGTCATCCCTTCACATTTCTTCTGTGGTGTCATTTATAACCATGTTAAGACATTTCATACATTGTGGTCGTCTTATCACATTTGCATATGTACTGTTTTGTTGTTTAACTTATGTTTAGAGCTGTACTTTTTTCCTTTTGGTTTTGTGATCAGTACAAATGTGCATGACGAGCCTTTTGCAACTCATTCATTTTCTAGTACGCTCTTTTTCCACATATGTTACGTTCTAGAAAATCGTTATCGTTTAAAAACTCAGAGTTTGAATTCCTTGATACTGCTATCTATATAGTATGTTTGAATCATTTATTTTAATGGAATAATGTTTTTTTCTGTCTTCCAGCCGTTAAACGATTCATTATATCCTTTCCAGTTAACAAGTAATTAAAACCATTCATTCTTTAGGTCTTCAACGTCTTTTCAATTTTGTTCATCATCATGTGTGTCGTATAGAGATAAAAAAAATACCATCAGTGTCCTCTCCTTCTAAGTCGTCTAGTTTGTAAACAACCGGGTCACCTAATATTACTTGCCTGATTTTGAATATTTACTCGGTAAAGTTGGAAAAGTATCCTTGTTGCATATATTATTTAATATTCTGAAATTCTCACAATTTCACCAATTTTAGATTTAGAAGTTCCAATTATATCAGTTGTAAAATGTCCGCATAGGTTGATCCATGCGTTTGCTTTGTTTTCATCCTTGTTCGCTTCGACAAGAGTCATGTGTATTGCTGTGTGATTTGTGTTATTGTATCCATATATTGGCTTTGGTAAAACGTCAACCCACTTTCTGGTTGTATTTTGAGTGAAATACTTCCACATAATAGTCTTCAGAGTTATGTTATACCTTTCTAGTAAAGATGTTTTGTTGCCCGAGTAAGTTGAAAAGTACCCAATATTTTCCTTTTCTAGCAAATACTTAACTTTTTTATTGTAAAACTCTTTTCCTTCATGACACTATCCTTTCAGGCTTTCACTCTTTCAAGATTTATTTAAAGGTATGGGATATGGCATCCCTATTTCTTGTTTTACGCTCTCAGCCAAAGCGTATTTTGAGAATTGATTGATCACTGTCAAAATGTACTTGTCTCCATTGTTGTTTTCTTTATATGCATGTCAACAATGTCCGCCTGTCATTTGTCATACACATGACTTCCACAGAGATATTTCTGTAAGGAAATGATGATTTAAAACTGTATAAATTACTCAGGGAATATGCTACGCTTGATAGCGTTTCTTTAATCGTTTTAAAAGTATCAGTTATTTCAGATACATGTCAAAGTTTGCCATTTCTGTGGTTTATTAAAAAAACAGCTATTTCAGATACTGAGTCACCATGTGCTGTTTTTAATCGATCTTTGTTTTCCATGAATTCTATCTTTGTTTTTGTTGAATCGTTGCCGACTAACCTTATAAAGTTGACAAGATTTTATAGTTGTACTGTGTTGATATACAGTTCGACTACGGTTACACAGACGTCAGCCGAGTTCCCACCCTTCCCCGTGTGTTTCGCCCCTTATCTCGGTCAACCCTCCAGATGGAGAAGCAACAGTGTTGATCAGACAGACACTCTCCGTCTGTGTTGCTGCCAGTTCTTTTCTTCACGTCTCAGCCAGATCCAACTGGACGCTCTTTCTGTTACCTTGTCCAGGGTCTGCACTGGTGTTTTCTGTGTTTTTTCTCTTATTGCTAGTGCACTGAGCATCCTCCAGGTCGACTGCGCAGGAAACCCCCTACATCCTACTTCCACCGAGAAGAACCAAGTTTTCCATCCTTTTGCTCTACAGCCCTCTACCAGTTCCTGGTACTTCTCCGTCTTCCTTTCATATGCCTCTTCTGTTCTTTCTTCCCACGGGACAGTCATGGGACAGTCAGTTCCACCAAGATAATCCTCTTTGCAACCTCAGATGATGTCTGGACAAATTGATGTCGCACAACTTTCGGGAATATGTTTTTTTTTCTCCGCATGTCTACTCTTATCTCGCATTACCTTGCTTCTTGGAATATTCCAGCACTGTTTTGTTGTTGCATTTGTCCCTATTTAACAAATTTGATAAATCGGGGACCTGACCTCCCTGGGTTCCGGACTTTCCGTCGTTCTCTCTCCGACATATCTGCCATGTCTCTCAGGACCTTGTTCGGTCTCCGTCTGTATCGCCCTTGGACTAAGGTAACCTGACATAACGATAGCGTATGCTGGAGTGTATCTCTTTTCTGGCATAACAGGCACGTGGGATCATCTGTCAGGCTCCATCTGTACAGATTTGCTGGCGATGGGAGCGGATCGTACACGGACCTAAGTAGGAACTGGATTCGCAGTGGCTCGTATTGCCAAAGGTGTCTCTATGCGAGTTTTCTCTCTGGCAGTTGTCATCTTGTCCACATTGCTTGTACACCTATTTGGACTTCTCTCGTTGACTTCTCTTCATCATCATCTCTGCGAATTTCTTCCTGGACCATGGTACATCGGTCTGCTGGGCTTGATTCATTCCATCTCTGGGATTTCCTTGAGCCGAGCCCTTCTCTTCCTTTATGTGTAGTCCTAACAATATCCATATGCCTTGCTTACGAACCACTTCCTTCCTGTCCTAACTTCTATTCCGGCTCCACTTATGTTCTCGTCCTTTGAATCCCTCAAATGTATCAGGAGTCTAGCTTTGCTTACCTTATATTCCTCAACCAACTAGTTTAGGGGCAACTGTAGCTGGCATGACCTGCCGTAAATACCATACTGGCAAACGATGGAGAAACACCTAGCCATCTTATGTGTTTTTTGATGACCTGTTCTAGTTTCTCGACTGTGCTGATAGGGATTTTATTCACCATAAGTGGCCATGTGAGCCTTTGAAGAAAACCATGCTGATACATCCATATCTTGAACTTTCCAGGGATGCCGGATTGGTCGATTTTCAGCAAACCCTGTTGTTTGAATCTATGACCACTTTTCTTGTCTGACAAGTTGGCATCAAACCACTTTCCTATACACTTGATTGGACTATATGTTATTGATGGGATGTCTTCTTCTTGTATCTTCAGTTTAAAATGGCATGTGACACGCCCCTTCTTAACAACCAGGCACCTCGACTTCTTTCGTTTAAACCTCATTCTGGCCCATGTCACTGTGTCATCTAGGGCTGCTAGAATCCATCGTGCCTGAATATGGGTGTGTGTTGTAATAGTAATGTCATCCATGGATCCCCTGATGGATGGGAGTCTGATTCCTGCCATAGTTTTTGGCCCTCTGTGTTTTATTTCCGCTGCTTCGATAATATGATTCAGTCCCATCTCAAAGAGTAATGGTACATCTCGTGACGATTATTTTGCTTCAGTCTTTGCCACGCTTGGTGAATCTATCTGTTGAGAACCTCAGGTGAATGTTGCTAAAGTAACTCATCACAACTTGGAGACATAGTCCGGTATATGGTAGTGTTTCAGAACCACTATAATCAGCTGGTACGGAATAGAGCCATACGCGTTTGCCAGATCCAACAACACCACTGTCAGATCTCCTTCGTTGGTCCAGGCCTCGTGTAAAGGTTGGGTGAGGGCGCTTGTGTGTTATACGCAACCCGAAAACCCTAGGATTCCTCCCTTTTTCACCGATGTGTCTATCTAGCCATTTTCTGTCACGTAGAGCGTCATTCGTCTTGTCAGCACCAAGAAGAAAATCTTTCCTTCTATTCTCAACATAGATATAGTCAGGAACTGAGTGATGAGTTTGGAATTTTTCTCTTTTGGCACAAGGCACCTTTCTGCCTGTTGCCAGCATGCCGAAATGTTTCTCTTTCTCCAGACTGCTTGGAGGAGACGCCACAAACATCTTAGTAGCTTTGGGCATTTTTTTGTATACCTTGTACGGTAAGCCACTAGGTCCTGGTGCAGAAATTGATTTTTTCTTTCTGTACCCCTTCACACACTTCATTCCATGTGGGTTCCTTGATGTTCAGGGTTTTCTGGGGCATTTCTTCTGGGACAATTCTGTTGCAGTCCTCGAGTGTTTGCATCAGAGAGGGTATTAATAGGAAATGTTCTACCTCCTCCTTACTGCTTTCCATGCTTCCTGACTTTTCTTCGGCTAACAAGGTTGATCTAAACCTATATGGATTGGAGATGAATGCCGCTCTATTTCTTGCTTTTTCTTTCATTTTCTTTCACAAATCGTTCTAATGTCCTGATGCTTTTTAGGCGGTCTCTGAGTGTGTTGTGCATTTGCTCCAAACCCTCCTTATCCATGGCATTGGCTTTCTTAAACTGCTTCCTCAATGATCTGAGCTCTAACCGGATGTTCTTGATCTCCCGTTGACGCCTGTTTGGTGTTGGTTCTGCTGAGTCACTTTGGAGTTTTTTTACAAACTCAAACCTCTCTTTCCCAACAGTATACACGGGTGTAGGTATAGCTTGCAGTTTTTTTCTTCACACTTCCCTACAATACCGCTTTTAGTATTTGATCCAAGTCATCGTCCAGTTGTTTCCAGGCTACATCACTTGTTTTTGGACATTGGATCCTCCCCTTCCTATCATCTGCTGCCGGTTGCTGGGTTTCCTGGACTCGATCTGGTGCCATTCCTTCGAAACCTGCTGTCTGATGAGCTGCAGCTGACGTCAAAAGGCTCATTGTCGGAGTCTTCAATCATGGAATCTGGACGTCCTGTGTTCTGACTGTCGTTATCTTCCAGCAGAGAAAAAGGAAGTCTTTCCTTCACATCCATATTGTGTAGCTCATCTTATAATTTCTCCAAGAACATGTCTCTAGACTGGCGCCCAACTATCGCATCAGTGCTAGAAGAAGCTAGGAGGCCTCCATCACTGTGGTTGTAAACCTGACCAAAAACCTCCTGCGTCTCACCAGACGATTCTGTGCGCTGCTGCTGCTTATCGGGTGACAAACATCTCCTCCTTGACTGATGGACTCTCAGTCCTCGAATGTTCTTGCAAACTTTTCCACAATGGCACCTTGTTTCCGCAGTACCACCCGTCAATGTCGCAGTACCACCCCACCCCCACCCCCTTTCGAAGACCCAGGGGTATTTTTTTCTTTGTTCTGTTGTAGATTGCCTGTGGTTGCCCTTTTATAAGGACTGCAATACGGGGTGCTAAATTTAGCCGCATACAAATTTGTATATTTATTCACACAAAATACGTAATTTATTCATCTTCATAGCGTACTGTTTTGAAAATCTTTTTATCCGGATTGATTATGTTTATCTCGATGTTATAATCATTCAACTTAATATGTAAATCTTCATCTTTTCTAAAACATCGCAGAATAAGTTTTTTACGTTTGAAATCGACAAATGACCGTTTTTATTCTTTGTATTTTTAGTCCATCCAAACTTGTAAACAAATACACATTTTTAGTCCATCCAAACTTGTAAACAAATACACATTTTTAGTCCATCCAAACTTGTAAACAAATACACATTATCTCTTGATGCTGAGATTGTTGCTTAAATGTTAATTTCATGAAATATTTATATCACCTGTGAAAACTATTGAATCTATGACAATATAGCTTTGTGCCATTATTTATGTTTTAAAAAATCAATTTTTAACCTTTGACGGTTTTAGAACTCTGAAATAATCTCTACTACCCGTTATAAAAAAGATGTATTCATAACCTTCTCTGCGATGAGCACTTTCTGACATATAGGTACACAATCATGAGATTTTGATCTGGTACAAATTTTTTTTAACAAGGTAAAACATTCTCTATTAATGTCCTACGTATGTACTGTATATCGGTACTCTTGTGATAGGTAAGGATTTTATATGGGGTAGTGAGAACTTGTACATATAAGAAGTTTAAGATTATCCTATTCGCGTAACAGGTATGAGATTATTTTAATCACATAGCTAATGTGTAATTATTCTGTTTTTGTAACAGACATGAGAGTATTCTCTCATTATTCTGTTCACGTTACAAACATGAGATCATTATGTTCAGTTTATTCTTTTCACGTTACGGACATGAGATTATTATGTTCATATTATTCTGTGCTCGTTACAGACATGAGATTATTATATTTACATTATTCTGTTTACGTAACAGACATGAAATTATTCTGTTCACTTAACAGACATGATATTATTATGTTCATTTCACAGATATAAAATTATTCTGCTAACTAACATTAAAAATGTCCTATTGCTCTTTAATCTGGAGTAAAAATAAGGATTAAACCCAAATACGATATTCCTTCTAGTCTGCTAAAGAACCCCGACGCTCTCTCTCTCTCTCTCTCTCTCTCTCTCTCTCTCTCTCTCTCTCTCTCTCTCTCTCTCTCCACTGAACCGTGTAATGCATAGTTTAGAATTTTTTTAGCGCATTAGGGTACCAAAAGAAATATAAATGTCATGTATGCGTACACAAGGAAAGAGCTAGTTTAAACGTTAAAAACCGTTCTACGTTAAGAACCGCTGTATAGGATTACATGATAACTAAGTTCGTACATCAGTCTATCTACGACAAGAATTATTACATCGGATTACAAGAAGCTGGAACCCTTCTCATCATTTACACAGACGCTCTGGTGGTGGATTTATTAATTTCTGCCATAAATATTAACATTTCCAGCTAGTTTAAATCAGTTATTGTTGATTCAGACTGCAGCAATGTTTCTGCAGTTTCCTTTTACATTAAAATAACCGTATCCACTGTTCGTTTATAAGAAGAAAAATCCGACATCTTGCCGCCATTAATGTTACTATATTTACTACCTACAAGTGATGTTCCCTGCTAAATCTCGCTCAAAAAAAAAAAAAAAAAAAAAGAGAGAGAGAAAAAAAGGGGGGGGGGGAGAAATCAGTGTCAAGCCTATAAAAGGGTGTGTTTCGTCTAATGCCGAACGTAATTCCGTAACTAATATCGGTATTTTTTTTCGGTTGTCACTAGCTTACTCCTTTTCTTGAAAATTAAAATAAAATCACTTATTAAAATACAGTATTTTCGATAAAAAATATAAATTAAAGTATCGGCTTATTTTTGCGACTTTATCATAATTGTTTCTGATGAAATCACAAGTGTTTTCGCTATCTGTAGCTCACCCCTTCCCCCTCAACAACCCATCCCACCCACCCCCAAATCCCAACGACCAAAGCTTTTTAATTTCGTTGTTATAAACACTGCGCTATGTTGTAAACGGTATTGTTTAGATTGAACAGGCTGTAGCATACTGAGATTCAGTCATAATGAAAGTGAGAGCATTTATTTATTTATTTCCTTATTCAGTAAAAATATTCTTGCAATATCACACAAATATTGTGTATAAACTAATATTCTTGTAATATGACACAAATATTGTGTATAAACTAATATTCTTGTAATATCACACAAATATTGCGTATAAACTAATATTCTTGTAATATCACACAAATATTGCGTATAAACTAATATTCTTGCAATATCACACAAATATTGTGTATAAACTAATATTCTTGTAATATCACACACATATTGTGTATAAACTAACATTCTTGTAATATCACACAAATATTGTGTATAAACTAATATTCTTGTAATATCACACAAATATTGCGTATAAACTAATATTCTTGCAATATCACACAAATATTGTGTATAAACTAATATTCTTGTAATATCACACACATATTGTGTATAAACTAATATTCTTGTAATATCACACAAATATTGTGTATAAACTAATATTCTTGTAATATCACACAAATATTGTGTATAAACTAATATTCTTGTAATATCACACAAATATTGTGCATAAACTAATATTCTTGTAATATCACACAAATATTGTGTATAAACTAACATTCTTATAATATCACACAAATATTGTGTATAAACTAATATTCTTGTAATATCACACAAATATTGTGTATAAACTAACATTTTTGCAATATCACACAAATATTGTGTATAAACTAATATTCTTGCAATATCACACACATATTGTGTATAAACTGATTCTTTACTTGCATAGATGGAGCAAAGGGCTGACGACGTTACAAGGTAGCACGTTGCAGACGTCACAATATACCAATAACGTAACAATGAAGCGCCTCTGAACCGCCTTACATAGTCTGGCTGTTTATTCCTCGTATATGATTGGATTTCACTATGTGATGCACGGTACGATGTAGTAAACGTGCTCGTGTATTCATGTGCCAAGACGATGTACTAAGGCTAGGATTACCCTGGGTTCAAAACAGTCTTCAGATAGCGATATATTCTGAAAGAGTATGAGCTGCGAGGAGCATGGGGCGATATCAGTATTGTAATGGCGGAATGTCACGTGAGACGAATATGGCTGTGCCCTTAAAAGCCGTTATGGAAAGATCTATGCAAACATGTCGTGAACTGCTCCCCAAATGGCGCTCTCACTTCCCTCGAAGCGCAATTGCCTTTTTCGTGTATTGCAGGTATATAGAAACTCGGCAGGGTTTTTTAAGTGTGATGTACCCTGAAAAGCAACGTCCACCTCTTTGCATGCAGAGGTCAAGGGGAGAAATATTTATATTTCTTCGAGTGGCAGACAACAGACACAGAAAATGTAGATAATTACTGACAAAAATTCTCCAGAAGATAAACGACACCAGTTGATAATCCTTAATTGACTGTTTAACTAGAATTAGCAGGGAATCCCTTGTAGTTACTAAAAATAGTACATTAATGGGGGCAAGTTCCTGGCCTTACCTTTTTCTAAATAAACAGTGGATACTGTTATTTTAGAAGAAAATTGTAGAAACCTTGGCACTGTATGACTCAACAACGACTGATGCAAAGTATATAATGCTGGAAATGTTAATATTTATTGCAGAAATTAATTAATCCACGACCCGAGCGCCTGTGATAATTTACAATATACAGCATGCATAATTCGTACCAGTCTGTGATAATTTACAATATGCAGCATGCATAATTCGTACCAGTCTGTGATAATTTACAATATGCAGCATGAATAATTCGTACCAGTCTGTCAATTTAGATAAAAGTACGACTGTAAACTGTAAACAGGCACTATTAAATCTGACAGCATTGTTCTATATAAAATTTGACTGACGTAATGGATAGCTATGAAAAATCCCAAATAATGTAAGAAAGCAAAATACTCTATATATCAAACACGGATGATAGACAGAAACAGGAACAAATGTGATTATTACATACTTCTACTGCTGAAACATACACACTGTCGTGAAGGAGACAGCCTCCTGACAATGCTTCAAGCTATATGCATATACATATTACATACTGCTGAAACATACACACTGTCGTGAAGGAGACAGCCTCCTGACAATGCTTCAAGCTATATGCATATACATATTACATACTGCTGAAACATACACACTGTCGTGAAGGAGACAGCCTCCTGACAATGCTTCAAGCTATATGCATATACTAGAAAATTCAGTCCTTATATACTCATACATGGTGCTGTTAGAAAGTTCGTAATCAATGCTGACAGTTAGCACGTTCCACAGTAAGTCAGTCAGAAGTCAGATGAGCGAGTAAAGCTTCAAGTACAGGTGAAACGAATATTCGAACATTCGAATTAAACTACTTTCTTGCCAATATTCGAATAGAAAATTGGTATTCGCATTTTCTTAAATTTACCCAGTGCAGCATTTTGTACAAGAAACGATCAAGGTGAAATGTAAACTTTGCAACGTTGAATTAGTTTACAAAGGAACAACGTCTAACCCATTGTTGCAAGAAACGGGAGATAATCAGCCACGCTCCTTTATCACTCGTGGTCACCTGTAAGGAGATTTCCTCGTTTCGCACGAATAAGCATAAACCTGCTTAACCAGTCATTGCGAACGCGAGTACATTTTTCTCGCCATTGTGGCCCAAAATGAGTTTTTACGCTCTTTGAATGAGCTAATCAAAGTTTCTCCTCAAAGCACAAGATCTATAAAACTGACACTTCTAGTGATGTGTAGGATATTGTTAAATTGTGTTGTTGATGACTTATTTTTGTTGCATTCTCATGAAAAGGAGAAAATCTCAGCACAGGCAGCCACGGATGATAAAGAACGTAGCGGATTAATGCCCGTGGCTTGCGACAATGCATCAAACCTGCTAAATCACCTGAAATTTTAACTCTGACTCACGAGGTAATTATAATGTCAACATTCTGAATAGTCACATTCTTCACCACATCGCCAGTTACATTTGTGACTCTTTAAAAAAACACACGTGTAATACGGCAAGTTGATGAAGAACATGGCATAAAATATGGTCATATCAAAGTCAACAAAGCCTTTATGTATCAATCAGAGAGAGCTCCGAAAAATTTGTGAACTATTGTCGGATACTCGTTCCATCAGGAGCAGTTGTAGTCAATCTCGAAAAATCATGACCACTCCCCGATCATCTTACCTCGGAAAGTTAACTCCAAAATACATTCGCTTTTGGTCTTTTATAAAAGTTCTGAAGTCATGACACAGCTATGGAATTACAAATCTGCTTAAAAATCTGACACTATTCTTTTCTTATTTTCTTTAAAGTCAGTAATGCAGATGTCAGCTTATTGTCAATAAGATGTACATGGGCCAGTTAACATAACTTTACAACAGAATCATTTAAGTTGAGCGGGTCAAGAGTTTTCTATTCTAGTAAAACTTCATACTCTCTGTTTTTGCTGTTCATTAATACAAAACCTGGTGCAGGAATTATTTCACTTTTTCTTTTTCTTGCAATTTTGAGAATTACTTAACTGTTTCTTGAGAGACCATCTTTTCTCATCAAACCGAATGGTTTACTCCAAAACTTGGTTGAGGCAGGGAACTAGTTCCCAGGTACCTACCCTGATATAGGTTACATTATACTGTTTACATAAGCTACAAGGCCATTTCACACCTGTTACAATGTACAGCTTGCGTATAAGATTTGGTCAATAACCGTGTATGGGTTTCAGTTAAAACAATTATTTATCGAGTATGAATATGAGTTTAGCATAATTTAATTAAATTAAATGGGCACATGACCGTATGATTTTCATTGTGAAAAGATCACTTCCCAGAGAAAGTTTTTAGATAGTCTCAGAATTAAACAGGACATATAATGGAGTTCTGCCCTTTACCGTCCGTCTTCAGCACTTAAAGAACATTTATGTTTGTACTGCGTTTCAAGATGAACAGAGAAAATAACATTTACATTCATCTGATTTTTCGTTTGAATCCTCCAAAAAATTTACTCAAGACATTTACAGTGTCATTTAATTAGATTTAGATGACTTAGTTCACAGTGTTTTCAATGCGGCCGAAGTAGACAAAGAATAATAGATGGATTTGATACGTTTATTAACATCGATGAATATTCGAATAATAGATGGATTTGATACGTTTATTAACATCGATGAATATTCCAGTCATATTCGAATACATTCAACAAATATTCAAAAAGGAAAATTAGGTATTCGTTTCAGCTCTAGCTTTACGCGTCACGAAAGTTCAATATAACTGAATCATACACAATGGGTATGTAGGCGTAATTACACAGCACGCAACAGGATCGATACCATATTTACGTTAAAGTACAGTACAATATAGCAAATTGGTGCATAAAATTAAGTGACAGGTTAGAGTTTGAGTTTAGGTTTTGGTTATATACCAGTACATGAACACTGGATTTCAGTTTGACTCCAGTCTATTTATAAGCATATTCTGACCCTTTTTTTTAAATTAATTTTTAAATAATATGTTTACTTAATTTTATTTCTATTAATACATGTAATGACAACTATGAGATTGAAGCTTATGTTTTATCTTGTTTCTATCAGGCCAAAGTTTCAAAATTTCCTTCCTTGTTACCTCTCTTGATTGCTTTCAGTTGACACAATGCATTTTTGTATGATCCACAATAAACATGAAATATTTAGTGTTAACCTCATCTGTCTACCGATATATCCAACTGTCTGTAAATCTCTCTGCCCTTCCCTCTATCATACTTTGATTTAGTTTTGCATCACATTAGCTTTTCAGCCAGTCTCACTTATAAGGTCTTGTAATTTACTGTGTGGATCCAACTAGAATAGGACTAACCAGTCACGCTAAAAGTAGGTCAGCGTGACCTACACTTCACGCTCAAGTAGCTTCTTTTAACTTGGGCATATGCTTAGTGTGTCGTACAACTTTGAGTGTACAATCATATGGCTTTGTATTTGACTCCATTATATTGAGTACTAGATCATGACATCAAAAGTAGGTCTCTGTGACATACATTGTATGCATTCACGACTTTGAGCTACAATTTTAGGTCAGTTTCTCAAGCAATCTTTCTGGTAGGGATATGTAACTTTGTGTGGATTCTTTATAGCACGTATGACATTGTTCCAAAAGTAGGTTACTGTGAATTTCTATTTCATGTTTCGTTGACTCTTCTCACAATTGTTTGCTTGTAGATAGTGTTATGTGCACTACTGACTGTACAGGTACATATATATGTCTGTTTACTGATCATGGTGAATATTAATCACATTAATCCACAATTAGAGTGTGCTTTATTTATACTACGCTATTTACCTGCTTCTGCTCCTTGCTCAAATTCCAATAAAAAATGCCCAGTAAACTGACTGCAAAAGGCAAGCTATCATGTATCATGTTATCAGGGTTTTATAATGCTACATCTTTATTATGAAAATGAAGAAAAAAAAAAAAAACAGAAAAAAAAGAAAAAAAAAACCAACATAAAAGGTAATAACCTAGGAAGCAAGGTTTTTCTTAGAAACTGGAACAGTCTACTCTTCATCAGGTGTTTCTGTTTGAAATTTGTGTACAGGTGATTAGCTCACTGTACGTGGGTAATACAAATGTAGCGAAATGCACTCCTAAATTGTACATTAGACGAGTCCATAGTGACTGATGTGTGAAGTGTAAGTTCTTTTCGTTAATGTAGTTCTCATAATGGCATACGATCAGCGTACGAAGCCACATTACAATAAACGAAAGGAACAGAGGAAATTCTGAGTGAATTTCGCTCTAGTTAATCTTCTATCTTCCATAAGCGTTCTAAAGAGATCCTGTGTTTAAAACGACTTTCTTGACTGACTTTTTCAAGATGGCGTATTGAGCCTCGGGAACGCGTTATGACTATATCTTATGGCCCTGTTGGATTGCCATTTAAATACAATTACTCGAAATGGAAGTCGCTATTAACCCTAATGAAGACACGTACTGCGCAAGTTACAGAGACCCTGTGACCAAGCTCTATCCTATGATTGGCTTCCGAGTGCATCTTGAGATCGCCTAGCATTTCCTCACTATGTCCCTGATGACTTATCGTAGACGGCTGTTGTTACACATTGTTCAGGAGTTTCACATTCTTCATGAGTTGCACATTCTTCATGACTATTTAATGCAAATTGGCAGGTCAGGCTAGGCTCAACTAGGGAAAATTCCAACAGTAAATAGTACGTGTGGTTAAGTTCACCCGTGGCCTGTTCAAGCTAATATTCACGAGTTTAACTGGTTTTGTGACCAAAATGAAGTGGAAGAAGTGGGTTTTAGCTGCGAAATTTGAAGGGGAACCTTCTCCAGGCAATTTCGTATTAGTTGAAGAGGACATTAATAAGAAATTAAATGATGGAGGTACGTGGATACATGAATGCATAACGATTTTATTAGTCCGATAAATCAGTTCCAAACATGTAATTGTATGCTAATATATTTTTAGGCTGATTTCTCAGGCAACAATTTTATGTAATTTGGGACGAAATATATTGAAGTACTAGACGTGTTTTTCATGACGTAATTGACTGTTGCTTGTTGTTTCCCCAACTATCTGACGATATGGGAAAGCTGCTCGGCACTGTCAATAATTGTAACGCAAAACGTAGCGCTAAACTTTCTCCTGCTGACTCGTGAAAATCGTGTTTATCTATAGTCGGTTACTAAATTTGTTTTGCCTTAATTTTAGTAGCGCTAAACCCATTACACATATTATATATCATTACATATTTATGCCATGAAGGCGTTTTTCAGCCTTTACTTCTTCCACAACATACCTATTCTTCAGTTCATTTCCAGATGACTGATCGAATGTACACGCCACTCTTGCGGTCGCTTTTGATGTTTGTTTCATTTGTTTAATAAGAGATTTGTGGATTATTGTATGGGAATATATCAGTAGACAAATAACAACTGGATAGCAAACAATGCACGGATTTAAGTGTTATATAACCACGACATGCTTCCAAGAGATGTCGAGTGCTAGTATAACTCCATATGCTTGTATATACTTGTTTTATAGATGCTCGAAAGGCATCTGATGAAGTCAACCACAAGAAACGTTTTTGAAACTTTTGGATATGGATATCCATGCATATATTGTGCGTCTTTTGTATCACTTGTAAAGTTGTTAGTGTTTCTCTGTAAGATGGGTTAATGCCCAGTCAGGTGCCTTTCATGGGGTTAGACAGGGAGGAGTCTTGTTCCCTTTTCTCTTTAACATTTATATTGATAGCCTGAATCGGAGATTATGCAAATGTAATGTAGTTGGTGACATCAATGGTGTGTATGAATTTGAGTATGCGGATGATGCGTTGGTAATTGCCCCTATTGCAAGAACATTGCAGAAATTGTTAACCATCTGTGACGACCATGCTATTGAAAATGATATATTGTATAATGCTAAAAAACAGCGGTATGTATGGTATTTAGACTTAAAGGATTTGATATTCCTGTAAGACTCCAGTTTATATTGAATTGAGATTGACACTTTATTAAGAACTTTACATATCTTGGCCATGCAGTTGTTTACAAACTTGTGTAATGAAGAGGATATTTTCAATCGGAGCAGAGATCTGTGTACGTGCTAACATGTTAATACGGAAATTTGGAAGCTGTAGCTACTCTGTTAAGGCTTTGTTGATTAATACTTAGTGTATAAACATTTATTGCTCCACACTTTGATATAATTTTTCAAGGCAGTGTATACGTAAATAGCTGTCTGCTTATATAACAATGTTTATAGATGGATTTTTAATTATTCACGCTGAGAGCGTATCATTTCATTATGTACTCGATCCTATCCTCTAATTTTGGGTTTAGAACTCGATTAATTTCTTCTTATAATTATGTAATTTTACAATTAGATGTCTTAGTGGCATACCGGGAATCACGATATAGTAAGTAATGGAATAGTCGGCTGTTTCTGTTTAGAAAATAAAGTTTATTTTTCATAGGATGTCTAGTTTAATATCATGTATCTGTTTTTATAGTCCTGTTTTGTTTTTGCTTCTTTGTTTTTTGTTGTTTTGTTGTTGGGTTTTTTTTTTTTTTTTTGGGGGGGGGGTATTTTTTTATTTATTTATTTTTTTGGGGGGGGGGTCTGTAGCCTTGTATATATTGTTCTATAGACCTTTTGCCTGAATTCAAGAATTTCGTTTCATTTCATAATTGAATCAAAACAAGCACGGATTTAAGTGTCAAAAAGGTCGCCAGCTTGCGATCTGTTATGATATTTTCCCACGAGACACATTATTAATAAAATATAGAGAGTTTTCAAAATTACAGCCGATAAGAAAATGAAGCGAGTTATAAGTACTGGACCAGACTAATAAATATAGTGGAAAAGAAGAATGTAGTGGGTAAGAAAATACAGCGAGTGAAAAACGTAGTGGAGTAATAAATGTAGTGGACTAACAGACGTAGAGGACTAGTAAATGTAGTGGACTAATAAACGTAGTGGACTAATAAATGTAGTGGACTAATAAACGTAGTGGACTAATAAATGTAGTGGACTAATAAATGTAGTGGACTAATAAACGTAGTGGACTAATAAATGTAACTTGGACTAATAAATGTAGTGGACTAACAAACGTAGTGGACTAACAAATGTAGTGGACTAATAAATGTAGTGGACTAATAAACGTAGTGGACTAATAAATGTAGTAGAATAATAAATGTAGTGGACAAGAAAAAATGTAATGGGTAAGAAAATGTAGCAGATATGAATTTGTCAGTACTGCAAAAAGAAGGTCCTAAGTTGAATGCATGAAGGGTAAAGACCAAGTTTTTACCTCAGCCAAATGGGGCATCACTTCCAAGATTGAATGATAAATATTTGTATATGCAATTAAGGAGTCTCTCAATCTCTCTACAACACACACACACACACACACACACACACACACAGATCGAGATCGAGAGAGAGATCGAGAGATCGTGCTCAACTTTTAAGGTGTTTTAATCTATTTCAGAGGTGATATGCGAAGCCGTGTATCTCAGTGTTGATCCCTACATGAGGTAAATTTATTTCAACTTGACAGTTGTGCCTTCATAAGTTGTATGTATGTATGTATGTATGTATGTATGTATGTATGTATGTATGTATGTATGTATGTATGTATGTATGTATGTATGTATGTATGTATGTATGTATGTATGTATGTTATTTAAGGGTACAAGTGAGGTTACTTGAATGAATTTTTGGTCTAGTGTTAGGCAGCGACATAATTCGTTATAACCCATGCGTCATTTTTTCACTTTCAGAAGTGGGATACACACAAATTGTTAAGCTTTGATAATTAAAGATTTAAAACATCAGCTGGATGTTTTGTTTTAAACAAATGCTAAGAATCAAAGAAAACACATTTTCATTATCACTCGCATAAATGCAATATTTAACAGATCAGAACACTACTCAACATCCATACCTAATAATTTGATATGGTTGCAAGTATGAATATATCAATAGCATATGTTACCATTGATGAATGACAACGTACGTAGTTTTTAAACAGTTTGTTTAGAAGAAAAAAAATCAGGCAACCAATAAACATAAAATAATAAAAACAAAATAAATAAAATAAAATAAACGGAAGGAGTGGAGCATTATAGGAACCCTGGAGGACAAAATCTCTTATCTTCCAACATCTTGGTATATATACAGTTTTTGTATATAAATTTACCAATACAATTGTCCAATTTCTTTTTTCGCAACACTTCTTTAGACTAAATGGATACTTGGTCCGGCTTGAAAGAAAAACAAAAGGCACAAGAACCACCACCCACAACAACAATCCACTATTTATTATTAGAAATGGACATAAACAATGGTTGCGACCTACTTTGTAAATTTGTAAATTATTCCTACGCCGACCAGTTGGCGGACACGCGTGTTAAAAGGCCAACAAGATAACTCCACAAACTTTACCCTTTTACTTTATGATTAAATGAAGTGATACCGTTATGTCTTGATTGTAATTTTAACTAAGTAAACTTCGTAAAAATGTGTTAGCATGCATTTTTGTAAAACATAAAATTGGGATGCTTATTTGAGCACTTTCACTATCAACCTTTCCTCTTTCGTTCGGAAGTAGTTCGTGCAAGTACTCCACATTCCCACAATACCTACACGGAAGTGATCGGTTTTGAAAAAAGCTCCTGAACTTTGAAGTTTGACTAGTTAAACCAGCTTCATTTAAATGCACGTGGAGATGCTTGATGAGTTTATTTTAGAAGTGGTGAACATCATAGGAATGACCAATTTGCTAAACGGTCGCTTATAGACATTCAAAGCTGGCGGAACATTTTGAAATAGCTCACTCCTGAAGTACGAACTTACATCTGCCCCAAAAAATAGAAGCGCGTGAGTGTTCACTGTAATCACGACACGTCAAAGTCATTGGGACTAAGATGTCGCGGGATAAACATTAGACAAGCCGTTCACTTGGAGTGGAAACGGATACGATACTGTTCGCATTAAGATACGGACAGTTGGTTTAAATCTTTAAAATATTTGAAAGCAGTGAATCATTTTTCATGCAAATTTATTGTGCTTTCATATAATCATGTGATGACAGGGGTACAAGCGGCAGAGGGTTCCGAAGAAAACTATTGGTGCATAGATACACTGGACAAAATTTTGTATGGCATGTAAGAAATTCCACATCTACCTTTCTTGCGCCATTCAATATTTTTACGTGTAGGACAGTTTCATATACACTGTTACATGTACTGTCGTGAAATTTGATGTGTATATTCGTTTTCATCACTTGCGTCTTGGCACACTTCAAAAGTAATGTGTGCTTGTAATGGGCTCCTTTTCTTGCAACAGTAGGTATGCCACGTTTTTGGACCAAGTACCGTCCAAATATTTTTAAAAATCATTGTGGTTGTTTCTTAGCACAGACCTTCACGTTTTTATAAATTGTAAACGTGAAAGAACAGAAAATATTTAATTTTGACTCATTTTTTAAATGGGAAACACATCAACTATTTCATGCAATTTCATCCGCATCCTCTCTTGGTACTTCTGTCGATAAATTAATTTTTGCAAATACCATTTCTAAAGTATCAATATTATTCTTATTGATATAAAACTGCATACAACATACTGATTTCAACCCATAATGTCCGTCAGAATTTATCAAGCGAAATGAAATTCGTAACTTCTGGATAGATACCAAGGACGTATATATATATATATATATATATATATATATATATATATATATATATATATATATATATATATATATATATATATATATATATGCCCTATCCATGAAATGTGTTATGGGCCTTAACAAATAAATTAAATATGACGTTAAATAAATGATTAAGGTGACGGGTAACATAAAATTTAAGCTAATTCTGTTCTCAGTTTACCACAAACAAAATATCTTTCTTTTATTGAAAAAAATATTTATTCTTTTTCTTCAGGTTTTTCGTCGATGAAGTTGGAGATATCTTGAGGGGAGAGCAAGTCGCTAAGTAATCGTTGCATTTTTAAAACTTTTTCCATATCATCAAATGTTGTATTCTCGTTTTTTAGGGTTTTTACACCTACAGTTATTGACATGTATTTAATGAAGAGTACATGATGAAATGGACTATAGATAAAGTCCAAGGTTGGAAATAAAAAGAAGATGTGTAAATTCACACGCAGAAACAGGCAAAAACATGAAATGGACTATAGATAAAGTCCAAGGTTGGAAATAAAAACAAGATGTGTAAATTCACACGTAGAAACAGGCAAAAACACGAAATGGTAAAATGGGCATGTTCTAACTTGGTGATCTTTTTTCACCAAATAGGACGGTTTTTAAACCCGCAAGTTGCATTCCGAGAAGACGAAACCGTTTGAAATATTTCGAAAAATTACCCAAAATTTTGAAATAGGCTAAAATATGAAATTGCAGCTCACATCTGAACTCGAATAAAGCATGAAATGTCATTTTGTTCAACTGTTTACTCGCCCCGGCCCCCACCCCTTCCCCCAGGCGTCGACATCGGTGTCGGCGTCAGCATTCGCACATATGAAAAACCGATACATCTGTACAGACTCTCTGTATATCAACCATTCTTCCTATGTCCTTGGCAACGGTTTGGAGTGGGTTTCACAGCACCTATCACCTGGGCAGGGGGACCAAGTGGTTAACTTTTTACGTTAGCTATACATTCTTGCTTATCGGTAAGTTTTTGTATTGAGCTCCCGATTTTGTTTTTATTTTTTTATTTATTTAATTTGCAAAAACAGATTGTGTATTATACATGTAAAAGAGTATAGGAATTAGAGCGTGGACTGCACGAGGCCTATGATGTAGTGGTTAATCAACGTAATTAATGATGTATGAACTATGCTTGTAATAATAGCTGTCACGACAACGTTTACTCACAGCCTGTGACTTACACCCAGTAAACTCGTTATAGTACTTCTACATTGATGTCGTAGAAAAGAATGTTCTTTTCTTGTTTTCTGTCACTTATGCCCTGTCACAGTATGTTTTGTATATATATATATATATATAGTTTAACGGCATGTAGGTAAAATATTGGCTACATAGTGCCGATCAAAAGTTTTAAAGCTGTACAGTTTAAAAATAAAAATAAAAATAAAAATAAAGGGATCAATATTTCATCCTCAAGATCACTTTAGTCTGAACTTATATTCTGCATGATAATGTAATAAATGTGGGTATATTCCATTTATATTTACGTCGCCATTTATAGGTTCGTTAGATTTTAGTGATTAGTTGTTTGATTATGGGAAGTCGGTGTTGGGAAAATATTTCCCAGACCGAGTAATTAGCCAATTTTCGGGGAACAGAGGTCATACTTACAGTTAAGAGACTTTGCGGTGGTATGGAGTGGTTTCGTAGTTTGAGATGGGGTCAGACTAGCATAATAACAACTGTGAACCAGTCTAGAAATGGGTGACAATAGAGAATATACGGGTTTGGCGGTCCAAGATTGGTTAATAATGAAAAGTAAAATTTTAGTAAAAGAATTATTTTGAGAGCTTATCCTGTCTGTACCTAAAATAAATAGAGACAAGATTCTATTGATGCAGTTTTAGTATTTTTATAGTTCCCTGCATTGGGTGTTTGACTTGTGTTATGTGCTTCATGCCACGGCAATGCGAACAAGGAAAAGCCATGCAAATGTGAAGTTGTTGTTGTGACATTGTGGTCATTTTTTATGATTAGAAAACAATTGTATCTATCATAGTCTGGGCGCATTACGAGAACTTCCAGTTGACAACGAATGTTGTCGGGGAGTCCTTGGAAATAGTAGAAAACAAGGGACTTCCAGCCCAACCTCACACAGGTGTTTGATTCGCTCGGTGGAGGAACCCCTGTGCGTGTTTCAATAATTACAGGAAACTACTAAAAGCTTCGTAGAGGAGAAGTATGTAATCATTATATTCTAGCTGATTTTTCTTCGCTGCTTTCTAACTTAAACGTAGTATTTACCTTACAGTACAAAGGAGTCCCTCCGTATATTTTTGTTTCTTTCACCAAAATATCTTTAAAAGAAAACACTTGCATTTTTAAAGATAAATTACAGAGGTACTCTGCTGTGCTGTATGCGTTAAAGTTACTTTATAGCAAAAGATAAAATGCGGTTTCAAACTTGTAATGTTTGGTCATAACAACAAAAGTAACCACGCTATATGTCATGTTCCGAAAATAGCTTAGTGTTTAGAGTGAATGAACGTGTCAGAGGTATTGGGATCGAATTTCGTTTTCATTCTTGTTTTCTAACCTGTTACTATCAACATTTCATTTATTATATATTGACAGGTGATCAAGTAAACAAATCTATACGATACTCTTCATACTGACGAAACCAGTCATGCAAAGAAGTTTATCAGACACAAATGCTGATGAAATCCAGCCTTAAAAGAAAACTACTTGTAACAAATCGGTACAAATGTATAGTGAATACAAAACTTGTGTCAGAAATGAAATTAAACTCTCTCGTACTTGTAATTTACATAATATGAAGAAAATTGTGGAGGGCAGAAAAACGGCTCTTATACAATATAGTCCTTGATATTTACTACCATTTTGCTTTTCAGCACTCTGTAAGGGATAGTTTTTCACTTTCCTTTCCGCAATCCATATATATAGGCCATATTTGTAAGCTTTTCGCCTGTGCAAGCAACAATAGTCCGCGCCGTGACGCATACTCCAGACCATACTCCATTTAGTGACGAACGATACTCGTAACGAGTCACTAGAGTACCACTCGGAACATGCTAGGCTGTCCGATGGGAATCGAATATATTCGACTCCCGGAAAGAGATTCCGAGGTAAATGTATCGAGTCTTATCAAATTGGACCAATTTTGGCGAAGGAATATCCAGCTCAATGTGTGTAGAATAGATCCTCATAAAAGACAGGCGTTGAAAATAACATTCGATGATTTTCAACCACAATGAAGTACCTGCAAGTTTAATTTTTAATGTTATCCTACAACATTTGTATGCAAATATTTAATAAACACTCGCTTTCAATAGCCCAAAAATATTTCTTTCGTTGGTTATGATACGTCATCGTGTCCCGATGACGTCGATAAAGTTTATTGTGACATGATAATAAGAACGGGCTTGAGGGCTGTTCAGAATGAAAATGGCCACTGTTTACATCAGAGCTATTTTATGTATTCAATACAAAACCGCATTCGGGTCTAGCTCTGAGTCGGGGAAAGAACTCGTTTGATACGGTGAATGAATATGTCTCAGACCGACGGCCTCGGCGTATCCCTACGCTGTATCTAACTCGTTCTTCTTTTCCGGATCAGAGAAAAACACGAAGACAGTTTGTGTATTTACTCTCTTTACCTTAAAGGTGTTAATTTCCAAGCTGGCTGGGTGATCCATGCTAGACTCCACGCAGTGGGTTATCTCCCCTTGTAGTTCTGATACCGCCACTGCCACCTCAAGCTGAAATCTGTTAGAAACTTGCATACAGGCTTTTTTCTCGATATAAAGTTGCTTTGAAAAAAATAAGCCAAAAACCGATAAAATATAACAGTTAGTGCTTAAGCTAGCAGACATAGCGCTGTCCTAATAAATTTATCGCTCTTTTCATCAAAATTCATTGCTAAATGACACAAATGACGTTTAAAACGAGACTGATTCTGTGTTGAACAGATGGTGCAGGCAGTGGCGTTGCTTTTGACGTCGTCTGGAAATAATTTGACCGTGCCGATGCATAGTTCATTTCGGTTATGTGACAAGCTACCAGTTGCTCGAAAGTAACTCGAAGTTTTGATATACATTTTAGTAAGTTGGAGGTAACCTGGATATAATTTAATTCCATATTAAAAGTAAACGGCTTGGCACTATCTCGCAGTATCTTGATAAAATCTTCAATTTACCTAATTAATTAATAAAATGTAATCTTGCTGTGGTCAAAAGCAGGCCCGCCGAGTGGGGGGGGGGGGGGAGGTGCGGTGTGTGTGTGTGTGTGGGGGGGGAAGGGGACAATTGTCCAGGGGTCCGTCGATTTCTAGGTCGCCCGCCATCAACTCCGTTATAAAAAAATAAATTAATCTTTGCAGTAAATATTCAAATTTGTTCCTTGCAAGAGTCTTAAGTTATGGTAGTGTACTACAGGTTTTATATGCAAAAATGTACACGGGTTTTTATATGCAAAATAATAAACTAGTTTTGGAGCTAATGACTGCTCAGCCCGGGTGCCCGGAATTTCTATCGGCGGGCCTGGTGAAAAGCGGTAGGTTCCCGGAATAAGCTGCATACATTTGAGAGCATTACAAACTGTTTCCTCTATCTCCATAATTTGAATTCATTGTCATTATTTACTATATAGTTTAACATCATTATTGTTTCCAGCAATTACAAAACAAACTTTATTGCAGCAGCGAATCGGTAGACCAATGTATCGGCGGTACACCAGATTTGACTTAGTGACGTCAAAAATATATCCATCATGACCACTCTCATATCCAAGACTACAAACGCGAATGTTTGAAGTTAATCAGCCATATCTTTAAAACGCCTCAGTAGATTTTAATATTTTTTGATCTATTTCAATTCACTTGGCATATTTACAGAGGGCACAAGTAAAAATTAGAATTCGTTCTTTTAAAATAAGTGCACCCAAATACTGTGAATGTTTTCTATCTTCTCTACTTCTACATCTTATACCGTTTTTTTATTAGTGAAATGTACGTTCGATACATTGCATCTTTTATCGCTTATAAACTGAATAGCATACATGTACTGTTACTTTCAATTTTTGTTTTATCTGAATGAATCTTTGAATACAAAGTATGTTTCTACATATCTACAGATCAGTGTTAGTTCCGTATGTGTGTGTCTGTGTGCGTGAATAAGCGAGTCGGTGGAAAGATAGAAGGTATCTAGATGGAAAGAATGACGGCATACATATGAACGAAACAGAATAGATGATAGAGAAAAATAAGAATACTAGCTTGCTAAATAAATAAATACTAGTATAAATGCATTTGAAATAGATAAATACTAGTATAAATGCATTTGAAATAGATAAATACTAGTATAAAGGCATTTGAAATAGATAAATACTAGTATAAAGGCATTTGAAATAGATAAATACTAGTATAAATGCATTTGAAATAGATAAATACTAGTATAAATGCATTTGAAATAGATAAATACTAGTATAAAGGCATTTGAAATAGATAAATACTAGTATAAAGGCATTTGAAATAGATAAATACTAGTATAAATGCATTTGAAATAGATAAATACTAGTATAAATGCATTTGAAATAGATAAATACTAGTATAAATGCATTTGAAATAGATAAATACTAGTATAAAGGCATTTGAAACAGATAAATACTAGTATAAATGCATTTGAAATAGATAAATACTAGTATAAATGCATTTGAAATAGATAAATACTAGTATAAAGGCATTTGAAACAGATAAATACTAGTATAAATGCTTTTGAAATCCAAAGCGTAATGATCACGACCTTTCTTCTCTGCAGAGTTGTTCTGAGCAAAAATCCGGACTTCAATGTCGGATCCCTCGTTCTGGGACAGTTTGGATGGAGAAGTCTCACAAAAGTGTCGGACCCCTCGATCATGAGACCAATACCCCAACTGGGAGGTCTTTCACCCTCACTGGCGCTTGGAACACTGGGAATGCCAGGGTAGCTACATGTAACTATTTAACATGCATTTCTTTTCCAAGAGAAATGTTTGCACAACAGCAGTCCCGTGTGATTCTGTTTTACCTTTTTGTCGTTTCTTTTGTTCCCTCTTATCTTTATTTTTCCTTTTTCTTGTGTCTCAACGTAATCTATAACTTGTTTGAAGCGGCGGTGGCTCAGTGGACTCGGGACCAAAAGGGTGCGGATTTGATTTTCACCATCAAATCAGCCAGAATCGACTACTCGTGGTGGGTCTTTGGGCAAGGTACGATATGACATCAAAATGTTGTTTTGCCGTAAAACATCTAACCAAACTGTGCCGTAAAACGTCTAGCCAAACCAATCTTACTTAATATCCCAAGACGTAGCGTATATTTCATACAGAAGTACAATACATATCTTGTAATTTTAAAACTGAAGCAGCTGCAATGGCTCGAAATCGCATATTCCCAGACTTTTTACTGCATATTCCAAAGCTCCCCTCACTCCGCATTAACCCTCGTCTCCAGACAGTGACCCAGAAGTCGTAATGCAAAATTAGCCTCTTACATGATGCGTCTTGCTACTATGATTGTATACATGAAGTTTGATGAGAAAATATTTGACAATGTCAGTGACCAACTTTTGTACATTTGGTCTTCGACACCATCCCAGGTACCCCAGGGGCAGCAGCTAAGAACGATATCCCTTTCAAAGATGGCTACCTTAAGGACAGCACGAGGCGTCACAATGTAATATAACTATTTATTTAACTGATCAGCTTAAGGCTTGGAAGTGAAGATTATTGAATTGGATGCTATTGATATTAGAACGAAATGTTTTGCATTTGCAAGTTTTAGAAACATTCTCAATATATTATTGTTCGTAATAGTTTCTTGAGTTATTTTTACATTGAAAATCCATGCCGAGAGACCTTAAAATCTATGAAATGTAAGTAGTATAATAAGACACAATTGGTTTGAAATAAATGCAAAGGTCATTAACAGTTCTAATAGAATATACAATAAAACCTCACCGGACCGAAACCTCGGTAAACCGAGATCCCATTAAAACTGAATCATGTTTCTGATCCCAACTTTTTCCGTCCTTAATTTCAATAATGTTCAATTCGGTAAACCAAAACCCCTCTGCTGTAAAGCAAATAAACAAGAAAAGATGGAAATTGTGGTCCCAAATGCAATATAATGCAGAAATAAACATCATTGTGCCGAAATTTAATAAAAGCAGGTGGTCAGTAAATAAAATGATCTTTAAACAGCTTCATGCGGAGAAAATAATAGCCAGAACAGAGGAAACAAAATCCTGCGCTTCCTGATCTGATTCTTGGTTTCAACACGCGCAAGGCGGAGTGCTCATCCAGCCAAGATGTGTTGTTTTTCAAGGGCTCCTCGACTCCTTCACCTCAAAAACTAACCAAATTAACATTAGAGCATTTGTTTGAACGTGTACATTTTGTGTTATAAAAATAAAGGAATAAATTTTGAAATTTTAGCTTGACCGCCTATTTTGGTGTATTGGACGTGTTGAAAGTCAAACCGGGAGAGACCTTTGTGGTCACTGCGGCTGCCGGTGCCACGGGAAGTTTTGCTGGCCAGATTGCAAAAATGAAGGTTAGTTCATGGACTATTGCAGTTTTAACAGTAATGTATTCCTCTTCCTATATGGTTTTTAATAACAATGACAGCTTCGGTCGGAACAATTGTATTATTGATTGTGTTTACATTTGGCCATGATCTGAGTTTGCATGCCTATGGAGACCCGATGAGACAAAGACAAAAGTAGCAGGAAATTTCTAATCGTCTTTCTTTCAGGGGTGCAAGGTTATTGGTTTTGCAGGTAGCAAGGAAAAGTGCGACTTGATAAAAGAATATGGATTTGACTATGCATTTAATTACAAAGAAGTCACCATACAAGAAGCTTTGTCGGAAGCTGCACCAGAAGGAGTTGATTGCTATTATGATAATGTAAATATCCCTCTTCAAACAATTCTTTTCATTTGAAAAAGAATGGACTTGAAATATTTCTTTCCTTTCCTTACCCTTCCTTTCTTTTCCCTTTCCTGTAGATTTCTGGATTGATCGATGACTGAATGCACCAATGCATGTTTTGGTGCGTGTATGCACGGGACTGTCTGCCTGTTTCTATGTTTCCGTGTATGCATGTCGCTGCGTATTTATTTTTTCCGCAGAAGGGTAACGATGTACAGTGGCACTTACTGATGGATGGATGTTTCTGCCCTGAAGTAAGAGAGAACTTCTAATAATTCCTTCAATTTAGCTGATTTAGGGAACTACACACATATTTAGAGTTACCCAAGATGCACGCCTGCAGGAACTGTACAAATACTTCAGTTATGAAAGTTTTGTGTGTTCATGCATATGTGTGCATGTGCGTGCGTGTGTGTTTGTGTGTATATATATATATATATATATATATTTATATATGTGTGTGTGTGTGTGTGTAGAGGACACGTTCGTAAGAAAAAAGTTATAAATTTCAAAGCTTCATTGATTGTTGGACATTGTGCGTGTGCGTGCGTGTGTGCACAGGACACATTCGTAACACAAAATAATAATAAATTTAAAAGCCACTGATTTTTTGACATATTACCTTGCAGGTGGGTGGAGAATTCACCAATAACATATTGTCATTCATGAAAACGAAGGGCAGAATAGCAATATGTGGTTCAATGTCTACTTACGGAATGGACAACAATCAGCCTACAGGTAGGCAGGCACGTACACACGCACAGTTACAAATACAGACGGACACGCACAAGCTCACACACCGTCAATCCATTTCGCCCTGTCTTATTTAAGTCGCGGTGATCTGCTATCAAATCAGCAATAATTTTGACCATATAGAACAGACGATTTCAAGCCCACTGAGGGTTGAATTAATTAAAATTTTATTTTTAAATTTTGACAATGCACTACTATTTGACCAAATACTAAAACATCAAATGATATAGCTTTTAAAACTGCTATCCAACTATATTTCAAAATAGGAATGACACATAATAAACTCGGCAGTGAAAAAGAATGAACACATGAATACAGGCTAATTTGCATTATACTAGAAGGTGTGTGTTCTATACTACTACAGTTGTTAGCAAAATAAACAGCTGTGCCAGTTTAGTTCCGGTACACCATACCCCGTAGCCCATACCCCATACCCCGTACCCTGTACCCCATACCCCGTACCCCGTACCCCATACCCCGTACCCCGTACCCCATACCCCATACCCCATACCCCATACCCCGTACCCCATACCCCGTACCCCGTACCCATTACCCCGAGTCGTACAATTAACGATAAATACCGACTGTATATGCTAAAGCACAGCATTGTTTGCAGAGGAAACAACTGCGCTAGAAATACAGCAACTGCGTATGCCAAACCACATAAGTGTTGGCAAAACCAGCAACTGCGCTAGAAATTCGATGGTAGGGTGTTCTGAAATGACCTTTTATGCTTTGTAAGTTAGTTCAATGTAGTTTTTACGACTCTAGGTCTTAACAAAATGTAACAGAAAGAAAGTGAAACCAACAATATAAGTAATATCAGCAAGAAATTTATTTCCCTATAACACAAAGTGAAATTCAAAAGATACTTACAATATTGTGAATCAATTTCCAAATAATCATAAATGTCCTGATCACAAGTCTAAAAATATATATTGTTCCGAATGAGTTCCAATAATCCTGAATGTCCTGATGTAACACAGTAATATAATCCAGAATGTCTGTAAATGAGTTCACGAAAGTCCAAAGTAATGTATTAATTCAAAAGTCAATTTATCGAATTATATCTTATTTCAACGGCACAATGTAAAATCTGATCATAAATGGATTCCCACAGACTGATCTAAAACAGGAATGAATTATTTGTTTACCAAATCCCTATTTGTACGCAATTTCCTTTAACTTATATCAACCGGATGTGAAGCAATAAAATGGGAAAACAACCAGTCTAATTGTCAACATGACTCACCTTGAATTCAAATGCTAGTCAACATTGGGTTGACTAGTGACCAGAATCTTAAGTACTACTTGGATCATGAACAAAATTTAAACACACATTATAGATTAAATATACATAACACCTCCCCTCATAAAGAAAAAGAAAGATTTATGCAATAAAGCTTTATTTTACATATTTGTCAAATATGCATATGATACTATAATAATCATAATTACATAGAAAGATGTCTTATGAATGACACTCAGCTGATTTACACAAAATAAAGCAATATGGTACTTCTATACACGTGAGAGCGCATCTGCAATCACATTATCGTTTCACCTGATGTGTCTAATGTCAATGTTGTATTCTTGCAGCATTAAACTCCATCTCAACAATCTTTCTATTTTTAATTTTGTTAATGAAAATAAGGGGATTGTGATCACTGAATACAACAATCGGAGAAAGAGCTGAACTGACATACAGTTTAAAATGTTGCGAAGCCAATATCAAAACCAAACATTCCTTCTCAATTGTGGAATAATTTTTCTGGTGCTTGTTTAGTTTTTTTAGAAAAATAGCACACTGGATGATCTACACCATTTTTATTTTCTTGAATCAATACTCCACCAACCCTTATATCACTTGCATCAACAGACATTTTAAATAATTTGCTAAAATTTGGTACAGAAAGAACTGGTGTACTTCTAAGTTTGGCCTTTGATTTGTCAAAAGATTACTGACATTTGTCAGACCAATGAAACTTCAATTTCTTCCTCAACAAATTTGTCAAAGGTTCAGCAATTATGGAAACATTTGAACAAACTTTCCGACAATATCCAGCCATACCTAAGAATCGTAGCAGTTGCTTTTTACTGCCAGGTACCGGGAATTCAAAGATAGCCTTGACCTTAGCTACTACAGGTTTAACTTGACCTTATCCCACAATATGTCCTAAAAATGTGGCACAAGCATGGCAAAACTCACTTTGGCATAAATTAACCGTCAGACTTGCATCACTGGGTCGACTGAAGAATTTCCTAATGGTTTCCAAGTGATTTTCCCAGGTGCCATTGTAGATAATGACGTCATTGATGCACGCGTCACAATTATTTAGACCAGATGTTAGCATGTTCATTAGAAGTTGGAATGATGGCCGAGAACGGCATGACTTTATACTGATAAATCCCATCTAGAGTTACAAATGCCGAAATGTCCTTTGCTCTTTCCGTGAGTGGAATTTGCCAGAATCCTTTTAAAAGGTCAGACTTGGTGACATATTTCGCATTTCCTATTTTGTCGATGCAATCATCTATTCTTGGCATTGGAAATTAATCCGTTTTGGCAACACTGTTGACTTTTCTATAGTCAATACAAATGTGGAATGTTTTATCTGGTTTAGGCAAAAGAATACACGATGAACTCCAGTTATATTTATTTGGTTCTATAAAATTATTTTCCAGTAAGTATTGAATTTCTTTTTTAAAATATTCCTGCTTGAGAGGATTCATCCTGTAAAGATGCTGTTTCACAGGTGTAGAATCTACAATATCAACGTCATGATAGATTTTATTTGCTCGTGTTGGAAACAAGTGCTCATACTCATGTAATAGCTGTTTTAGTTCATTTCGTTCTTGTGGTTGTAGATTTAAAAGTTTCTGGTCCAGATTATATAATATTTCTGAAGTTTGGTTAAACTAGAGTCACTACGGTCAGATTGCATTCCATCGTTTACATCCTCACTGTGTGGGACAGGTACAATTAAATTGATTGAATAATTAACTGGGCTATCTCTGTCAGAATACTCTTTTAACATATTTATGTGACTAAAGCTGTTTGCTCCGCCTTCCAGGAGTGTTTAATTATATAATTTAAGTCATTTACTTTCTTTTCAACTGTATAATGACCATAACATTTAGCCCGAAGGGGATTTTGATGTATGGGCAAGAGAGCCAAAACTTTATCACCAGGCTGAAAGCTCCTTTCCTTTATATTTCTGTCACTGAGTAGTGTAAAGATTAGATCTTGCTACTTCACAAGCCTTGACAACTTGTATTTTAAATCAGAGACATAGTCAAAAAAAATTAATCCCGGAATCTTCATTTGAAAAACGTTTCTCTTTAAATAACTTCAATGGTCCACGGACAGTATATCCAAAAACCAGTTCAAAAGGACTAAAACCCAGTGATTCTTGAACTGATTCCCTAATAGCAAACAACAACAAATGAACACCCTCATCCCAATCCTTCCTGTATCAAAGCAATATGACCGAATCATAGTCCTCAAAGTTTGATGAAATCTTTCTAAAGCTCCTTGACTTTCAGGGTGATAGGCAGAAGATTTAAACTGTTGGATACCTAATTCATGCATAACTTGTTTGAAAATTCCAGGGTCAAATTTTTTACATAACATTTGACCCTTGATCAGACTGGACAGGTTTGGAAAGGCCAACAAGTGTAAAAAAAAACTTCACCAAAGCTTTCACAATGGTTTTAGTTTTAATATTTCTCAAAGGAATTGCCTTTGGAAATCTTTTGAACGAACACGTTATGGTGAACAAGTATTGGTTGCCCGACTTCGTCTTAGGTAAGGGACCGACACAGTCTACCATTATTCTGCTAAATGGTTCTTCAAATGCAGGAATAGGTTGCAGATGAGCCTTATGTTTCTTCTGATTGGGTTTTTCTACCATTCGACAAGTGTGACAAGATCTGCAGTATTTAGAAACATCACTTTTGAGTTTCGGCCAATAAAAATAACTCGAGATCTCGTCATCAGCGGGTACCTCAGGTGGTCTCCATTTTCTCATAAGGACCTCATTTTTCACAAGTAACTATCTGTGACTTGTGTGGCTTCAGCTTCACTAATAGCTCTCTAAAAAAACAGGAGATCTCAGGATTTTGTTCCTGTTCGACAACGAGTGATTGTCTTTTGCCACCCACCCTGATTAGAATAGAGAAAATGAGTAGTGAAAGATGATCACTGTGATCCATACCTATTGGTTGATCAATACCAGGAGGAAAGGTGACCTCATCAAAAGACTGACCAATAAATGTGTCAGCTAAAGGAATAATTTCCTAATCAACATCATTCTCAAGAGGTCTTTTTGCCATAGTTCTGGTAACTGCACAAACAGGGTACAAATCAGGGATTTCAGTCACAATAGGATCAACTTTGTGATCCAAATAAGGCTTGTCAGTCACAAGTGGATTGACCACGACCTTATCTCCAGCTAGGTCATTGCCGAGTAACAAATGACTACCTTCTATAGGTAAAGAAGTCACAGCCCCAATAGTCACAGGTCCTGAAACTAAGTCTGATGCCAAATTGAGACAATGGAGAGGAACATTTACAAAGCCACACTCTACACCCTGAATAAGAACACTTTCACTAGAAGAAGACTTCTCAGACAAAGGCAAAGTAAAACAAAAGACTCTGAGAAGCTCCTGTGTCCCTTAATATTTTAATAGGGATAGGTTTGGCAGAATCACCAATAAGTGATACAGAATCTTCTGACATAAATGGTTCATAAGTCTCCAAAATAGAATCGATCTGAGGTTTGTTTGACCCAACAATTGTGTTGCTTTCAATACAAGACCGTGACCTTGACCTCTTTGAAATAAGAGCGTTTGGAATAGCTGTATCTTTGTTATGTTGCCTGCTTTTCAACCTGTAGCAATCATAAATGACGTGCCCTTTCTTTTACAGCAAGTGCACGTAGGAAGAGATAAGGATTTCTGATCAGTCTTATCAGATGCTTGATTCCTAAATGATGTATCTGCTTGAAATTTGGAAGTACTCGTATGAGACTGAGAGGTTCTTTTTTTTAGCAAAACCCTGCTGAAAGGTAAACTTACTGACAAATGAAACTTTGTGAGTTAAGGAATAATCATCTGCCATGCAAGCAGCATTTTCCCAAGTTTCCACTTTTCGCTCATTAAGATAGGTCTTGACATCATTATTGATGCACTTCTTGAACGCTTCAAATAATACGAGCTATTTGAGGTTATTGTAATCTTTATCAACCTTCTTGGCTGAGCACCATCTATCAAATAGTTGTTCTTTTTCCATTGCAATTTCGACATGCTACTTAGTCAGGCGATTAGTGAACCATACCCAGAACTTCACGAGGGCTATGGCAAAAGCTGCCAGTGACATGAATATTGAGGAGCTACTACGTGGTTGGCAACCAAGCCAGAAGGCACAACGACGGCAACTGGTGAGACACTAGCACATCAGCGTGAAAACAAGTTTGAGCTAGTGGCTTTTGGAGCGGCTACAGAATACATTGGCCGGCCTCTTGCCTATGCGGACCTAAAGGGCGATGAGTAATTAAGCGGTTGCAAAAACCTATGTCATATACGAAGCTAAAATTTTGACTTCATGAATCAGCCAACGCATTACGAGGGAGCATTACAAGGGAGCTTTGCAACCAACTCGGCGCATTTCGGGAGATTTTCAGCAAAATTATCTATGAGGATTTAACCCTTCCCGAGCGGCTGCCAACCCTCTTTCTTGGGCAGGTTATCACTATAGCCTCGATTCTCACCACGCTGGGGTTCATCATAGTACGATTGTACTCGCAGGCACAGGCGGTGCCGGCAAAAACGTCACCTGCAGCCCCAGCACTTGAACCAGGTTCTGGCGGCGCAAAAGAATGGATATAAAAGCACTTGGAGCAGCTGGTCAGTATTCTGAAAACGCTAGAAGAGAAAGCCGTGTTGTCCCTGCCGGGAATTGTCGCGTGAATCGTGTCGTACTTTCTCAGACAGTCTTGCCGTTTCAGCAGGCTACAGGTGTTGCGAACGCCGATGCCACAACCGGTGGTCGCGCACCAAACGGCCAAGTTCTCTTGATTTGGACATAACTTTATTTGGCTGTCTGCGATTCCTGAATACCAATTGTTTACTTTTTTTCCACTTGACGAAAGGTAGCACCTACTTGTAAGGTATGTCAATAAATCTGGTCCGGAATGAAACGCCATTGCGCACATACACGTCAAGGTTGAGCAACATTTTCTGGATCTGAGCTCTCTGCCTCGCAATAGTTAAATACGCCGCCGACTCAGCATTTTGCGTCGCTATTCAAGCGAAGTACTTGTGGCAATACCATCTCCACGCGCTAGCGTTGGTTCTGACAATGCATGTTGTATTGATCAACCCTCTAATAGGGCCCATAGCTCTAAAACAGGTGATATGCACCGATTCAAGTACACGAGTTGCGCTCCTGAAGATTTTGGACAGACCATGATGGTTCTACATTTCGGATGCTATTGGAAACAACAAATTTTAGTCCTTTCCCGCCTGGACATGCATCACTGTTCCTGATGAGTATTACAACATAGATGCGCTGAAAACGGCGATTCAGGATGTCCTTCCTAGAATGACTGCGGACTGCAGCGCATAGAGCGAGCGGGCCTAAATCATGATTCCTTACAACAGCTATGGGGACTCTCTCTCTCTCTCTCTCTCTCTCTGTTTTTTATCCTTCATCTTTGGGTTTGACTCGTTATTTTGACGTGTAGTGCACTGGCTTGCACATAGCACCTATTCCCCATGGTTTATCGACATCCCTCGACTATATATATCCACCTAAATTAGATAGACACAACCGAGAATATTCTTGATGGGAAAAACGGTGCCCTGCTAAAAGTTTTTTCTACGAATAGTTCGCCCCAGGGGGCACGCGTATTGTTTCCTGTGGAAAACCACATTGGCGCAGATTATATGAAGGCGGCACCCAAGAACTCTCTATACGCAGTTTGCATGAAAAACAAAACACCATTTAATATGCTAGAGTGCACTTTCACCCTTGAAATTAAGCATTAGTGCTCGCAAGAGTGTAAACGACAAGCACTCTAGGAGTCTGCATGGTCCTGGCTTCTTTGGCGGCGGCGCTGCGAGATCTTCTGGACCCATTGGCTCCGTTTGCCCCAGAGGACGAAATCCCGGCTGCGAAGTCGTCGTTTTTAGCACGGCCAGCGCAGGCACCAGTATTGCCTTGAAGGCCGTGTACTTTACAGCCGACAGAATAACGTCAGTTGGTGGAGTTACGGCAATGATTGCATCCGGTTGGTATCGCTAGGATTCAACGCAAGACTTTCAAAACGATAACGACACCATCATCGTCCCGGGCACCCGATTTTTCTTCATTAACTAAAGCGGGAGTCATAGTGACGAAACACGGTCATCATTTGCAATCTGTGTAAACGGGGCTTTAATAGCACATAATAGCAGTACTCGCGTTCAGGCTAACGTCTCGCACGAAAGTCTTACAACTAGCTTTGCGTTAATGTTTGCGGCCGGATACACCATTAGGTGGGAGGGTCTCAATGTCAACGCACACCCGGCGGGGTTCTCAATCACTCTAACCATCTTTGGCTTTCGCAAGTAGAAAGCATGCATTAGCAGCATGCTAAGATCAAGGATCGCCATCCCGGCGTATATTGGCCGGTTTGACCTTTGGCTGGACTTTGTGCTGTGAATAGCGACAAGGTTGCCGCTGAAGATTTTCCGCGTCTGAGACACCAGGTAGCCAAGCAGGTGGCGCAGCTCGTCTTCCTCGCCTTCTGGCCTAACCAGATCCACAGGGATCCACTTTGTCAGGTCTTCCATGGTCTTGCCAAAGAACGATTTGTTAATGAGCTTGAGAAAGTCTTTTTCAAACTCTTTTTTAGCTAGCGTCCTCAATCCGGTGTTGAGCTGGATGTACCGTACTATTCACGCGCTTTGTTTAAACTCTAGTGCCCGTTGAACCCTGGTGACGCGCATCCCAAGACCACAGTAGAGCTTTAGGTTCCGTTAATGGACTACATGGCGCTCCTTTTTTTGCGCAGGGTGGGGACCAGTTTAGTGCTTCCAGTGAACTTATCCGCAGTTCGTTCACTAAACCACGCTGATAGTCACTCATCCGGCTCTCTGGTACACACGGTGTCTCAGGGACCAGCGGGCAGTTGCTGTGCGCATCGTAAAGCTCCCCAAGATACCGTTGGCAAACTAAGAGAATGTAGCCCCTTGGTGAGCCCTCAATGATCGCTTGGAGTGCAGAAGGGTCTTCCATCCACTTGAATCCCCTGTCGGCAGGTTCGGCATCATCGCCCAACCATAGAGGTTGCTGGTATAGTGGTAGACGAGCCAGCTGTTTGGCTGCCTGCTGTCATAACCCGAGCATGTAGGGTTGTTCGCTGCCGTGTGCGTTCCGCTGACCATTGAGGATCTGTCCCCGATTCCCTTCTCGATGAGCAGGTGCTGGTCAATGTCCGTCAGCAGCTCAAGCCGGACGCCGGTCTTTTTCTCAGCTCGTGCCTGGCGAGCTGTAATAGTGGGCTCGGTCCAGAGCGTAGACCTTGATCGATATGTCGCGAAAGGCTTCAAAGATGTCTGACACCAGCAGCACGCCAGTCTGCATGTAGAGGTCCTTGTAGCCTCCCAGGGTTTGGCAGCCAAATGTCTTCCACACCTTCTTCGCGTGCTCTGTCTTTTCAGAAAAGCCGGCGGGCTGAGTTGGCCTTCATCGGTGCAAGATGTTTTACTTTGAACCGCTCACAGTTGTTTACGTATTCACACGAATAGACGCCTTTTTTTTTTTTTTTGGTACGAAGGTCAACATCCTGCTCTGATCAGCGATTTTTTGCGTTTTGCTTTTGTCTGGATTGCCGACGGGTCCTTCTACTGGCACATTGAGTGCCTCAAAATCCACATAAATGATGTATAGAGCGCGCATCTGGTGGTGGTATTTCAGGAACGAGAAGATGTTTTTCCCTGCCTCCGGTAAGGAAGCGCGCTGGGGCTTTTTGCCTATGTCACGGCAGTCTTTAGTGTTGGCTTCCAATGGGTAGACCCGGCGACAGACTTGTATCTTATTCCTGCTTTTGCTTTGCTTGCATACCGTACGGCTTGGGTCTTTGATCCAGACGTAGTGGCTCTGTGCCAGTGTGTGGCATTATTTCCTCGTTCATGCGTTCGGGTAGAGACCATTTTTCCAGCCAAAGATGCTAACTGCGATTTCTGGGTTGCGTTGCTCAAACTTGCCTATGTCGCTCACCTTCACTGAAAGTCAATGCCAGCAAAGTCGAGCTTGCCCAGGTGCTGGTGGTACTTGTCTGGTCGGTCAACGTTGGGTATAGGGCTGACAGAATAGCCCACTCGAAAGGGCTGTTGTCTGTGTTTTCACATTGATAACGGATCGCGGCGGAATCCACTTTGGCGTTGGAATGTAGCTCCGGCCTCGAAACGGGCGGTACTGCGACACGCCCAGATAGTGTCTCGCACCTCATGAAATATCATCCAGACCCTTCGTGCATGTACTCTTCGAAACGCCGCTAAATTATGGCGTTGGCTTAAGCGACCAGCTACTCCGAGAATTCGCATGGCTGCGGCAGCGGCGCTTCTGAAATATGCTGTAACCTTAATGATGTCGCCCTGCTGGACTGGTGAATCTTTCTGTAGCTGTTCCGTCAACACGAGGCTAAACTTTAGGCCACCATGTTCCCTGAACTCCATGCCAATGACGTCCCGGGCACTAGTCGCCATGGCATCAAGAAATGCCGAAGTGTCTAGTTCGAGCCCGAGCTTATCTCGCACGGTGGTGCTGTAGTCTTCCAAAATTGAGTCGGCTCTGCTCTGCCGCTCTACAAAAACTGGTAGGGCCTAGCATTGAGCCCTGCGACTAGGAGCCTGAACTGGCCGTTGGGCTGGAACAATAGGCTCAATGATGTTTGCCATCTTAGTTAGGTACTCCTCCGCCTAGGCTGCAAACTCCTCGTTTGGCTGTTGGACCCTGGGACTTGGAGCCGGAACTTGCCGTCGGGCCGGAACTGGTTGTGGGGTTGGCTGACGAGTCCAGCCGTCCAGCGCGTCATCATATTTGCTTTGGCTTCTCCGTCCTCATCGGAGCAACTTGTTTAAGCGAGTGATAGTAAACCTTGCTAAGTATGTATACTACAGCAAACATACTCTATTATAAACTGTACGAAGAATTTTAAGAGAAGAAAGAGTCCAAGAAGGGGCAATTATAGCAAAACATTAAAAAGAAAAGTGGGAAATAAGACTGCTAGTATCTATAATAAATTGCCTAAAATTACTTAAGCCAGATTATCTTGTGATGCCAAGAAATCTACAATAAGGGAAGCTCCTTCCTCGAGCCCGACGGAGATCTCTATCCTGGTTTATGGCATGTTCTTTTTTTCTAGATCTAGATGGTTACTATTGATACACGGTTTATTATGATGTGCATGTGAAATGTGCAATATTTGGCCAAAATCAACCACGCATGGTACATTGTGTTTACATAATTTGTTGTTTTTTTTCTCTTGTATGACAATCTGAGTCTAATCCACTGATACTAAGCCATTAGGCCATTAAAGTCTAAGGATGACTTTGCCATCTTTATTAAAAGCGCACCCCACCCCACCCCACCCCAGTGAACATGTGTTATTTTCTGAAAATTTTATACATTTTATTGTTGAAAGCCTGTCAGTATGTGAGCAATAATGTTCCACGTCTATGTGTTATGGCGCCCACGTGTACACGTTTTTATAGATACACTGCGAGGCTGTTGTTTCCTATAGGTATTATGGTACCAATTCTTTTTTTTCTATTGATCTCAATGCTAACGTTAGGTGAAATAAATATATCTTATGCCTTGCTTGAGAATACGTACCGCACACCATCATAGAGAGCAATCCTGTATTGATAATTTGACAAAGACAGTAGCATGTATTCCACAGTTCTTGAGAGATAACTCTGCCAGAACATGACGGGGTAAGAGTTTTCCTGTCACAAAAGATGCATTTTCAATGATGTGTATCACATTTTTGTTTTTAAATCACAAAAAATAGAAAACATGATCTGGATGCGAATTAACATAATCTCACATGTAGCCAAGAGACTCGACTTTTTATTAAAGCCTGACAGAAACTACAGCTTTTACATAATGCACCAATCGCAGCTAGCTTTTTTCAATTCTGTTTACAATACATCTTTAGCTCCGTCCCGCCCCCACCCCTACCCCCGGGCTTGCGCAATTGGTACCGTTGTACCCTGTGGGATTACAAATTTTATCAAGTGCTAGATGGCACTAATATACTTTGGAATTTCCAGATGGTTATTTGTTTCTAAAGCCTTTATCAGTGACAAAATGTATGAAATAGGGAACGAGACGACGCACGTCATTTGTATTAATGTACAAGTTCTATTGCGTATAGGTTGTTATAAACCATTGTTCAAACAAAGTTAAAAGATAGCTAAATATCCAGATAGTTTATTTTAACTATCATACCGAAATATGGTTGGCAAAACTTTGGTGATTCAACGCATAAATCTCGAAATTTCATTGACTGGAATATTACAACTCAGATTTCACTGGATGATTCTCCACATTTCATATTTTAGGATAAAACTCTAATATCTTAGTGGTATATGGATAAATCACTTCTTTTTTCTCCTGTCACACAGGCCCATTGCCCTACTATACGATGCTGAAGAAAACACTGACAGTTCAGGCTTTTCTTGTCTACCACTACAGTGATGGATGGCCTGCTGCCTTGAATGAGATGATTCATTGGGTGAAAGAGGTAAGGGTATCTATCTATCTATCATTATTGACATCATCGTCGTCACCTCTTTATCATCTTCTATTAATATATGTAGCAGTAGTAGTTGTAGTAGAAGTTACAGGAGCTGTAGTAATGTCAGTAGTAGTAGTAGTAGCATCAATTCTTCATCATTGACTGGAAATGAACTTGTACGAGTGTGTGAAAAGCATCTGGAGTTCATCATCTTGACAACTCATCTTAATAGACAATTGGGATGGGACTCGTCTGGAACCTCAGAAAATCACCTAAATTTGAAACAGTTTTAAACCATTTGCTTATATAATTCATAGCTATATTTCAAAATGGAATCATATTTCCTAAGCTATTTGACTATATAATTCATAGCCATATTTCAATATGGAATCATATTTCCTAAATGTTTGTGGCCGGTTCTGATTTATGAATATCCGCGATACTCCGTTGTACTATAACTCTGATTTAAACGTCTATTTTCTTTTCTTTATTTTTTCATTTTCTTTTAGGGGAAAATCAAATATCAAGAGACGATAACGAACGGTTTCGACAATATGGTGGACGCCTTCATCGGTCTCTTTAAGGGAACAAATATTGGAAAGGCTGTTGTGAAATGTTAAAAAAAACCCCCAAAAAACCCATCCAGGACTGCACGTACAACAGTCGATTGCTGGCAATATTACGACGGAAGCAGGCAAAATGAAACATTAGTCCTTGGTTTCATATATTAGTCCTGAAATTCATATTTATTTATTTTTGTATATCAAGAACACAAATATTTTGTTTCCTTTTTGTTTGTACTTATGAACATGCCATGTCATAAACTTCGATCTCCTTACTGGAATATAACCTTCATCAATTGATTATTGCAAAGTTATTCAGTAGTGTAAAGTCTATTGTTGCAAAGTTATTCAGTAGTGTAAAGTCTATTGTTGCAAAGTTATTCAGTAGTGTAAAGTCTATTGTTGCAAAGTTATTCAGTCGTGTAAGTCTTTTGAGTTATGTTACTGATAACTGGAATCTCAAACTCTTTTTTAGAAACAAAATTTATGAACATTTCATCATTGAACAAGATATCGTATAACGGGTGTCTATTTTTTTTACACACTTTTATTCCTTTACTTGAAAAGCAACACGTAAACATTTTTGTGTTAATGTTCATTTAATTGGTCCCTTAACCCGTAAAATATAAACGCATACAAAACCATTTATTTTCACTGCCATTCCGATATATATATATATATATATATATATATATATATATATATATATATATATATATATATATATATATATATATAACAGATGTATTAATGTATTAATACTATGAAATAAGTCCGAACGAATCTTAAGTATGTACAGGATCTTAGGATATGTATCACAGCACTATTGCTTTAAATTGTGTATGTATTGTGCATGTATGTATGTATGCATGTATATATGATAGTAGGTGCATACGCATGAATACGTGTATGTAAAGAAAATCCTACACAATCTTAAGAAGGACTTCTATTGACCTCTCTACAACGATCATCTGGGATTGCTATGTATGTATGTCTGTATGTATGTATGTGTGTTTTTATGTTCATTTGTCCCTTCCTCTATATCTCTTTATCTGTCTATCTATCTGTCTGTATGTCTGTCTGTCTATGTATCTATCAATCTATCTATTATTCTATCAATCCTTTTTCTTTTTGTTCAAAGTATATTCAGATACGCTGCAGTTACAACTCGAAATATACAGGTTTAACTAGGTACGATGCACTTGTTTGTACTTTATTCCTATTGAATATGTTTGTCGAGTGTTATAATCCATTTATAGGGACGACACTGTGTTTATTCAGACTTGCACTTACCAGTTTCAAGAAGTTCGTGCTTGATACAGTACAGCCACCAGACCAGAAAAAGCAGACGAAAATGTGAGAAAGAAAATGTTCGGCCAATATGTATCTAACACTCCCTTAAACTGTTATTGTGGATTTCTTAAAATAGATTCTCAATCTTTCGTTCGCGATTCCATTGTCTCATCTTTTTTGCTCCCTAATTAACAGATTTTATAGAAAATGTGACTTTGAGAAAACATGTTACAGTATCTGAAAATTTCATTTGGCTTGGGAATTGATGAAGTGTGAATGGTTGTGTACTATGTGAGGTACAGGTAACAAACAATATAATAATCAAGTATTCATAAAGCATATACATGAGCTAGTTTTTAATCAAATACATGTACATTACAGAGAGAAATGTTTGGTGAAAGTATCAAAACATAGCAAGAAGATACTTTCTCAAGCAAATAAATTATTAAACAACGGAAAAAGGAAGAAAAAGAATAAAACACCTCGAGAAATATACAGGTAAGGAAAAATATAACTTGTAGTAATTAAACTTTTGCGCATATTTCTCATCCTTACAAAAATAAATAAATAAATAAAAAAAATAATAAAACAATGGATAAATTGGATAAACATAGTGTGGATCCTTGACTATTATTGATCTTTTGTCAGGGTAGAGATAAGAACGTCTATTCATTAGCATAACAAGTTGTTGGATTATAAACTGAAGATTTTAGGAACATTAATTGGAAAATTATAAAGTTATGGCCATTTAAAACTGCATATTATATAGTGATTCCACTAGGCGACGAACATCAGACATGAATGAACGACACACATGTGTCTGTGATGACGTAATGCCTCAAGTTTGCCAGCCAGCGATTCTATTGGTCAGTAGTTCATTGGTTTCTGTGTATGTTACGGTTTGACTTACATTGGCGCATAAATCATATATGGTTTGCAAGGACAGCAGCGTAATATAACATCAAGCGCACCTTGATGAATTCTTAACGTGCCTTCTCTAATTCATCTCACCGAAAGTGTTAAATTATAGCATATTCATTGTTTACACTTGTATGAGGAGATAGTGCGTAGTTAATGACAAGAACGTTAACGCCCGTATTTACATACCTGTCGATTATGTAAACATTTCCAGACCAGGGGATTTTACCGCAATTTACAAGTGTAATAGACTTCTGTTTGAAGTTTGTAGGATGAAGGCGTGTTGAATCATCCAGTTTCACCACAAAAAAATATCGAGATATTTTAAATATCCTTTTTTTATTTATAAAAGAGGTTGGAAACTGTTAACTTCAAAGCAATCGATCTTTATCCATATTCAGCTGGAAAGCAACTGACACGCATCTGTTATCATTTGGAAAGAAAACGTAAGAGACAAGTCGAAAATCGTCGAAGCCTGGCCTGACAAAGTGCATGAGAAGAATATCAAATAAAGACGAAGAAAATTTAGTGATGTAAAGATATAATTGGAATAAGACTTTATTTAGTGATGTAAAGATATAATTGGAATAGGACTTTATTTAGTGATGGATGTAAAGATATAATTGGAATAGGACTTTATTTCTGAAAGCATACGCTAAAAGCATACTACATAGAAAATAAAATGGAGAAAACCAATTAACCAAATGACGCTGGTACAGCATCATTGTTGGGGTCCTTTCTGAAATTCACCGAAAAATTCAGCGCAATTTACACAATTCAGTTAATTGAGAAGGTAAACAATTAACGTTTGATTCATACATTTTTTTCTTCACGTTTCCAGTCAGTTCCTCCACTCTCTGTTTCAATAAACGACATAAAAATGTGTTGTTGTAAGTAAACCATCTTGATTACTTCGTTGTAATTAAACCATCTTGCTTACTTCGTTTGCATTAATTTAAAATATCATGATTAAACATGTACGCTAGTAACGCTACTAATAATAACTATTAATGGATACTTCAGAAGTGGTGCCGAAATTCCAAAAATGAACGAAAATGGGCAAAATAAAGAAAAGTAACTAAAGTTCTGCACACACACACACACACACACACACACACACAAATTAAATGAACTAAAAAGAGTATGGAAAAAACTTAGTATTACTAATTATAAGATGCTTTCAGTAGTTAAAACTTACTAAGAGTTAATTGCAAAGTGTAATTTAAAAAAAGGAAGCTGAAAACTTATCATTCTCCCGTCATACTTTTCTTTTTCTCTATTTCTCTGACTGCTTTAATTATATTTACAGTCAAAAAATTATATTTAAATCGATTAAGCAATGTATTTCAATCATTGACCCTTTGGCCCATCATATATATGATTTCAGTGGGAATTTTGTTAGGAAAGTTGACGACATGTGTCAGTTTTAAGCTATGACAATGAGGAATTCAGAAAACAATGTTGCCATTTTTTTTCATAAAGGTCAAGGTTAAAAGTCAATACCAGTAGTCAAGCTAAACACTTAATGATATAAACTTAATGTCAGAAGCATTTATTCTGGTGAAAGCAAATCAATACGTTTAAAAGTTTTGATTATTCGATAAAGAGACCTCGAAAATTTGTGAAAAAGCAAGTAACAACACCTGCTTCCATTTGTATTCACCTGTCTATGGCGGCACGTGTGATGCAAACTTTGTCCAGCAGTCCATGTGGTAGCTTTAGTCTCAACGCAATAATTTAATTTCTACATGTGCACGTGATTTCTAGTTGATGTATCGAGTTCAGCCGAATTTGACTCTTACAGATACGATGCCAAATAAATGAACATCGTTTTTTAATTAGAAAATCTTAAGGTAACAAAAAGTCACGATCATTATGAACCAAGATGGACGAATCAGTCTCCAAGTGTTTTCTTGAATCTCGCCGCATGCCTGCACCTTAACTAAACTTTACGAGTATGTTGCCTGTAATTAAAAATGACAATTGACAGGTCAAGCTCACTTTTACCAGTAAAAGTAGAATGGCATCTTGCACTGATTCTCACCTACACTTCATACTGTCATCAAAGTATTTTCACTGGAAACCGCACCAAGCCTACTATATTTCAAGCCAGAAGGAGAAAGGTTAGTACCAATGCAGTCGGAAGAAAAACACAGTACAATACTTTCTGAGCTTTAGTTTTCCTATGTTTCTACATTTCATTGCATTGCCTCAAAAATTAATAGTATCAATACGTGTTAAACAAATGCAATTAAACCATTTTACCAAAGAGACCTTATCTTTAATACGAAATCAACGTTAGCCATCAATATTGTAGCTTAACTTCATAATGAACAATTCACGTACCATGTGATGGCAGTATGGAATATCATCTTTGTGGTACTCTTTTTCAAAACTTTAAATAGCTTCAATGACCTTTCACTCTCTCAGCATTTTACTTCAACTATTTTCACATATATACAGCATGTATGGAACATGAGTCCTATCCAAACCCAGGTTAAAAGCACTAATTTCTCCTCTTCGTCAATCTACAGGAGCAGCGTTAACTGCACAAAAACGTCTGGAACACACGTCGTAGAGATTCAATCACAGCGTAAGGAAATGGATGAAAACATTCATCTTGAGCAATTTCTCCATTTCCTAATTACCAACCATGGTCCACAGGGTCTAGAATGTTTGGATTGGCAACATGATCTTGCCACCACACAGTTTTCTTTGCCAGTTATTTCGAATCCTTGAAAATAGAAGATGATCTTTTTGCATTTGTGTCTCTGTTGAACATACTCCAACTAATAGTTTAAACAAATAGTCTGATTCATATAACATACATTTGGACTTTTTTGTGATTTCCATAATAGCTGTAGAGTCTTCAGTATAAAAGATTGGATGGTATCTTTTGAACTTGACAGAAAAACTACTTCCACAAAGTTTATTTCCCCTTACCTGCATGCATGTCATTCTTCTTTTATAACTAAAAGAAGTTGTGAAAACATGTAAAAGGTGGTATCTGTAAGGATCAATATGTAAAATTTAGATTAAATTGAGGTTTAACACTTAACATTTTCAGAGCCAGAGACGATAAATGTGTATGCACAAAATACTAGGTAGGGCATAAGAGAAACACAAAATACTAGGTACGGCATAAGAGAAACAAAAAAATACCGCCCCCCCCCGCCCCCCATCCAGAAGAACAACAACAAAATTTAGCATCTGATGTAAGTCCTCAGACGGTATCATTCTTGGCATGCACAATAATAGTTTCATGTCTGCTTCATCTTTAGGGCATGCAAACCAATTAATGATTGTTAGGGACAAATAAGTTGTGTATATTCTCTGGATGGCATGTACAAAATAAATGTTTGATTTGAAAAGTTTTATACCTTGACAAGTTCATCCATAACTTCTGCAGTTTTTTCTCTTCTCCTTTCCCTTGTTGTCCTATTTATAGAACTTTGTCAGGCTTTATAAGTCAATGGGAGATCAAGCTGCCAATGGATTACTACAAATCAATTTCTTGTTGTCATCTCATAGCAAACAACAATCACAGTGATGATGTCACTGTTTGTCGCATGTTTGGAGCATTTATCCGAGCTTCAGATTTATATTTTTAATTGGAAACCAGCAAGTCATATAGCCTGAGATAATACAAAGCAATAGCCATATAAACCTCAGATATTCCAAATAAAAATAGGACTAGTATTTATTCCGTCTGATCCATCGTTCATCATAATAACATCCTTAGCCATCAATATTGTTTTAATAAAAAATTTTCAAGTTCAAACCTGGTTTGATATTTCAATTTTCAATTTCTTCACATTGATTTTCCACCATTTAAGTATAATTTGTGAAATCTCGGTATGGTTAGCTTTTTTTTCTCTTGCACATACACTGCATGTAACTTACAAGCTTCTTCTGAAAATGGCCATATGAGCAATTGTTCTATGCCATGGCATGTTCTCATTACATAAAATACGATACACAAACTATTAAAAACAAAATTGCTGTCTGAAGTTTTAGATAATGTATGGATCAGACCTTTCAAATGTGTTCATATTTGTGATATAGAAGGGGACCATCATTGAATAGTTAAACTTATCATCAGAAAAATTGTATTCAAAAATTTTTAAGACTTTGAAGATGAAAATTGTAAAAATTATGCACCATCTCGGTTGACTCTAACAATTGACAGTAGACAGAACCATCATCATTAGGAACTCAGTGCCATAAAGATTAGGCTATCTTCATTTCCATGTAGTTTATTTATAATTTTGCAGACGCTTTCTTTCATGACAATGACTTCTCCGAACTATTCATTGTATCTAGATTATTTTTATCATCTGAATCGAGTTGTTTCTGTATTCCCACTATACAACTGATGCATTTTCTGCACGTGCATCAACTATGCAAGGAATGCAGGCAGCATCATATGCTGCAATAACACCATTCCCTAATATTATTTCCTCAATCAATCAATCAATCAATCTTTATTTCCTCCATAAGGAGAGTTCAATTACAAATATAGAAAATAGAACAGAGAGATACGACAGGGGGCGACAGAAGTCTTGGGGCGCCAAAACAGCTGATACAAATTCGGGCATTGTATTCTGGCCCTTTGGGCCATCATCGTCGCACCGGGCGCCATTTGCCCTTAGTACGCCACTGATTATAAGATATGATGCTCAATCCATGCATAATCAATACCAGTTAACTCAATTTAGTAGTTAGTAATGCATCTTAATATATTCGCCATGACACTAACTCTTTGTTTCGATGAACCTGTTTCCTCCTCAAAATCATCTGAACACATTCTGGACTGTTTCACTTCTTCATCAGAATGTGATTCATTATTCTAAAAGGTTACGTAGTGCTCGTACAGTACACTCAACGTAGATTAACGATAGGTACTTAGGAGCTAAGACCAGCTACATTGTCGTTTTCTTCAAAGTTGCCAGATCATGGTGATCTGGTATTTGGTGGCTAGTTCTCTAGTATTTCTTTGTCGCTTTTAACCAAATAAAAAATAACACTGTATTTTTACAACCGCGTTTCTACTTGCCTTGATTGATTTTAGGTGCAACAGAGGCAGAAACCTACCATTTTGAACCTTTTATGTTCGATTACCGCCAATTTATTTATCGATCACGGCCGTTTTTACCAATTGTAAATGCTGCACAGATTCTTTCAGAATCTACAGTTTCTGTTTGTGTACCCGCAATTTTCAACGTTTGGTCTACATTTTTCAACATACCCGACTTTTAATTTTGGGGAAAAATGTGATCTAGTCTTAAAATCCTAGAGCTAGCTGTATGTGTGAGAGAGAGAGAGAGAGAGAGAGAGAGAGAGAGAGAGAGAGAGAGAGAGAGAGAGAGAGAGAGAGAGAGAGAGAGAGAGAGAGAGAAATAGAGAGAGAGAGAGAGAGAAAGAGAAATAGAGAGAGAGAGACAAAGAGAGAGAATTACAGCCATCTGTAGTGAGAGTTCCTTCTTCCAGGACCTTCATTTTCTGGTTGTGGACCCTCAGTTTTCAACGTTTGGTCTACAATGTTGTACATATTGGATTCTCAACTTACGTTCACCACACCATAGCCAGGATTGCCCTGAGGTACTGTTAAACCCAATACGTACAGTTTGGGCAAAAGTGGCCCTGTACTTCCCATTTTAAATCCTGCAGTTAGCTATCTGCGCGCGTGTGTGTGTGTGTGTGTGTGTGTGTGAGAGAGAGAGAGAGAGAGAGAGAGAGAGAGAGAGAGAGAGAGATAGAGCTTTTAAACCCAATACGTACAGCTTGAGAAAAAGTGGCGCTGTTCTTCATTTTTTAAAATCGTGCAGTTAGCTGTGTGTGTGCGTATGTGTGTGTATGTGAGAGTGTGTGTGTGAGAGAGAGAGAGAGCGAGAGATAGAGAGAGTGCCAGTTTCGAGTTTCGGGAGCACACTTTGGTATCAGACTATGATTATATGCATAATGCTATAACAGGTCAATGTAAGTGATAATGGCTCAAAATTTAGGAATCAATTTTAAAATTATAGTTTTCAAAAATATCACCAAGATACGCATTACAGGACAAGAATGCGATATTTTATACATATTTTATATAAAACATTTTTATTTAGGGAGGGGATGGAGATTTTTTTACCTGTATATCGGACGTTAGTTAAACTAATGAACCTCTTCACAGGTATACCTTTCCTCCTCCTCACTGCCACTTGCACCACTGCAATATGTGGCTCTATTTTGAGAAGGTTACAGCTGCCTATTGAAGAAGTCATTGTTGAGAAATAGTCTCTTGACGGGCTTTCAATTTTATTTTATTTTTGAAAATTTATTTTCCATTTATCACTTTTAAACTCTCAAAACATTTAATTCTTTGGATTTACTGTGTGTATATTGTGAAATTTGATACTATTGGTAAAAGAAAAAGAAAAGAAGACAAAGTATATTCCGGTCCAAATATATCTACCTTTTCACAAATTTAAAAACTGACAATTTGTGAATTTCTTGCAAGTTTAAAATAATTTCTTACTGAAATTCAAACGTTTAATTAGCATATTTAAAATTATTCTGAAGAAAAACATGTTCCTAGATTATTCATGACAAAAACCTATAAGTAAATTAAATCTACGAACAATGTTATCCATCAGAACCTTATGAACTGCATACGACTGCTTTGATTACATATGACCTCGAGTCAAAAAGAGACATACAGTATTCACGTATTTATTTTTGAATATTTTTTCCCAAATTGTTCAGACCATATATATATATATATATATATATATATATATATATATATATATATATATATATATATATATATATATATATATATATATATAACTATTAAAAGTTAACTACGGATGGATAGTATGAATGAATTGCAATGTAACCTCTCTGAATTTAAAGAAAAGGGACTAGCAGCAAGGTAAGCTCTTCTCTCTATTAGGTGTGGCCCCATGCCAGGTAGGTCATTAACTTGCTGAAAGCATCAATCTTTTCATCTATATGTGTAATAGTCCCGATATATCTCCATCTTCCATCTTAAAGGCATCAAGAATGATGAATAAGAATATTATAGATAAAAACAGATAATAACAGTATTTCTCCCACAGTGAGAGGAGTGGTGTAGGGGTGTGATACCCACCTGGTTTTGACATACAAAAATCCTAATATTTACCCAAATATTGCAGAAATTGTCAGTAGCGGCGCGGGGCAATTGCCGCCGGGCGAGGGGTGTGGGGGCGCTGTCGTGAGCTCTTTTTTGGCAGCTGTAACGGGGGCTTAGATGGAGGGGGGGGTAGGATGGAGGTTGGCAACTGACATTAAAACTGTTCTCTGTGGCAAAGTAGGGGCACCGCTAAAGAACATTGCCCACGGGCGCCTCGAACCCGCCGCTGGAAATTGGAGAGGACCCTATAATCACCAAGAGCTTATGTAACGATAATTATGGTAATCTTCATATTCATTTGAATAATTACGATAATTATGGTAATCTTCATATTCATTTGAATAATTACGATAATTATGGTAATCTTCATATTCATTTGAGCTAGAAAACATACATTAGCTTCTTTTGTTAAAATGCAAAAAGGCACGAAGCCAAGATCAATGTACTGTTGAATATTTCTTTCATGTATTATGTTAAGGTTTACCAAATTTGTACCTGTAAATTAAACATTAATGTCTTAAAATTGGTTGAATCGAAGCATTAATTGAAAGTAATGATGCAATTTTCTAGAGCTCTATTTAAGTGCAAATCACAGTGTGTGTGTGTGTGTGTGAGAGAGAGAGAGAGAGAGAGAGAGAGAGAGAGAGAGAGAGAGAGAGAGCGTGAACAGACTACCCTGAATTCACATTATATTGATGTTATATCTTTTTTTCTTGGATTCAAACCACAATTTCAAGAACAACAACAATTATCCTGCCTTTAAAGACCCCCCCCCCCCCCATGCTAGCCACATACATTAGATCCATAATTACATTGTAAATAAGAAGTGAAATGAAAGTCATTTTGTTACTAGTGACTGAATACTGAATAAATGTGGTGTACTTCGATTGAAAGACTAACATGTACAGGTTGAAAATATGAAATGTAAACAATATAGTCGAAGGTGAAAATCGATAGAACACGTTGAAATTGTATGCTACGAAAGTATATGTGTATAGCTGTTTACAAAGAAGGCGCATATTTGCTATATGCAGTGTGGTGACCTCTCGCGATAACCTCGAAGCGACGCAGGATTTACAAATGCTGAAAATGGCCATGACAGTGATCGAAAATAATAGGCACAGCATGGTAGGTTTCTGGTCCTGTTGCACCTAAAGTCTTTCGAAACAAGTAGAAAAGCTGTTATAGAATAAAATATTATTTGTTTATGTTAGCCCGTGAATTAGATGATTTTCCAATATAAATATTTTTGATAACAGTGAGATATTTATGGAGATACTTGTAGAATTTCCACTGATTTTGGGGTTAATTGTTTTCAGTTGCAATTCGTTCGTTTTGGGGTTCTTTTAATTCATTTGCCATCAATTGTGTTTCTTTTTACTCATTTGTGTTCATTTTCTTTCATTTCCTACTTAAGCCTTGTGCGTAAGAAAATCGAGATTACATTAAAGGAACAAAGGGCTGACACGAAGGTGACTTAAAAATGTCTAAGCCACGTGCGGACAAGGAGGGGGGGGGGGTAGGAAAACAGGTATTATCTGCAGACGTCCTTTATGGACAACCCCTTATCACGTTTTACTCGTGCACCACTTTGTTGTTTACCTATGATGATTTTGGGTGTACTTATTTTTACCTTAATTAACGTAATTCCATATAGTTGTCCTTAACGTATATCAGTTTTTATGTGTAACCATGTATTTTTTTTGTACACATACATAACATGTGAAGTCGTGTTTGTACTAAAAATCGCAAGAGTTTATGGTTCATATATTACACGTTTGAATTGTGTATATTTCTAACTTATTCCAGTTATAGAGGTTGGAACCAGTGGTGTTGACCTGGCTCAGCGTCCGAAGGGTCGACAGTTCATTCTTTAATCCGTGTTTACGCGGAAATAGACAGCAAAGGAATACACTATATGGGATCATTTCTACTCTACGCCCTATTATAGTGACATAGGGCGACTTCATATCCGTTGTAGAACGGTGTATTTTCATATTTTTATGTTCATTATATGAAAGACATGGTTTCACAACTTCATATCCGTCGTTGAACAGTGTATTTTCATATATTTATATGTTTTTGTGAACACGATAATTTAATGGATTCGTGTCTTCTATGTGACTATCTTAGATTCATAATTTCATGATGTGAACATTGACTCGCAATTTCATATCTATTAAGTGAACCGTTTCATATTTATCACAATGAGCATAAGTTTAATATCCGACGAAGCTAATATGACAATTTCAGTTTCTGTTATGTTCATAGAATAATATACTATAACCAACGTTTCTTATGTGCACAATATGTTGTTTATTGTGGAATAGCCAGGGGCAGATCCAGAAGTATCGTTGATAGGGTGCGTACAAGTAGGCAAGGGATCTGTGGGATGCAACCACTAGTGGGGGCCCAGGGGGCGACGCCCCCGGAAGCTCCTGCATTTTAAGTGTTTCCTGGGCATATTTAAAATTATTTAACTGTAAAGAAAAAGTACTCTAGGACACATTCCGGCCGTTTTGTGCTCATTTATAAATTTATAAATTATTTCAGATTTAGGTCAAAAAAAGTTCCATTCCTATGATTGATACTACTACAGCTACATCATATACCGAATCACCATGTGCTGTATTAAATCTAACTTTATACTCTATAAATTTTGTCCCTGTGTTTTGTTGTTCTTGTTGTTGTTGGTTTTTTTTTTTTTTTTTTTTTTTGGGGGGGGGGGTGTTTTGAGTCATTGCAAACAGATAATATATAGGTTGTATTCTACTTTGATTTGTAATTTAGAAAATTGCCTGGTGTCTTAGATCAATGTTTACTCATGATCACATACGTTTTTCCAAGCTAATGTCACAGCTTTCTTTCCAGTTTTCATACTCTTTTATTTTTGGAGTTATAAAACGAGAGTCACAAGAAGTATCTTATACGAGCACTATCTGGCGTTTGACCAGAGGCAGACAACTTTTCACAGCTAATTACAAGATCTGCAAATACGGTGTGCATATTTGCAACAGATTCCATCAGTACGTTTCTTTGCATACAGCTACTCTTCAAGTTTGGAAAACATGTTTTATCTGTTTATGTACCGGAAGGAAAGTCCTGTGGTATTTCCACATGAAGTTAACGTACAATTAAACATTTACAGACAAAAAGGAGGGGTAATTTAATTGTCCGAGTTCATTAGTTTAGGCGCAAAATTTAATATATAACACATTTCTTTCCACACAAGATGTTCGGAATAAACGTCGATAAACCTGAAGGAAACTGTTGAAAATATCCGTCATTTAATACTTAATGAAAACAGACCACACATGGATATTTGTTATAGATACCGTCTAAACTCGCTTATATGTTGAACCCAAATGCAAACTCCACAGACCCAGATCTGCTTTCGCATAATGCGCCGGCAGATCTGGGTCTATGCAGTTTTTTAGGAGTAATTAATAGAACAAACAACACAGATCATGATCTGTAGGCACATTATGCAACATCATATCAGGGTCTATGTTATTTGCAGTCGGACTCGACTTATAGGTGAGTACATACGGTATAATATGACATATTAAAAAGTTGTATTTCATGCAGGAGTGTATCCCCAGTTTACGAAATATTTCGTAAGATAGAATTACAATCATCAGCATAATCATATATATCAACCCGTGTTAATATAAACAGTTTCGCTGACAACTGTGTCACACTTCAGGTGCTCGCGAGGCCGCAGAGAACTAGTATTTTCCATCTTAGTGAAAGTACCGAATCTCTGTGGTAGCGCTCTACAGTTATTATGTACTTCTGAGATAGGGACCGGTATAAGGCGAAGTTGTTTGCACTGACAACATCCTCAATGGAGAAAATGTTGGCATACCTCTATGCAACTCAGATGTACAGTGACTGAAATTTCTTTACATGTGGTAGTTATGTAAATTATGCACAATAAAGCAGACAGTTGATAAAATGGCTGCTCCCATGTGCTCGAAAAAAGAACCTGAACTCGTCCAAAGCACACTCACTTTAGCAGTTATTAAAATAAGGAAATTAATTTTGCCAATTTAGACAATACCAGCTTTTGAAAGTGCAATGAATGAATTATAAAATAGACAGAAAGTAAAAAAGGGTTATCGGATCGTTTTTTTTTTTTTTTCGTTTTTTTTTCTTCTAATTTATCTTTGAAATCCAGGAAGTGAAAATGACCAGGTGGAGCTAGCAGTCTTTTGAGAGATGCACATCTGAAGTAAGGCCAAGCTCTATAGCCTATAACCCATATTGCACCCATCAATGATATGATCATACATCAAAATGAAGGGAATTAAAAGTTATTTTAACAATACCTAAGATATACAAGGTCTGTTTGAAATAACCAGGATAACCAGTGATGAAAATCTGGGAAATTATCTTTCTTTAAAAATCAAACCAATCAAAGTGAGAAACTGTAGAGCAGACCCTGTACATTTTTTCTCCATGATGCGCCGCACACATTAGTCTGGTTCCCTGTTTCGTATGTTCTCTGCATCGCTACATCGCTACACAACTTAATAAGTGGGAGACATATTTTAATAATTGCCGGCATATGATATTGGCTTGCCAATATAGGCCTGGCACCAGTGAATGTAAACAATAGGGTCACTGTCCAATATGCAGGGGAATACTGCCACCATAATTCTATACATGTAGTTTCTATTAGTATATGATGTATATTTTATTTCGCTTTGTTCTTTTTTGCATTTTCTGTGTGTATAGGATATACATTCCAGACTGAATCTTTACATCTGCCAATATTTCTGTCTAAATTTGAAATGCGTGATATTAGAATACTGCAATTTCATATCTTCAAACTCCGAGTGCATATTTTTAATATTACATAACATCAACATTCCATTTCTAAGCATTTCTAAGATTGCATCATTCCATTTCTCTGCATTGTGACAATTGATTTGATTGCATGTTAATCATCCTACTGGTAAAAATACATAACATCGCAGAAGTTACAATGTAGCACAGTGAAAGTTACATGTAAGATGTTAGCATTATGCAGGTTGGAATATTATAATCAACACCATCTGTTGTCATAATGGGGTGTTACTGTTATGACCCATTATGACAACAGATGGAGCCGTTAGATTAATCCTGAAGACGAACAACACTCCTGGGTCCAGTATATTGCAGATTCTAAGCATGGAGCCATATAAAGAATGAAAGAACATTGCGAAAATATGGGTCTGTTACATTTAGCTGAAAACCCCTTCATAAACGATTTTCTTATTAATTTCGAACTTACAAGGAAATCTTTGAGATTCTTAGTTCTTTTATAAACAAGTGTAGGCCTGCTTTTGTCAAGTGCTTTAATACCTACATTACAAGATAATTGCAAAAGATCCAAATATTTGTGGATAATCTTACCCATATTGGGTAAACTTGGATTATACTCAGTAATGAAAGGAATGAAATTGTCATCTTTGTCCCTGATTTTACATTTTAGTGAATCAAGCTGTGTAAGGAAAGATACCTTTTCGAAAGCAGCATTAATAATGTCAGTTGCATAATTTCTGTTTAAAAAATGCTGACATAATTCTGTCAAAGATGTTTTAAAGACATTATCATCACAAATAATTCTTCCATATCTTTTTGCTTGACTGTAAGGTATTCTGTCTTTGCATGATTTTGGATGACATGAAGAATATTTCAACGTATTGATGAACATTTGTGTTTCTAACATGTACAGTAGTAGTTATATCAGTACTTTCATTTTTAGCGACATCTACATCCAAAAATGGTACTTTATTTTTAGGCACATTGAAAGTAAATTTAATTGTAGCTTGAAATGGATTTAAACAGTCTATGAAATAGCATAAGTCTTTTAATGGATGACTCCAGATCATACAAATATCATCTAGAAACCTTAGCCACACATCTGGTTTCAAAAGGCTTTTCTCGAAGAAGTCATTTTCTGATTTTCCCATGAACATGAGACTACCAATTGCTGTACCTACCTTTTGAATATAGTTTGTATCACCAAAATGAAAAAAATTATTTTCAAGCACAAGTTGAATTAAATCACAAATGTTTTGTCTACAGAGTCTACGTGTATTTCATCTTTATTAAGATAACATGTACAAGCTTCAATACCATCACTGTGTGGTATATTTGTGTAGAGAGAGGTAACATCAAGTGTAACTAGGAAAGATTTGTCTGAGAATTTCGGAAGAGATTTCAATTTGCTAATAAAATCTGAAGTGTCTTTGACATATAAAGGAACAGATTTCATTAAGGGTTGTAAATGTATGGTATGCAGCAAGTGCTATAGATCTACCTAAACATTACTTGACGTTATTCAATGGAAAATATTTTTACATTGTTATGGAACTCTTAATATGAACCATTTGCTAGGACTACTTGTTATAACTCTTTTAAAGAGGGCAGTATTAATATCACTAATACTGAATGTAAGATAAGGCACTAAGAATCCAACATGTCCAAAAATTATTAAATGATGACTATTTAGCCAAATGGAAATTTTTTGCTACATGCTGGATAGGGTTACAACTTAGGAATATTAATCCAAATTTAGGACTGAATAAATATATGCACATGTTAAATGTTCCCCAACTTTACCAAAATGGCCTACAAGTCTGTAGAGAATTCTTAGAACGCAATTCTTCATGATGGATAGGGTTACAACTTAGGAATATTAATCCAAATTTAGGACTGAATAAATATATGCACATGTTAAATGTTTCCCAACTTTACCAAAAATGCCCAAAAGTCTGTAGAGAATTCTTAGAACACAATCCTGATTTCATATTCGGTAATATTATATCAAAGATCATTTATCAATTAGATGTGAATTTTTTTATTTTAGATCCTAAAGTAAAAAGACTATATGACCTAGACTACCTTCAGTTTGGAAAAATTTGCATAATAATTTCATTGATCCTGTTACTAAAGATGTTTGTTTTAAAACCATTCATGACATAATACTTGTAAATTATAACATATACAGTCCTACACGTTTATGTCGACATCCTCGGGCCCGAGGAAATATTGTCGACATAAGCGGATGTCGAGATAAGTTGTTTTTTTTGGGGTGGGGTGGGGGGTGACCTGTCGTCAGTGAGCAGAATTTACACTTTGAGAAAACAATGGAAATTTTGAGTACATGAAGACAAAACCAGCCTGAAATACACGTCTATATTGACAAATTACATTTTGGTTACCTTTGTGTAATAAAATCCACAATGCATTAAGTGCATGTATATGAAAAATTAATGAATTCGTGTACGGGTCTCATGTTAGAAAATGTATGCATCAGTCACATCCTGATAGGAAACACATGTATAAAAAATGGTTGTCTTCATTTGATCTAACACGTCTTCACAATTCACTACGATAGTAATTGTCGCCAGTAGCACATGGTTGCATAGTTGTTATTTACATGCTACAAAGTACATGTACATATACTTAACTTGGCCTAGATTTTGGTCAGCCTGAAACAATGTTTCCATCTTACTGAGGCTACCAAGGGGATGGGATGGGGCTATTAACAGGGAAATGATAACATGTATTTATTTACGGAAGTCATCGTGAAAAGTACATCAAATTGAACAAGAGATATGCGGCTGATATGATTAATTTACCTTCAACGTAGCCTTTATTTATAGACTCAGCAGCTTTCATCCATCTAGACCAACAAGTTGTTCTCCTCCTTTTTGTTTACTGGTCCGCCACCAGTAAAAAAATAATAATAAAAAAATAAGGTGGAGAACAACTTGTTGGTTAATCATCCATCCTGACAGGGTGTTATGTTTAAGTGAAGTTTTCACAGACATATTTGCGAGATGCCCCACCTTCAACTTCCTTAACAGCCAGATATTTAGTTTCTAGAGACTGTAAATTTAATCTGCGTTTTACGCTGCAGTTTGTTGCCATCGTAAACATAAATAAAGTTAAAAAGGAAACTTTCACAGCACAATAAACTTGTTTTAATCACCGATCACTTTGGAAAATGCAACAATCGATCAGATTTCATTGCTTTTTTTCAAGTTTGGTGATGATTTTTTTAATGAAAGGTGGATTGTTTTTATTGAACATTGTAACCGGCTTGCTTTGATGAAGGGTACATGTGTTATTTAAGTCGCCGCGAGAGGCCAACTTTATAGGACCAAACAAAAGCCTGTTTTTTAATCCACCGAGACATTAAAGCCTGGTGGCAAGATCAACTAATTGTTGAACAAAGTACAGGTCGGAATTGGCCGCTTGTCGACATAAATGATCAGGCGGCAAAATTAAAACTTGGCGGCAAGATCAACTAATTGTTGAACAAAGTATGGGTCGGAACTGGCAGCTTGTCAACATAAATGATTAGAAAACAAAGGATTTGTTCAAGCTGGGACCAAGGGCTTCTGTCGACATGTACGTTTATTTTTTTATCTCGACGTCGACATAAGCATGACAAATTTGGTAGTAATAGTAGACCAAGGGACTGGGACTTTGCTTTTTTGTCGACATAAGTGATGTTGATATAAGTGGGTAGGACTGTACCTAAAAGGAATTTTCAAATCAAAGTTGTGCACACATTGTGGCAAAAATGAAACTATTGACGATTTGTTTTTTTAATGTGAAATCATACTCCATTAAAAAAAAACTCATAATAAAATGGATCAAACACCTATCTCAAAACTCTTTCAACACTTTCTCAAATTTGGCCCCCTTCCCAAAGAGGCTTCATTCTCAGAGCCTGAATTCTTGGACCTTTACCTCCTATTCGTAGCAGAATATAAATATGTTCTTTGGGTTAAATGCTGTCGGTCTTATTATAATCATGAAACAGTCACAAGCAATACTCTATTGTCCAACTTTTTATCTTGTTAAATTCATTGACAAATGGTGTTCACCAGGAATATTCTGTTCCCTTAAAAATGTTGAGCCAGATATAGATTTTAGCATGTAATTAATATCATTTTCCCACATTCTATCCAAATTTATGTCAGTTACAATGTGCCAGTAACTATTTACCTGTTTTTAAGCTCTCTTCATGCAGCTTGTGCAAAAAACAGTTGATGGGTTGTTGACCCAGTAATGCATGGATGTGCGCTTATCCATAAAAACATATTATATATACATATATGTGTATATGCATATATGTGTATATATGTATGTGTGTGTGGGTATGACATGTGCATATATGTGTATATATGTATGTGTGTGTGTGTGTGGGTATGACAATAAATGTCTTGTAATATAGCAGCTGTGACGTCTGTATATGTATACCAGGGGTCAAGCTAGACTTAAATGTTAGGGAGAAGTGACTTCTCCTTTTGGACAGAATAGGGAGAAGTGAGAGCAGAACAGGGAGAAGTGGTAGCAATGCAAGAAACACAATATATATATATATATATATATATATATATATATATATATATATATATATGTGTGTGTGTGTGTGTGTGTGTGTGTGTGTGTGTGTGGACTATGGTTCTCTTATTTGAACGGTGTCCTGTATTTCTCATTATGCATATTTGCATTTAACATTAGTTTTAAGTAATATTTTATCTTCAAGTAGAAAATTCTCTATGTTGTATGTATATTATAAACAGTTTGTAAGTGTATGAATGTATCATACTCGTATATAGTGTATTCATACTTAAAAGTGTGTATGTTTAGATGGAGAGAAATATGCAATGTATTTTGGCCATGTGACTTCAAAAAAGCATAGCAGAAACTATACATTGTAATTAATTTTAACTGACAGGAGTACCTAGATGACAGTATTGTAATTACAAATAGGCAAAAATTCTTAAGCAACTGCCACTTAAAGAACAAATTTAATTTTTTCTTAGTTGCTTCACTAGAAAATGGCAGTCAAAAACATTATGAAATTTGTTTGAAACAACCCCTATATTAGGCTATAACACGCACATGAACATTTGCCTTCAACATCATAGTGTTCATTCATTCAAACCAGCGGTCACTGATGCGTAATCTCATCTTTACAATTGCATTTTAAGGGAGCTGATTCTAAATTAATGTGAATCTTTTGACTCATTTTTGTTATTGTTTTTAAAAGTAGATGCATCTATTTTTAGAAACAGGGATTTTCTTCATTTGATCACTCACTTTTAAGCTTCGTTGCAACAATCCCTATATATGATTGAAAATGTATGCTTTTAATATTTATCTACGTGTGCATAATAACATCGTGTACAGGTTGGATATTTTTTTCTTTGCTACTTTTTCTCGTATTTGCATAAAAGTGTGATGTGGCTAACAACCTTGACCTTAAGTTACAGCGCTTATTAATTCGACAACATAGAATTGTCCAATATGTTTCTGACCAAATTTTTTTTATTTCAGGCTAAATCTTTTATCACATAATAGCTAAGCTTTGCTTTCTACGAATTGTATAATTTCCTTAATGTTTGTACCCAAGGAATTACAAAAACAGACAGTCTAATGAAGACATACTTCCAAGACACAGCGATGTCCACCATTATTACCCCTTAACAGGTTCACTTACAATTTCAAACTGATTTTATGAAGAAAATATTGGAAGCACGTCAGTTAAAATCTTCAAACAATATATTTAGAAAGTGCTTTCACCGATACTATTCTTAAAACACAAATTGTTATTTACATATAGATGATTTAGTTTCGAAACACAAGTTATTAAGTTTTCAGCATCAAATGACAACTTGCGGAAATCGGGAAGCGATATCTTGCGGAGCCAAAGAGTTTAATTGGCCAGTCAGCTATTAAAACACATGCCTGTTAATGTGCAAGAGTTTGTTTGTTGACGCAATTGATATGAATACATGCTAAGGCAACACGCAATCCATTTCGCTTGGGGCTTAACACTACTTGGCTGGGTTGAGGGAGCATCTCAAAACCCATAAACTACAGGCCCTCGGTGTAGCTAAAAAAATATATATAAAAAATGACATGGCGAAGTCGTTTTTGCTTTCCTAATACAAGAAGACGAAGTTTACATTTTTTCGCCGACTTAGTCGCCCACTCTGCCTGGTAGCGTGACCTCTGGTATACTTGTGATTTATATCATATTTAACACATATATTATGCATACATTTTTTAAAATAATCATCTGTATATTTTAAAATACACATATTAAATAAATATTTTATGAAAAAGAAAAAAAAAAAAAAGAAATAACAAAATACGAAATATTATCAACTTATTAATGAATTGCATATGTAGCTTTAGAGTTTAGACCTTTTGGATAGATAGTATCCAGACGGTGAATGCAATATGTTTCTTTTTACACGCATTAAATTTCAAAATGAACAATATCACTTGTTGCCAGAATGAGTGAAGCCGAGTTATCCCTATTAGTAAAGTCAAATGCTGATGGAGCTTCTGTATGTGAGGATGCATCCAAGTCACTTCAGCTGCTGCAGCCTATTCCTGATACCAAGTCATACCTGAAAAAGACAACAGAATGTCAGAACTTTGGAGGAATGAGACTTGTAGATAATGAACAAATGGCAGATGCGTGAAATACATCTCTAAAGTATGATCACCAAGAATGCCCCCCATTGCAATGCCCCTGAAATGCAGATTGATAAGGAAACAAAATGGGGAGTCTGCTGAGAAATAATACTAAAGTGTGTAAAGTCTTACTTTCAAGCACCTGAATGTAATCTGTATAAGGAAGTGATGACAAGCATGTCAGGACCAAACCCTGCTGCAGCACATATTAGACTTTCGGTCGGTCTTCACAACACGCTTTTATGCAAACAAAAGCACAACTTATTATGACAAACATGGATACGCCACCCCAAGCCAGAAGCAGCATGCAGACGACATCTAATATTGTGGGAAGGAATGTGTCAGTATTAACTAAAAGTGATATTGCTGAAAAAATAGAATATTGAAAGATATTAATGTGAATCACGGAAATGAACCCAGTACTATAAACATTGCAATGGATGGCAGATACAATTCGACAAGCATAGTAAGTCACAAAAAGTCCAGCCAGAATGCTTTACAAGCTATTAGTATTGCATGTAAAACTATGAATGACAAGAAGTTTATCATAAGTGCCTGCTTCCAAAATAAACTTTGCTGGACTGGACCTTGGTTGAAGGGACAAGGAATGGATGTGCAATGTCCAGGTGGTCATCCAGAGTGTACAGCAAACTTATCGCCCTTTGCCCCACTGTCAGAATATGATATGGGAAATGAAATTGGTAGTCAACTTGCGCTACAAGGTGCAATTATAAAATATGCCACCACAGATGCAGATGAAAGATCAGCTCAAGGAATAGACTACGTTCTCTGAGCTCTTGATCCCATGTGGAAAGTGCAGCAGCAAGCTGACCCAGTTCATCTGGGACAAGCTCAATTTTGACACTGTAACAAGCATACCTGTGATTCTACCGGCGGTAGGCCAAAAATACCATTGTAAAAACCGTCTACCGCACATACCGTTTAGTAGTCGAAATCTACCAATTTTGAAAATTTCAAGGAAAAATTTATTTAAAAAAAACGCATTAGATAAACCAGCCAGAGCCAGTCTACTGGGAACCGGAAATGTTCGACCTACGATATGACCGGTTCGACGATGCGTGGTTGAGTAGTCGGATTACAATTGTTAGCATGTGTACACAAGAAGTGGCTAATTGATTACCTTATTGTTGTAATTTGGAGAGTTTAAGGCCAAATGCGAAATGTTGTTTGAGGTGTTATAAGTAATAAAAGGATCAAAGGTAATCCATGATGACCATGAGTTCTTTGATTAAAACTCAGCCGACCTGTCATGGAAGGAAGATAAAATGGAGAGACCGACTAAAAGTGATCTTGGCAGAAACACTTAAGTATTTTGATTTGATGTCTTTTAATTGTTCTTGTATTGTTCACGATGATTTAAGATGAATATTTAAAATATATTCGAGAGTTAAAAATGTATTACTTAATATTTAATTTTAAAGTTGGGATAAATTATTAAAATCATGTGTTTTTTAACTGTTTATTTCAAGTCTAAATCTAATTTGTTTAAAATTAATTACAGTGGTGAAACTTGCCAACAGATTTTAGGACATAAGCCTAGAAGAGAAACATGCCCTTGAGGATGAGGCTCAGGAATACATATTGCTCAGGAATACATATTAAGTCCAAGCCAGGAACTTCCTCCTCGGGGTGAAATGAGCTTGGAGCAGTATTGGAGATCAGTCAGCAGCCTCAGAAACCCAGCAACAGGAAAACTTAAGTTAGAACTTCTTTCCAGACTGAGTGTAGTTGTCCTATCATTGCCACATTCCAATGCTGACACAGAGAGGACATTCTCCATTCTTCGGAAAATCCAGAGTGATTCAAGGGAAAGTCTGGACCAGAAAACTATTGAGAGCCTGCTAAGTGTGAAGGTTAACAATCACAGTGAATGTCACCAGAGGTCACCAGACAGTGATCTTCTGAAGGAAACTAAAAATGCCTGTGGATTTTATAAAAAATCTTTGCAGTGAACTGTGAGATGTACAACTCTTCCTTTTTCATTTAATTAACAATATACTGTCTCATATTAACTAACTATTATTGCAACATTTTCCATCAGATTCTGAATCTGAATCATGTTCAAAATTTGTGTTTTACTATAATATGAAGAGAATACATATTATGTGACAAAATGAATTTGTTTTGTTTTCAATCCCCTTAAAACACGTAAAATTTATGCCGATAAAAAATCAACCTTTTTAGAAGCCAATCTACTGATCAAAATTTGTAAATCTACTGGTTTGAAATCCTGGTTCTGTCACAGGTATGAACAAGGCAAATTTTAACTCAGACATGTTTCCTGGAACAACTCGTGTAGAAAAACTGGAAACTCAGAAGGCCCTTAGCCAGGATGAAAAATCTAGATGTAATATGATTCTAAAGAAGCTAATGAATGAGCATGCCAGTAATATGACTACTCTTAGTAAACACTTACTAAAAGTTCTTGAATCCTCTCTGCTGTGATAAACTGGAGACTGTTCATGGTGTGCAAGATACTCTGTTGTGTGTAGTGGAGGAGTAACCAGTAACTGGTGGCATCATTCCAAGTATCTTGGATTGCACAGAGTCACTGACCTAAACATCCATGAAAGTGACAAAGAGTTACTTCTTGAAATTTTGAAAATGAAACTGAGTGTATCAGCAAAATGATGAAATGAAACTGTATATAGATACTCAGAAATGTAAAGCAGTTAAGAGATCACAGAGTGTTTCACTACCAAAAACATGTGAATTATTCTAGGAATAATGTTGGTAGAACTTCTTCAATCATTCGCAGATTGAATAACAACCCTGCAACATCAGCAATGACAAAATGTGAGGATTCTGGTGTGGAACTTTCATTGCATGCAAAACATGCACTATATCAAATGGATACTCGAAAAGGAATATCAAAAAAAGATGTCAAAAGAAGCCAGATATTGTGAAAGGAAATGTATTCAGCAGGGAAATAAAATATCTGAACATTTGAAATGCAAGCAGTTAAATCATTGTGAATCAGATTACAATAAAGGGCAGATGGATCCAAAACCCTCAACAAATTCTCAAGGAATGCACAATTAAAAATCACTTCTACTCAATGTGAAGATGAACAATTCTGTGGGCAGGACATTTACTTGTCGACTATTGTCAACTAACTCTTTAAGAGAGATACATTCTGAACATTTTCAATCTTTCTAGAATTATTTTGAAGTTAACATTCATCTATTTGTGTTTTAATGTGATGATAATTAAAATATTTATGAATTTTATACTGCTGCATGAAAAGTAATATCATTATTAATAAATGTTATGAATTGAATATTATATCTTTGTTATTTTTTCTATATCTTTATATCAAGTAGGCATGGAGAATATTCTCCAAACCCCTTGAAAGCACTTCTGTTTACACATTTCATTCTCTCTGCATTCACTACATGTAGCTCAGCAGAGAGGTGATCTTTAAAAATGCACCAAGAGTTATGCTACAGATGACTCATTTCCAGATTTTCAATCTCCATCCTCTCATTAAAGACCATTTGGCAGATACTCGTGACTTAAAATTTATTGCACCATGACCTCTAGACTTTACAGCCCTGGTCCAGATCAAACCGAAAATTATTTTTTAATGTTAAAAAATTACATTTAATTTTTAAATTTAAAAGAAATGTAAAAAAGAATTTTGTTACTGTCCAATTTTCTAAAGTATTGACCACAACTGTGTGAATTTTAAGGTCTGTATCATAAGTACTTGTATCTGAATGAGAGATCAAAGAGGCATACCCCCCTTCAAATAAGAACTTCCATACAGTTTACACTTTTTGCACAAAGTCCTAGTCAAACTAACATATCTTCAAGAAAGACATATTTTAAACTCACTTAGCAAATGTTATCAAGTATTATGCACTACTAACAAATCTGTAGCCATTTAAAATGATGCCCTGTTGCTGTTCGGCAAGGTGCAAATGTGCATCCTGATGTGCCTACATATGAGAAATTCAATTTGTAATAACTTTTTCATTTATTGGAATTTGTTCATGTAGTAAAATATAATTTGAAATTTCAAATAATCTCTATGAGAAAATTTAATTAAAACGTGCACATGACAGTAAATGTAATTTGTTTAAAAAAATTAAAAAATTGGTAAAATGTTTTACAAAATTTAATTTAAATATTATATTATAATAAAAATTAAAAGTCAGAAACTGCTGATGTTTAGATAACAAAGTTGACACAAATGTGCTGAGCACAGCAAGTGATCACTCATGCAGAGGTTAGATAGTGTATTAAATCTAGTGGCAGTGGGGCACAATAGACCCCCTGCAGAATGCCAGAGAATGCACAATACAACTAAGTCCTCAGGTATTGGACTTGGCAATAAACAAATACTGACACTTGCCATGTGGTAGTTGCATGGTGTCAGGGATGTGCCTAGTTGTCAGGGTAGCTCACAGGATACCAAAAATTACATATAAATAAAAGAGCTGCACCAAGGTCTATCAGATCAATGCAAGGTGTAGTACTAAATGCAGTGATGAAAGGTGACCATAAGAGAAGAAAAGCACAGTTCCAGGGAGGTAATTCTCCTTGGAGAGTCTGCTGGAAAATAATGCTAAAGTGTGTAAAGTCTTACTTTCAATCATCTGAATGTATGCTGTATAGGGAAGTGAAGACAAAAATGCCAGAACCAAACCCTGCCGCATCAAATATTGGACTTGCAGTCGATCTTCACAACATGCCTGTATGTAATAAAAAAGCATATCTTTACATCAAGTAGGCATGGAGAATATTCTCCAAGCCACATGAAAGCACCTCTGTTTACACATTTCATTCTCTCTGTATTCACTACATGTGGCTCAGCAGACAGGTGATCTTTAAAATGCTCAGAGAGTTATACTACAGATGACTCCTTCCAGGTTCTCTATCTCCATCCTCTCATTAAAGACCATTTTCCAGATATTGCTAACTTAAACTTTATTGCATCATAACCACTAGACTTTCAAGCCCTGGTCCTGATCAAACATTGCATATTGGAGTACACTGTGTGCCAAAATAAGTTCACTATATTTCTTGAAAAAGCCATAAAATTTGGACTTTTAGCAGGATAAAGATGAAAATGAGGCTAAAGAAGATGTGTAAGGATATAAACAATGACCTCTGACCTCATCATGATACAAGTTGACTGATATAATGCTGAAAATTAAATTGAATGTTAAAAAGTCAATTTTAAATTTAAAAGAAATGAAAAAAAATGTTCAATATAAAAGTGATAAATTCAATTTGTAATAATTTTTATCAAAAACTATTTTTAACTTCTGCAAAGTTTCTGAACTAATTAGAATATTTCAATCCCATAAGTTATGAACATGTTTTTCCCGTTGTGGAAATCCATAAAATAGCAAGGCATGTACCTTTACCTTCAGTTGGTAAAGGTAGAGTAACTCTGATTTTTGGCTAGGGGAATTGGTATGCCCAGAGGAAAGAATGATCTGCCCTTTTGACAACTTACATTCTAACTATCAAAAGATTTCTTGATACACTACCTTGAGTAAATCGAGTTTTTGGTGCAAAGAAAAACTGCTAATTACCAGTCAAAAGAAGCAAAATAACAGGAGATTATATGCAAGTTCATTTTACAGGACTGCTGAACCATCAACAAGCAATGAACATATGGCATAAACCCAACATTTTTTTTTACCGAATATGATACATTTGGCACAAGCATTATGTCCAACTTTTAAGCTGTTCCCTCTTTGTTAACTGACATTAGAATTTTAACGATAGATGAGTAACATTGATACATTCTTGTGAGATATAAATCTCTGAGATGTCAACTTTACAGTGGGGTTAGAAAGTTAGAAACTACCAGTAAGTCTGTGTTTAAAACTTATTCTTCTCCCCCAACACACACATCCTAAATATGTGTGTGTTAGAATCGGTAATGACATCAAAATGATTTTGGTGATCTGGAAAATTAGGGCCATTAAATAGATCAAGTCTCACCTGTGGGTAAACTTTCCAAGTATAGTGAGGGCCTGACACTTTTTTGATTTTTCTGCACCTCATGAAGTCCACAGCTAAAGCAGAGAAAATCCATACAACAGAGTGGAAGCAATTATGAACAAATATTAGAAGATTGCACTTGACCAAATAAGAGAAGCGGATTCCACACAATGTCTCTTTAGAAATCATAGCTTGTTTCAAAAGTGTCTGTGCTTCTCTTATTTGGTCAATTTGGTTATTTGGTTAAATTTTGCCTTTAGAAAATATCTGAAACCATGTCAAAATGTTAATATTTAAAGCTGTGCTTAATAAACCATAATGTCATATGGCATGCTTTATTTAAGAGCCAAAGTGCCGAGTCATCTCTCTTGTTTAACTTTAATTTTGAACTGGTGCACACTTACCTACTCAACAATAATGCTAACCAATCACCCTTGATCACAGGAAAAGGAAGACAGGAAGATGTAGAGAATGTAGGTAGGACTGAAAGATGTAGAACAAGGAACAAATCGCTAGGCCACAGGTTCCATTTGTAACACCATCTTCCCAATAGTGAACAACTTAACAAGAACTTCCTACACTACAAAGGGGTTAATTCTCAAGCAACACAGAAGCTCATGTATAAATAAATGTCTATTGAATTGAAATATTAATTACATAAATATACAATAGATTCAGTACAAACCATAGCGCTCTAAATCCAAGAAATGTATTTTCAACTTACACAACAAGTTAATTTGTTCAAAATAAATATTTGCATTTTTCTTCTTAATATATATCAATCAATCTGGACAAGTAATAACAGAACTATACCCAGCATACATATCTACCAATGCATACATATAAATTTACAAAAAATACAAATAAATAGGCATGAATGCAAATGTTAAGCAAATATCATGGACAGTATTAGACAAATAGATACACAAACACACATACACACCAGTCATACCAATAAATAAACAAACAAATCTGCATCATCTGCTATAATGTGTATATACATCTACATGCATACTGACTGACCAATGTCACCAACTTTTTATAGACCAATTAAATTTTCTCTTTAGAAAAGATCTGAAACCATGTCAAAATGTAAAAGCTGTGCTTGACTAATAAACGACAATTATGTCATATAGCAGGTTTTATTTAAGAGCCTAAGTGCCGAGACAGCTCTCTTGTTTAATTTTAATTTTGAACTGGTCTGCTCTTACTTTCTATTATCTCTTTTTGGGTGTATATAGTTGCAGCTTTTAGTGACTCTAATAAGATTGCCCTAACAAGCCCTAACCAATTTAGAATAGCCATTACCTTGAATATGGCAAACAAATATTTCCATACCCATCAGAGATACATATATGAAATTAGATGTGAACAGAAAGTTATATCACTTCAGGTGTACCAGTAAGTACCCTGATAATCTGTTAGTCATTTACCTTGACCTTTTACCTCTTTGACCCCAAAATAAACGGCCATTTTCTTACCCCAAGTGCAAGCCATAAAGTTTGGTTGATGTATGTAATGTAGAACTATATTGTATACAAACAGTTTTTCTTCTTTCAGTCAGAGCTATCTGGACATTTGACCTTGTGACTCCAAAATCGACAGTTTTACCTTAGACCAACATATACCTACATATAGATATGAGGGATATTTAAAAAGTTCTGAATATTGATGTGCTGTACAACAAAGTTCTTGGAAAATGGGATTCAGCCAAAAGTTTGATGCTGTGCTCCTTGCAACTCTCTGAAAGCATAAAAATGTCCAGCAACATGAGCTGAATCAGGCGTTTTTACCAGACATATGGTCCATTTGCATAAAAAAAATAATGCATATAAAACTCTTGACAGTACAACAACATCAAGTGATCTGTGGTCTCTGCTTGTTTTTCTCCAATCATTCTGGTTCAAAAAAGCAAATCCATGCTTCATCACCTCTGACAATCTCATTCAAATGTCTCGGATCACTCCTTTCCTATATCTGGCAAGTAGCTGTTTGGCAATTTCAACAGGATTTGACTTCTGATCAACCGTTAACAAATGCAGGATTCGTTTAGATAAATCTTTCATAGCTTCAAATGTTCCTCAATATCTTAACAAAAGTTGACGAGATAACGGAAATATCTTCCACTGTGTATTGAGCATTTTCATCAATTGCCCCTTTCACAGCACGCCACTTCCCACTCACCATCACATGCAGACAACGGTCTTCCAGACTGGGGGTCCTCTTCCATGGATTCATAACCATCTTTAAAACAATGAACCACCTCAAAATTGCAGAATCTCGGAGAATAACATTCATACACTTTATCAAAGTCAGCCTTGATATCAGTCAGAGAGTACCCTAAAAGAATCCAGATCTTCCAGCATCCTCCTTTCACAGTAGCACACTTCCTTCTCCTTTGCCAACAGGCGTTGGGCGTCCTGTACATACAGCTGTAGATCATATAATTTCAGAACTTTTTGAATATCTCTCATATACTTAAATATACAATATCTTCAAATAAGCATCAATAAAAGTCTGAACAAAATATGGTTCACTATATTACACATAAAATCACAAACAAATACGCATCAGTCATACCAGAAAATAGAAAATATTACAGAAGCCAAAATAAAAAAATAAATGCAAGCATACAATAAAAATATATATCAACAGGTACAAGTCAACACCCCTGCTGGCACACAAGACATAACCAATAACATGGACAAAATGGATGATTGCAATATCACCTATGTGACCTTGACCTCAACATGAATTTGTTCAATAATTACACCATATGGATGATTACAATATCAGTGTTATTGACCTTGACCTGAATGTATCCAATAACATTATCAAAAAGGTATAGATTCTATGACCAACTGTTGAATCACACCTATTCAGAGGAGGAAAATCATCGTGATAGTAACTAAAATCCAGAGTCTTGAAATCCTAGTCTGTACATTTAATAATTGCCGAAAGACGCACCAGTTATATTAGAAAGAGAGTCTCTTGCATGACCTATCTAAGTCCAAAACTTCATGCCATTTTTAATTTAAAGTAGGATCAAAATATGCACAGGATTTTTATGTTATGAAATAATATAATAAACAACAAAGGCCAAACAATGTTTATAGATATTTGAAAGACTTAATAGCACAATACCAGAATCAGTCACATGCATTGAAAGAAATTATGATGTAGATCACAGAGAAACTCCAAGGATGAAAAAGAACCAATTATATTCTCAGGTTAATTGAAAATTGGCATCTACAAGACCACTCAATTGCAGCCTACCATACGGCATAACATGCAGCATCTTTCCAGACGTAGGAATCTAGCCAATCAAATTCCAGCACACATCTATGTACAAATAAAGATATTCAAAGACCAAGTGGCTTAAGCTCTTATCAACAGGGACATGGGTGCGCCAATTCATATTGATCAGCAACTGTGTACAAATCATCTTCCAAATGAAGTGCCTTTTGACACCTGTCCAACTCCATTAATAAAAGAAAAGTTTCTGGAGGCAGGACCTGTCCATAAATGTGAATCTTACATGACCTTGACCTGAATAATTGCAATATCACCTGTTATGTGACCTTGACCTCAACCTTGACATGAATGAGTGCAAAAATTCCATTATATGGATGATGACAATATCAATGTGTTATTGACCCTGACCAGGACCTTGTCATTAATGGATGCAATAGTGTCACCAAAGAGGTCTAGATTCCATGAGAAACTGTTGAATCACATCTTTTCAGTTATTCCTTCCAAATGAGGTGCCCTTTGAACCCTGCCCCCAATAGAAAACTTTCCTAGAAGTGTGACCCGTTCATAAATTTTAATCCTACATATACCGGAGATTTTATGCCGAACGAGGCACAGTTCTATAAAAAGCCAAATCATTTTCTAAACCTAACACTAACACACTGGTATCCAAGTCTAACAGACCTACTCAAAAGCCCTACCTAAGATAGCTAAATAGTCATCACTATTTGCAAGCCTAAGCGCAAACGGTAATAAAGTGGCCAAATCATGCACCAGAGTTGTCTGCATATAAAAATGCCAAATCATGAATCAAACAAATAAAACATAAGAATCAAGTGTTTTCCTAATTTACTTGTAAGCTGTGCCTTATCTCTACCTAAGTCCGGATTTCCTCACAGTAACTATAAATGTTTAACGTCTCTTGGGCTTCAGATACAGGTCTGATAGATGTGCCCAAAGAGCCATGTGCAAGGGAGTGCATTACAACAGGCCTGGTACTTGCAGCTGTCACAAGTCTATGTCAGGAAAAATCGGTACACAAAAGAGGAACCAATGTAATCTTTGACTTGACTTTCCCTCCTGGTAAATCTGCCTCTGCTATGCAATCTCTTGAAGCCTCTAAATGATGCACAGTTTAAAACCAATCAGCAGTGCCTGCCATAATGTGCATCTATATGCATGCTGACTGACCCGGTCACCAATGCTTTACACCTGTCAAATTTTGCCTTTATAAAAGGTCTGGATCCATGCCAAAATGTTAACATTTAAAACCTGTGCTCGAATAATAAACCATAATTGCATATGGCATGTTTTATTTAATAGCCAAAGTGCAGAGACATCTCTCTTGTTAAATTTGAATTTTGAACTGGTGCACAATTAACTTGTATCATCTCTTTTACTGTATAGTTGCAGCTTTTATTGACTCTGGCGAGATAGCCCTAACTAGTCCTAACCAATTCGGAATAGCCATCACTTTGAATATGACAAAAAAATATTGCCACATCTAACAGACCTACTATTCACAGGTGTAGCTGTCCACTCTGGGTCAACAGTCACAGGTAGTACTGTCTACTGTTACTTACGGTACCAGGCATAGCCCGACCTGACAAAGGCCAATAAGAAAGCATTAGTTATTTACCTTGACCTTTAACCTCTTTGACCCCAAAATCAATAGACTTTTTTCTTACCCCAAGTGCAAGCCATGCAAAGTTTAGTTCAGGTATGTTATGTAGGAGTAATGGCATTGTGTGTAAACCACATTGGTATGATATGGACTGACAGACAGATAGACGAACAAATGGACAGACATCAGAATATATTGCCATATCTAGCAGATCCATGTACCTAATACACATAAATATACAAATAAATAAGCACCCCACCCCACTGCCTTCCAGAACATTACCTCCACCCAGAAGTAACCTTTACCGCAAATTTACCCAAAATCCCCAATTTTTATGTCCTTACATTAACCCTACAATTAACACCCCCAGGCAGTCCCAAACGCCAAATGTTTAATGGGTACTGCAATCCCCTAGTACCCGTCTATAACACCACACTCTACCCCCCAAAAAAATGTTTTCTCCACCCAGGAGTAACCTTTATCCCATTTTACCCAAAATTCCCAATTTTTATGTCCCTACATTAACCTTAAAATTAACACCACGGGCAGTCCCAAATGCCAAATGTTTAATGGGTTCTGCAATCCCCTAGTACCCACCTATAACCCCACCCTCTTCCCCCCAAAACATTCCCTCCACCCAGGAGTAACCTTTACCCCATTTTACCCAAACTCCCCAATTTTGGTATCTACATTTACCTTAAAGTGAACACCCCAGGCAGTCCCAAATGCCAAATGTGTAATGGGTACTGCAATCCCCTACCCATCTCCAACACCACCCCCAGCCTCCCAGATAAATATAAATATACAAATAAATATGCATCAATGTAAATGGGAAAATGTCATACACAAATAAACAAATACTATCACAAACACACATACACATCAATCATACACATACACATCAATCATAAGTAAAAATCACAGAAGTAACCTTTGTCCCAATTTACCCCAAATCCCCAATTTTTATGTCCCTACATTAACCCTACAATTAACGCCCCCAGGCAGTCCCAAATGCCAAATGATTAATGAGTACTGCAATCCCCTAGTACCCGCCTATAACACACACTCTACCCAAAAAAAACATTCCCTCCACCCAGGAGTAACCTTTATCCCAATTTACCCAAAATCCCCAATTTTTATGTCCTTACATTAACCTTCAAATTAACACCACGGGCAGTCCCAAATGCCAAATGTTTAATGGGTTCTGCAATCCCCTAGTACCCACCTATAACCCCACCCTCTTCCCCCCAAAACATTCCCTCCACCCTGGAGTAACCTTTACCCCATTTTACCCAAACTCCCCAATTTTGGTATCTACATTTACCTTAAAGTGAACACCCCAGGCAGTCCCAAATGCCAAATGTGTAATGGGTACTGCAATCCGCCTATCCATCTGCAACACCACCTCCTGCCTCCCAGATAAATATAAATATACAAATAAATATGCATCAATGTAAATGGGAAAATGTCATACACAAATACACAAATAAATAAATACAATCACAAACACACATACACATCAATCATAAGTAAACATCATGGAAACTGAAAGAAGAAAATAAGGATTAACATATAATACAAATAGATTAGATGTACATATACACACCCCTGCTGGCACACAAGACATCACCTTCTATGTGACCCAGACCTCAACCTTGACATGAATTTTTGCAATAATTCCGAAACATCGATGATTACAATATCAGTGGTATATGACCTTGACCTTGATCTATGCAACAACATTATCAAAAAGGTATAGATTCCATGACCAACTGTTGAATCACACCTTTTTAGTAATTTAAGGGGATGAATATCATTGTGATGGTAACTACAATCCAGAGTCTTGAAACCCTAGCGTGTACATTTCATTATTCACCAAAAACACACCAGTTATATCTAGAGAGTCTCTTGCATGACCTATCTAAGTCCGAAACTTCATGCCATCTTTAATTTAAAGCAGAATCAAAATATGCAGATATCTCATTCAAATGTCTCTGATCACTCCTTTCTTATATCTGGCAAGTAGCTGTTTGGCAATTTCAACAGGATTTGACTTCTGATCAGCCGATAACAAATGAGGGACTCCTTTAGATAAACCTTTCAGAGCTTCAAATGTTCCTCAATATCTTAACAAAAGTTGATGAGATAATAGAAATATCTTCCACTGTTTATTGAGCATTTTCATCAATTGCTCCTTTCACAGCATGCCACTTCCCACTCATCATCACATGCAGACAACGGTCTTCCAGACTGGGGGTCCTCTTCCATGGATTCATAACCATCTTTAAAACAATGAACCACCTCAAAATTGCAGAATCTCAGAGAATAACATTCATACACTTTTCCAAGTCAGCCCTGATATCAGTCAGAGTACCCTAAAAGAATCCAGATCTTCCAGCATCCTCCTTTCACAGTAGCACACTTCCTTCTCCTTTGCCAACAGGTGTTGGGTGTCCAGAAAATATTACAGAAGCTAAAATAAAAAAATAAAGTCAAGCATACAATACAAATATATATCAACATGTACAAGTCAACACCCCAGCTGGCACACAAGATATAACTAACAACGTGGTCAAAATGGATGATTGCAATATCACCTATGTGACCTTGACTTCAACCTTGACATGAATTTGTGCAATAATTACACCTTATGGATGATTACAATATCAGTGTTATTGACCTTTACCTTAAGGTATGCAATAACATTATCAAAAAGGTAGAGATTCTATGACCAACTGTTGAATGATACCTATTCCGTAATTTCAGAGGATGAAAATCTTAGTGATGGTGACTAAAATCCAGAGTTTTGAAATCCTAGTCTGTACTTTTAATAATTGCCAAAAAAAGCACCAGTTATATTAGAAAGAGAGTCTATTGCATGACCTATCCAAGTCCAAAACTTCATGCCATTTTAGATCCCAAGTAGAATCAAAATATGCACAGGATTTTTATGCTATGAAATAATATATTAAATAACAAAGGCCAAACACTGTTTATAAATATTTGAAAGACTTAATGCCACAATACCGGAATCAGTCACATGTATTGAAAGAAATCATTTGGATCGCAGAGAAAGTCAAAGGATGAAAAAGAACTGCAATTATATTTTCAGGTTAATTGAAAATTGCATCTGCAAGACGACTTAGTCGCAGCATTATCACATGGTTCAGGCATATCACATGGCACAATATACAGTATCTTTCTAGACACAGATCTAGCCAATCAAATTACAGCACACAGCTATGTACTAATAAAGGTATTCAAAGACCATGTGTCTAGCTGTTATCAACAAATGAAGTCCCTTTCGACACTTGTCCCACTCCCCCAATAAAAGAAAAGTTTCTGGAAGCAGGACCTGTCAATAAATGTGAATCCTAAATGACCTTGACCAGAATAATTACAATATCACCTGTTATGTGACCTTGATCTCAACCTTGACATGAATGAGTGCAAGAATTCCAATATGGATGATGTCAACATCAATGTATTATTGACTCTGACCATGACCTTGTCATCAATGGATGCAATAATATAATCAAAAAGGCCTAGACCTAGATTCCATGAGAAACTGTTGAATCACACCTTTTCAGCTATTCCTTCCAAATAAGGTGCCTTTTGAACCCTGCCCCACTCCCCCCATATAAAACTTTCTTGGAAGTAGGACCCATCCATACATTTTAGTTCTAAATGTACCGGAAACCTAATGCCAAAAGAGGCACAGTTCTATAAAATGTCAAATCATTCTAAACCTAATAATCCAAATCCAACAGACCTACTCTAAAGCCCTAACTAGGATAGCTAAGTAGTCACCACTATTCGCAAAACCAAAGCCTAAAATCACATAAAGAAAACATCCATCAGTAGCTCCATCCTATATAACATGTGTAGCTTAATGATATACACTTGCACATCCTAAGACCTATAGACAATACCCACCAGTAGATCCATCCTTTATCCCGCAAGTATCTGTTTGATGCACACACTTACACAGGATAAAAGAAAGATGTATAGAAAAAATCCATCAGTAGGCCTGTCCTACATCATAAAATTACATGACTGATCCACATACATTTACACAGCCTAAAAGGATGCAAGGACAACATCCATCAGTAGGCACATCCAATGTTATACAATTATGTGGCTGATACACACACTTACACTGCCTAGCAAAGAATTAAAGACAACATACATTGGTATGCCCATCTTATATAATCCATATATATGACATGCACACTTACAAAGTGTAAATATGAAATATAAACATCATATATCTGTAGATCCATCCATATAATGCATGTACATGAGTGCTACATGCCCAACATTTTTCTGACTGATACACACTTGCGAACACCCGGAAAAAAGACATAGACAACATCCAGCAGTAGGCCTGTTTAATACAAAATACGTGTCTGATAGATATGCTCACTTATGCGGCCTAAATAAAAAGACATACAGACATCATCATTTGGTATGTCCATACTATATAATACATATATATGACTTTTACATGTACACATCCTAAATACAGACTTACAGATAGCATCCATCAGTACACACTTCCATATAATATGTGACAGTTGCCATAATGATCTATATTACCTCTGTCGCAGTCATTACTGCAGTCCAAGACCCACTCAGAAAAATTGGAGAGAGTTTTCGGTCCCACCAATTATCTTTTCTTGTCCGGCCAGGAGCAAGCTACAATTTCAACAATGCCATAAGATAGGTTCCTGAATACATTCAATGCAAACTCAATGTTAGGGATGTGAATGTCAGGGTCCCCTGAACATTCAAAATATAAAAATGATAAAGTCTTCAGTAGTCTCCCACTTATAATGTTACCCAATCTGCAACAGGAAAGTGGCCTTATAAGAGTGGTGGCCTCTTAGAGGGGGATCACACAGATGTGAGTAATAATTACATTTAAAGTATGAAAGGGGTAACTAATGTTTAGGTATTTAATATTTTCGTTTAAAAATCACAGGCTTGTTATGGAATCAGTGTGATAAAATTTATAATTGATGCTATTTAAAATTATTCTGAATGATCATCAGTCGTGGTGCAAAATCACCTTGTCAGAAAAATCTGCAGATTACAAATATCTTGATGTAACTATCATTGCCTGTATATTCCATTTTTCCACTGATGTGGAATGTATAATTAAGAATGTTTATTTTAAGCTTTTCCTTTAGAAGAATTGATTTCACTTTTCCTTCTTTACTGAGACTGTCTGATAACATTTTTTACTTTTTGCAGCAACTGATTTCTCCATTGGCAATTTGTAGTTATTACATTAAATGTTCAGTGTTTAAAAAGGAAGTGAGCTTGTCACGTGTTCAACTGATTTTAGTTTGATCTGCTGTGCTAGTCCAACTGTCAAAGGTAGTCTCTAAACAAACCAATCCATTTTCAAGCCCAATTCAGAGCAAATGTACACCAAATTACAGATTTAGCTTCTGTGTGAATTTATAAATCCAAAGCTCATACCCTCTACCTTAAAAATTAGGGGATTATCAAAATTCAAACAATCCAGTCAGACCTGAAGAATTTAAATATAAGTGTGACCATTGGAAGAAAGTCTCATCCAAAACTTTGGATAATTTTGAATAAAATTTCATCCTAAATAGTAATAAACTTTAAATGGTTTATCTGTAATAATGTGTACAAAATAAATAATTAAATAAACAAATTTATGGAATTTTCAGAAAATTTAAACATTTATTTATTGTCTCGGCTTTATTCAGATAAACACGTGAAAAAGTGAGACATTTACTTTCCTTTGTCAACCTCAAGTGGTATTTGCTTAATCGTTCTAACAAAGGTTTTCATTCAAAAAGTAAAAGTCCACAAAGTTCAAAAAATGTGTACAAAATAAATAATTAAATAAACAAACAAATGTATGGAATTTTCAGAAAATTTAAACAGGTCATCTAAATATGAATAGGCTCTTAAATTTCATATTTCTGCCTTGAGTGGTTTATGCTTAATCATGCTAACAATGTTTTATTTTTTTGAAAAATTACCCATTCCAAACAGTTTTAAAGTGTGTTACAAAAAATAATAAAAGATTGCTGTAATGACTAGGACCAGAAAATATAATCAGGTCATCTATGTATGCATACAAAAATCCGAGCAAAAATTGATTTTAATACGTTGAATGGTTCTTGCCCGATGTTACCGAAAATATTCTCAAGACTGACGGACTTAAAAGAAGTGCGGATGTACGTATGGGCTGGACCAAATCAATATGCCCTCAATGACTGACGTAGGCAAGTGAGGTTCGGTTGACATGTTTATATACATATGTACCTGATTCAATCAGACTTCATTGTCATTTAGTAATTTTTATAACTTTCATCAGTGGATGGCATAGGTTTTTTGCAAACACAAATATAGTTTCTAAAGTTTAAGTCATGTAGTAAACTTTTTAGAACTTGCAGTGCATAGTTGAGACAATAGAGTTGAAGGTAAAATGGCTCATGGTTTATATGGATCTGATAACTGAAGATATGAACCTAATAGCTTATCAAATTTATTTCTTTACATTAATTTGTTATTATGTAAATATAGTGATTAACTTGACGTAATCCTGTGTTGTGTGAAGTTATGAAGAGTGTGAATGTGTGTGTGTGTGTGCGTGTGTGTGTCTAAAGAGAGAGAGAGAGTGAGAGCATTTTGAGATGATCCCCAATCTAATATATTGGAAAACTTCTAACTGCTTTCAAATAAACAAAAATGTTCTATTTAATTTTAGGGCTTTGCATCAGTGAGTTTTTGAAAACAAGCAGAGTAGGGATGGGTGGAACCTGCCTTGAAGTGTTCTTAAAAAACAAATATAGATTGAGAAGAAAAAAAATAACGTTAACAATATTCAATATTTTAACATTTTATAGGCATGTTTTGAAATGATTCCTTATATTACTTACAGGAACAACATGGCTATATCTACAACCTTCAAATTCTCATCGATGCCATCATAAACAATGCAATGTACTGTTTATTGTAAACAGCAACTGAATATGCAGCAGAAACCTTTCAGTTTTTTCAAAATCGTTGAAAAAATTAGCAAAATATTTTCAGTACAATGTCAATCACAGTAATAATGAACTCTACACGAAAACATTTTGATTATAATAGATTGTACACTGTGCAAATGTTACAACTGCAACATCCATCTCCACTCAGGCTGCAGCCACTTCTAGCCCAGATTTTCTCACATCAAATACCATATTTCAAAATCAGTGTAACAATCGGCATCTGTCTACTTTGAAAACGTAGCATCAGTCTCTGACACCAGTTTCTACTGGGGTCAGAACACCATTAGTTTTATTACATATTACCTACATGCATTTCTTCAAGCTGAACTCAGACCAATGTTCCAATCACACAAGGATTCCTAGGAGTGACAGTGGCATTATCGTCCATTACACACACCAAGGCTTGTCAGTTGTTGCCCAGCATAGTTAAGAATAACAGCACATCAAAGCCTACTGGGGTCATGATTCCATTTTCTGGTCAATCAAAACAGAGTTTATGACTATATTTCACACTTAATTTACATGTGCACTTCCACCACACTGCTTTCTCAACAACAATAAAAGGCATCTCAAAATAAAGAATGAATCCTCACTAAAGGAGGTATATATACACCAGGAAGTTATGTGAGGCTTGAGCTGCCAGATGATTTTAAAATTTACCTAGTGGCTTTCCGAATAATAAATGAAACATATTGATACATAAGCTATTATGGCAAAGATGGCTGCATTCCAGAAATTGGGGTATAGCTATATTCTTAATAAAAACAATACAAGCAATTCTGTGTACGTGTTTCTTTTTCCATTGTTGTGTATTGGGATCTTTGTATGAAAGTAAGCCATATCTCCCATTTGTTGTTTGGCCACCAGTCCAAATGCGGCACTGCCCATTTGGAGCCAGGAAAACATTTTCATCAAGTTTCAATGTAAGATTTTGAAAACATCCCTCCATGCTAACTTTTGCAACAGGAAACTGGTGTTTTAATGCAATAAAACCACATCACTGATTATTTTCTATCAACACATACCAAAACTAGGTCCACATTTTTAAAATACAGGAATTTAGACATTTTTTATTTCTTTTAAATTAATAAAAATATATTTAAAATCAAAATTTGAAGTCGACAATTTTTCAGTGTATTTTCAGTACCATAAGGAATAAATGTGCCAAGTTTCATGTATGTATGTCAAGTATCGTTAATAATATGGCAATTTAACTGTCAATAAGCCTTGCATCTGTCAGAGGCATGAAATGTATACAGTTACACTGATGCCATGCCATATCAATACAATGCCAATGAGAAATAATACAGGACATTTTCAATATAATCAGTCCATAAATTCTTCGGTCACAGATCCACATTTCATCTTACCCAATGTTGGCTACCTACACAACAGCACTGTATTTCAAATCGCTATGGAAAGAAAACCATGAAAGACTTTGATCCCAAATAACCAAATTATTTATTTAACACAATCTCAAAAATGAAACCAAGCCTAGTTGCCAAGCCTTTTGATAAAATTAAAAAATGGTAGTCATTTACATTTTTCATAAAATTTTAACAGAAAACGTGTCTCCATGCTAACTTTTGTAATAGGAAACTGGTGTTTTAATACAATAAAACCACATCACTGATTATTTTCTATCAACACATACCAAAACTATGTCCACATTTTAAAATACAGGAATTTATACTTTTTAAAAAAAAAATTAATAAAAATATATTTAAAATCAAAATTTGAAGTTGACAATTTTTCAGTGTATTTTCAGTGCTATAAGGAATAAATGTGCCAAGTTTCATGTATGTATGTCAAGTATTATTAATAATATGGCAATTTAACTGTCAATAAGCCTTGCATCTGTCAGAGACATGAAATGCATACAGTTACACTGATGCCATGCCATAACAATACAATGCCAATTAGAAATAATACAGGACATTTTCAATATAAGCAGTCCATAAATTCTTCGGTCATAGATCCACATTTCATCTTACCCAATGTTGGCTACCCACACAACAGCACCGTACTTCAAATTGCTATGGAAAGAAAACAATGAAAGACTTTGATCCCAATAACCAAGTTATATATTTGACACAATCTCAAAAATGAAACCAAGCCTAGTTGCCAAGCCTTTTGATAAAATTAAAAAATGGTAGTCATTTACATTTTTCATTAAATTTTAACAGAAAATGTGAAATATAAATGTATATTCTGAAATCCTTTAAAAATATAATTTGCCAAAAGCTGTGCAAGAAGAAACTAACTTAAGTCACCTACACAACTGCTAGCATAGATCCAGTACAGAGTGCACAGTCATTGTACTATATCTCCACATATGTAGCCAATCAAGTGTAAATTAGAAACTGGAATCTTGGCCACCCCCCTGCTCTTTAGGACCCCTCATGATTCCAGATTATTGATCTCATTGATCTGTGTCATTAGTAATTAAATGTAGGGAGATCAAAGACTTTCAAAATTAATTACAAAATTGTGCCTAACACATGAAAGTTTGTGCCTAGGCCTAAGCTCTTCACCAGCACATACATTTTTGATCTGTTACCATGAAAGGTGAAAAATAATTCAAGACCTACATGCTTCAAGAAGGACCATGTCCCAAATAACAAAGGTATGAAGATTTCCAAAGACCAAGCCCCTAAAACGAATCAGGCACAGTTAACGGCATCGTCCCACTGACCTCTTGAAAGTATTTGGACAAGACATCCAAAACCAGACAGCAATCCTGATCCAGATAATCCTGACAGATGTCCTTTGCTTAACATCTAGATGTAATTTTGTGTATGCTATTGTGTCTACAGACGGTGATGCAAAATCTGCCGTTGGATTTAAAGAAGCATATAAAACATTGTATCCCATGTGGCAAATAGAATGTTTAGCAGATCTGACTCATTTGGAGGTACACAGTCAGTCACAATGCAAACAAAATAAATGGGAGCGCACCATCAATAGGGGATGATAGTAAACCACAATAAAACACCTTTAAGCCATCAATGTACCACCCATTTATTGTGGTATACATCAATTATGAATCTATAAGTGTTAACTTGCAGTGTAAGGCAGGCATGTTTAACCTATGCGCTGTGATCCAGTTTCATCAGTTTATTTACATCATAGGGTGAGGCTTTAAAAATCGCTTATCTGGCCAGCGCTCTGGAAGAAGTTGCACATGCCTGGTGTAAGAGGTATACATAGAAATGGGAGAAATAATGGTTCAAGGTATTAAATGCAGATGCCTGCAATATGTAGATGGGGGCACATCATCAATCTTAACATAAAGAATGTTGATTAGGAGCAAACATTCAACCATATTGCGAACAAAAAAAATAAGTAGGCACAAAAAGTCGACCCCAATGTAAAGCAAAGTAAGACAGAGCAGAGAGTCAACCCCAATGTAAACAATTATGAATCTATGAGTGTTAACTTACCTCTTAAGGAGTATACATAGAAACAATGGGAGAAATAATGGCTATAGGTGTTCAACGCAGAAGGAGAAGATACCTGCAACATAAAGGTGGTGGCATGCCATCAATCTTGGGATAAAGGCCGTTAAATGGGAACACACAGTCAGCCACAATGTAAAAACAAAATAAATGGAGGTGCACTGTCAACCCCTATGTAAAATAAAATAAGTTGAAGCACACAGTCATCTCCAATGTAAAACAAAATAAGATAAGTCACAAAGTCAACCCCAATGTAAACAATGTAAATGAGGGCACACATGTAATCCAAATGTAAACACTGTATGGGGTTGTCCATAAAGGACGTCCGCAGATAATACCTGTTTTCCTACCCCCCCTCTCCCCTTGTCCGCATGTGGCTTACCCCCCCCCCCCTCCCCTCCCCCGGGCTGCGGATGTCCCCATCTAGCATTATACGCTGCTCTATGGTCTGGCAGTGTAATAGCTGGTGCATCTTACTTGGCTATTTGTATAGTCGCTAAGGTCCGCAGAGCCGATATGTGGACGATGTAATCAACCTCAGGCACTGGGAGCCAGACCTATGTATTAATGCCAACCCATTCATATATATTCTGTTGCACGAATCGTACAAATTGAAGTTAACAAATAATTTATACTTAGGGATCACCCATAAAGGACGTCCGCAAAACATACTGGAATACACGCAGTAGGCCTAAAGCAGCTGTTCAACACAGAATATCATAACAAAAAATAATAGCTTGCGGACGTCCGCAAGGTCCTTTACACCCCCTCCCCCCTTGTCCGCATTTGAACAACCCCCCCCCTCCCCCCATCTTTGCGGACGTACTTTATGGATGATCCCTATGTTGTGAAACATGTATCGAACCCAATATAAGATATATGAGGAAAATGGAAAAAATAAATCATTCATGTGCAGTGGATATTATAACAATTCAGGAAAATGCTTAACCGCAATAAAATATATTTTGGCTACCAATGCATCACAGTTTATTGTGGTACAGATCACTTATGAATCTATAGATGTTAACTTACATTGTAAGGAGTATACATAGAAACAATGGAAGAAAAAATGGCTCTAGGTGTTCAACACAGAAGGCACAGATACCTGGAATATATAGGTGGTGGCATGCCATCAATCTTGGGATAAAGGCTGTTAAATGGGGACACACAGTCAGCCACAATGTAAAAATAAAATAAATGGGGGTGCACCGTCAACCCCAATGTAAAATAAAATAAGTTGAAGCACACAGTCAACTCCAATGAAAACAATGCAGATGAGGGCACATATGTAATCCAAATGTAAACATTGTATGTGGAAAACACATATCAAACCAATTGTAAAGTATATCTGAGGAAAATGGAAACAATAAATTATTAATGTGCAGTGGATATTATAACAATTCAGGATAATGCTTAACTGCAATAAAAAACATTTTGGCCATCAATGCATCACCAGTTTATTGTGGTATAGAGCACTTATGAATCTATAGATGTTAAGTTACCTTGTAAGGAGTATACATAGAAACAATGGGAGAAATAATGGCTCTAGGTGTTCAACACAGAAGGCACAGATACCTGCAATATATAGGTGGTGGCATGCCATCAATCTTGGGATAAAGGCTGTTAAGCAGGGACACAGTTAGCCACATTGTAAAAACAAAATAAATGGAGGCACACTGTGAACCCCAGTGTAAAACAAAATAAGTTGGGGCACACAGTCAACTAAAATGTAAACCAAAATAAGATGGGTCACAAAGTCAACCCCAGTGTAAATAATGTACAGGAGATGAGGGCATATATGCTATCCAGATGTCAACATTGTATGTGGGTAAACACATATCAAACCCAATGTAAAGTATATCTGAGGAAAATGGAAACAATAAATCATTCATGTGCAGTGGATATTATAACAATTCAGGAAAATGCTTAACCGCAATAAAACATATTTTGGCCACCAATGCATCACAGTTTATTGTGGTATAGATGACTTATGAATCTATAGATGTTAACTTACATTGTAATGGGTATACATAGAAACAATGGGAGAAATAATGGCTCTAGGTGTTCAAAGCAGACGGAGCAAATACCTGCGATATATAGGTGGTGGCATGCCATCAATCTTGGGATAAAGGCCGTTAAATGGGAACACACAGTCAGCCACAATGTAAAAACAAAATAAATGGAGGTGCACTGTCAACCCCTATGTAAAATAAAATAAGTTGAAGCACACAGTCATCTCCAATGTAAAACAAAAAAAGATGGGTCACAAAGTCAACCCCAATGTAAACAATGTAAATGAGGGCAAATATGGAATCCAAATGTAAACATTGTATGTCGGTAAACACATATCAAACCCAATATAAGACATATCTGAGGAAAATGGAAACAATAAATTATTCATGTGCAGTGGATATTATAACAATTCGAGAAAATGCTTAACCGCAATAAAATACATTGTGGCCATCAATGCATCACCAGTTTTTTGTGGTATAGATCACTTATGAATCTATAGATGTTAACTTACATTGTAAAGGGTATACATAGAAACAATGGGAGAAAAAATTGTTCAAGGTTTTCAACGCAGAAGTCACAGATACCTGCAATATATAGGTGGTGGCATGCCATCAATCTTGGGATAAAGGCTGTTAAGCAGGGACACAGTTAGTCACATTGTTAAAACAAAAAAAATGGAGGCACACTGTGAACCCCAGTGTAAAACAAAATAAGTTGTGGCACACAGTCAACTCCAATGTAAACCAAAATAGTAACAGTACCTCCACCCACAAGTAACCTTGACCCCCAATCCCAAATTTTTATGTCCTTACATTAACCCTAAAATTAACAACCCAGCCAGTCCCAAATGCCAAATGTTTAATGGGTACTGCAATCCCCTAGTAACCACCTATAACACCACCCTCTGCCCCCCAAAACATTCCCTCCACCCAGGAGTAACCTTTATCCCATTTTACCCAAAATCCCCAATTTTTATGTCCTTACATTAACCTTCAAATTAACACCCCGGGCAGTCCCAAATGCCAAATGTTTAATGGGTACTGCAATCCCCTAGTACCCTCCTATAACCCCACCCTCTTCCCCCAAAAACATTCCCTCCACCCTGGAGTAACCTTTACCCCATTTTACCCAAACTCCCCAATTTTTGTATCTACATTTACCATAAAGTGAACACCCCAGGCAGTCCCAAATGCCAGATGTTTAATGGGTACTGCAATCCCCTAGTACCCTCCTATAACCCCACCCTCTTCCCCCAAAAACATTCCATCCACCCTGGAGTAACCTTTACCCCATTTTACCCAAACTCCCCAATTTTTGTATCTACATTTACCATAAAGTGAACACCCCAGGCAGTCCCAAATGCCAAATGTTTAATGGGTACTGCAATCCCCCTACCCATCTCCAACACTACCCTCTGCCTTCCAGAACATCACCTTCCAAGTGACCCAGACCTCAACCTTGACATGAATTTGTGCAATAATTCCGCAACATGGATAATTACAATATTAGTGGTATATGACCTTGACCTTAATCTATGCGATAACATTATCAAAAAGGTATAGATTCCATGACCAACTGTTGAATCACACCTTTCGAGTAATTTCAGGGATTTAATAGCATTGTGATGGTAACTATAATCCAGAGTCTTGAAACCCTAGCGTGTACATTTCATTATTCAAAAAAAAAACCACCAGTTATATCTAGAAGAGAGTCTCTTGCATGACCTATCAAAGTCCAAAACTTCATACCATCCTTAATTTGAAGTAGAATCAAAATATGCCAGGGCTGAGCAAATTTTTTTGTCATCCACTAGTCCCGGAATAGCGATTTGGAAAATTGTACTTGCCCGACTTCAAAAATGAATAGTCTCGGACATCAGGCTATGGGATTTGCTCAGCCCTGAAGATGATTAAGAAGAACCTGCAAGTCTTCCCTCCAATATTTCAACAGAGCTGCCCTCTCAAGAGGAAAGTGCCTGTAGTCAAATGCTCTAAAGCATCTCAAAGGTTCTGCTTATATCTCTTTGGAGAAATAGCTACCACACATTCAGTAGCAGTCTTACATTTTATCCATCCACTTTCACAAAAATGTTCCTTCTCCGAATCGCCCTTATTACCTTCCTTGCGAAAATAATTTAGCAAATTCGTTTTATCCACAGTAACTATCAGCTTGCTTGACAACTAATTCTAAAGTGATCATAACTTGTTTGTTTTATTTATTTAAATTTGAGACGTGTTTGGCCATTCGGCCATGTACGTCTATATACCCCAGTGCGCGCAATTCCGGTGGGTTATTTTTGTGTACTGCACATGATTAATTATTCGTTAGAGGGCTGGCCGAGCTGCGAGCCCATCCGATGGTTTACTGCGTGCACTGCATGCTTGTTAACCAATGACCAGGCATGGCAAAGGAGGAAAAGGTCCAGGAGGAGACGCCTCATTGTCCCCGGATGGCTCCAAGTGGTCCAGGATTGAATTCAGAATAGATGAATGTTGTCGTCTGGTTTCTTATCTAATGTAATTTTTTATGCGATACTATGTACTATTGGCTGATTGCCTAAGCTGGTTAATTAGGGTTGTAAGTAAAGAAAGAAATTATTTACCCTCTAAGCCCTATTTAGTCATGGAGTACGATTATATGTTTGTAAGCACAGGCACCTACTATTATTGGGTTTTTGTTGTAAAGTTCAATCGTTGCCACCATGTGTGGCAAGGCCTGATGATCTGGGATGTTACCACCTTATAATGACTAATATTAGTATATGTCCATAGTTTTCTCTTGGTGCCTGTGCTTAATCGTAATTTTGGGTACGTCTTTTTAAGGAGTCAGTTACCACATTGTGCGGTGGGACCCTGATGATCTGGACTTTGGACCACCTTATACTCTTAATAATATTGGGGTCAGTTAAGTGGGGCCTCTAATAATTCTGAATTCCAAATTGATGCCACTTTGTGCAGCTGGGTCTGACGGTCTGGGCTTATGACCACCTTATGCTATGTTAATTTTAATTGAGGTTCAAGTTAAGTTACACGAGACTCCTTGGTACTCCCTAAAGAGTTTAATATAAACCAATAGAATTAGATGATATCCATGTTAATGAGAGGTAACATGCTTTGTTGTTAGTGTCTTTGTTAGAATTAAGTGAGTTAGGGATTGGAGGACGTTAGGTTAGTTTGATAGTTAGGATGATGTAGTTGTTATGTCTGATTCTTTTATCGGTACCTATCCTAATTTTATTTGAATAATATTTTCCAATTTTTATTTTTGTATTTTATTTTGGCTTGCCTCTCTGTCCTCTTATGTTAAATTACATGTTTTTGTTGTTAATATTATTGTTGAAATGATATGTGGCAATTGGTGTCTTTAATATCAATTTTTTTTTAAATTTTTAGTTAGGTAAGTTGAGGTTTGAGGTTTGGCTTGCCTCGAAGTCATATCCATGAGTGGAGATTCTCCAGCCCAGGGGGGCTGAGATTGGATCGCCTTTGCGGCGCACCTGGGTCCCTAATGGTCCCGGCCTGCCAATCCCTTCCTCCCTGGGAAGGGCCCCTCCTCTCCCGCCTTAGGCTTTTGGGTTTGCCGTAGTATTTATTAAATTAATTTAGTTAGGGATCAGATAACATACATGTATGGTTGATTTGAGAGTTAAGATGTATGTTATGTCGGAATCTTTTACCGGTAAAGTTTATTTGATTCACATTTTCCAATTTTACTTTTTGTATTTTATTTTTGGCTTACCTCTCAGTCCCATTATGGGAGTAGGGTCTCTCTCGTTGAGGATAATAGGGCGAGGATTGGCTCGCCTTTGCGGCGCGCCACGGCACCCTAGCTTTCTAGCGGTCCTGACATACCGATCCCTTCCCCCCTTGTACGGCGCCTCTCCTCTCCCGCCTTAGACTGATCGGGTTTGCCAAAGTAATTTATTAGTTATTTTTTTTTATTATAACATACATGTTCTCTTTTAAATATGAACAGAGACAGCTCATTAATATGCGTAATTGTTTCGCTTCAAACGCAATATCGCACGTGGAAGTTAATCATCTGTATAATCAATTAAAAATTAAAGAATAATTACTGTCATTTAATCAGTTCATAAAGGAAACCAACACTGATGTCGGTAAAGTACCTTTCGTTAATTTAATTACACTGACTCGCTGGATTAAAATCACAGTGAGCCACTCGTGAGGATCTGGCTCGAGTAAACACAATGCAACAAAGTCTCTTAAAATACTGCTAATTGATCATACTGACTTTCTATTGTTTGACATGTTTTGATTTGCCAATAATTTGATCGCTTAGCTCAATATGCAGTCAAGCGGTAACACATTTACGTGTTATACAGAATGTAAATGTATACATGAAGAGGGGTAGAATCAAGTATTCAGTACGCCCGGAGGGCATGATTGGCCAAATAAAGGTAGATATAGTGATTAAAGCACGAAAATAAGGACTTGCCCGACTTTTTTAAAAATGCACTTGTCCCGGACTAGTGACTTGGAAAATTTTACTTGCCCGACATCAAAAATGAATAGTCCGGGACGTCTGGCTATGGGATTTGCTCAGCCCTGTATGCACAGGATTTTTATGTTATGAAATAATATATTAAACAAAAAAGGCCAATCACTGTTTATAGATATTTGAAAGACTTGATACTGCAATACCAGAATCAGTCACATGCACTGAAAGAAATCATTATGTGGATCATAGAGAAGCCAAACGATGAAAATGAACTGCAATTATATTCTCTGGTTAGTTGAAAATTGTATCTGCAAGACCACTCAATTGCAGCATATCACATGGCACAACATACAGTATCTTTCAAGGCACGGGAATCTAGCCAATCAAATTACAGCACACATCTATGTACAAATAAAGGTATTTAAAGACCAAGTGGCTACCTGTTATCAACAGGCACATGGAAGCAGGACCTGTCCATAAATGTGAATCCTACATGACCTATACCTGAATAATTGCAATATCACCTGTTATGTGACCTTGACCTCGACCATGACATGAATGAGTGCAAGAATTCCACTATGTACAAATAAAGGTATTCAAAGACCAAGTGGCTAGCTAAAGTGCTTCCTAAATGACCTTGACCTGAATAATTGGATGTTGTGTGACTTCGACCTTGAGCATGACATGGACGAGTGCAAGAATTCCACTATATGGAAGATGACAATATCAATGTGTTATTGACCCTGACCATGAATAACATCATTAATGGATGCAATAACGTTGCCGAGAAGGTCTCGATTACACGAGAAACTGTTGAATCACACCTTTTCAGTTATTCCTTCCAAATAAGGTGCCTTCTGAACCCTGCCCCACTCCCCCCATATAACACTTTCCTGGAAGTTGGACCCATCCATAAATTTTTATTCTATATGTACCGGAAACTTTAAGCCAAATCATTCTAAACCTAACACTAACACACTGGTATCTAAGCCTAACAGACCTATTCTAAAGCCCTACTAAGAGAGCAAAGTAGTCATCACAATTCGCAAACCCAAGTGCAAATGGTCAGAAAGAGACCAAATCATGCACCAGAGTTGTCTGCAAATATGAACGCAAAATAATGAATCAAACAAAACAAAAACATCAGTATCCAGTGTTCTCCTAATTTACTTGTAAGCTGTGCCTTGCCTCTACCTAAGTCCGGATTTCCTTACTGTAAATATAAATGTTTAATGGGTACTGCAGGCCCCTACCTATACCCCACCACACCCAACTTCCTCCCATAATGTTACCTCCACCCACAAGTAACCCTTACCCCCACTGTACCCACCCCCTTCCCTCTGTACCCTTTCAATGACCTATTCTCCAGGCACCTCATAATAAATCCCCAATTTTTATGTCCCTACAAAATTTCCTTAGAAGTAACACCCAGGCAGTTCCAATCATTGTAGGAAAAGTAAAAATGGAATGACCTTTTTAGGAAGTATGTAGCCATGTCTCCAGTATCTGTCCCAAAATGTCACAGTGATGCCATGCATTTAAATTCAAACGACTGTCTCTTGGGTTTCAGGTACAGGTCTGATGTATCAAAAGAGCCATGTGCAACGGAGTGCACTACAACAGGCCTGGTACTTGCAGCTGGCACAATAGGCTATATACATGAGAGAATTCAATTGTGGCTGTCATAAATATAGGGTTTCACTCCAATGGGGAGCTAAGGACATGGCAAAGAGAAAATCAGCAGCTAATGGAAGTGCTATCTCAGGGAAAATCAGTAAACAATAGAGAAACAAATCTAATTTTTGACTTGACTTTCCCTCCTGGTAAATCTTCAACCTCTTGCTGCATCTAAATGATGCACAGTATAAAAACCAATCAGCAGTGCCTGCTATAATATGCATGCTGGCTGACCCGGTCACCAATGCTTTACACCTGTTAAATTTTGCCTTGATAAAAGATCTGAATCCATGCCAAAATGTTAACATTTAAAACCTGTGCTTCAATAATAAACCATAATAATTGCATATGACATGTTTTATTTAATAGCCAAAGTGCAGAGACATTTCTCTTGTTTAATTTGAATTTTGAACTGTGCACCATTAACTTGTATCATCTCTGAGTGTATAGTTGCAGCTTTTATAGACTCTGGTGAGATAGCCCTAACTAGTCCTAACCAATTTGGAATAGCCATCACTTTGAATATGACCTACAAATATTGCCATATCTAGCAGACCTACTATTCACAAGTGTAGCTGTCCACTCTGGGTCAACAGTTACAGGTAGTACAGTCTACTGTTACTTATGGTAGCAGGCGTAGCCCGACCTGACCAAAAAAAAAAAGCATCAATGAAAATGTGAAAAAGCATCAATGCAAATGTGAACAATAGGTCATGTCACATCAGTTGTACCAGTAAATACCCTGAAATATATTAGTCATTTACCTTGACCTTTAATCTCTTTGACCCCAAAATCAATAGCCTTTTTCCTTACCCTAAGTGCAAGCCATGCAACGTTTGGATCAGGTATGTCATGTACAAGTAATGTTGTTGTGTGCAAATCACATTAGTAAGAAATGGACTTACAGATGGATAGATGAACAGATGGATAGACATCAGAATACATTGCCATATCTAGCACACCTACTTACAAAATACATATAAATATACAAATAAATAAGCACCCCACCATACTGCCTTCCAGAAATGTACCTCCACCCACAAGTAACCTTTACCCCCAATTTACCCCAAATCCCCAATTTGCATGTCCTTACATTAACCCTAAAATTAACACCCCAGGCAGTCCCAAATGCCAAATGTGTAATGGGTACTGCAATCCCCTAATACCCACCTATAACACCACCCTCTGCCCCCCAAAACATTCCTTCCATCCAGGAGTAACCGTTATCCCCATTTTACCCCAAATCCCCAATTTTTATGTCCCTACATTAGCCTTAACATTAACACCCCGGGAAGTCCAAAATGCCAAATGTTTAATGGGTACTGCAATCCCCTAGTACACGCCTATAACACCACCCTCCACCCAGGAGTAACCTTTGTCCCATTTTACCCAAAATCCCCAATTTTTATGTCCTTACATTAACCTTAAAATTAACACCCCGGGCAGTCCCAAATGCCAAATGTTCAATGGGTACTGCAATCCCTAGTACCCGCGAATAACACAACCCTCTGCCCCCCGAAAACATTCCCTGACAGCCTGGCATGGGATGGGACAGGACGGGACAAGGCAAGACACACAAGACTGATGTAACACACCAACAAATGCATACACACAAGCACAGACAACAGGGTACGGCACAGGACGGGACAAGACCAAACAAGACACACAAGACATGTAACACACAAACAAATGCATACACACAAGCAGACAACAATGTACGGCACAGGACGAGACAAGACAAGACAAGACACACGAGACATGTAACACAAACAAATGCATACACACAAGCAAAGATAACAGGGTACGGCACAGGATGGGACAAGACAAGACACACAAGACATGTAAAACCAACAAATGCATACATACAAGCACAGACAACAGGGTATGGCACCGGAGGAAACAAGACAAGACAAGACATGTAACACACCAACAAATGCATACACACAATCGCAGACAACAGGGCACAGCAGAGGACGGGACAAGACAAGACAAGACACACAAGACACACAAGACATGTAACACACCAACAAATGCATACACACAAGCACAGACAACAGGGTACGGCACAGGACGGGACAAGACACACAAGACATGTAACACACCAACAAATGCATACACACAAGCACAGACAACAGGGTACGGCACAGGACGGGACAAGACAAGACAAGACATACAAGACATGTAACACACAAGCAAATGCATACACACAAGCAGACAACAATGTACGGAACAGGACGGGACAAGACAAGACAAGACACACAAGACTTTTGACACACCAACAAATGCATACACACAAGCACAGACAACAGGGTACGGAACAGGACGGGACAAGACAATACAATGAACAGGACAAGAGACAAGACAATGGACACGACAAGATACAAGACAATGGACACGACAAGATCCAAGACAAGACGGGACATGACAAGAGACAAGACAAGACAATGAACAGGACAAGAGACAAGACAATGGACATGACAAGATACAAGAGGCAAGAGAAGACGAGGAACAGGACAAGAGACAAAAACAAGACACGGGATGGGACAAGAGACAAGACAAAAACAATACACAGGGGAAGACAAGATACATGACAAGACAAGAAACAGAACAAAACAAGACACACAAGACATGTAACACACCAACAAAAGCATGCACACAAGCACAAACAGGGTACGGAACAGGACGGGACAAGACAAGACAAGACACACAAGACATGTAACACACCAACAAATGCATACACACAAGCACAGACAACAGGGTACGGCACAGGATGGGACGAGACAAGACACACAAGACATCTAAAACCAACAAATGCATACACACAAGCACAGACAACAGGGTACGGCACAGGATGAGACAAGACAAGACAAGACACACAAGATATGTAACACACCAACAAATGCATACACACAATCACAGACAACAGGGTACAGCATAGGATGGTACAAGACAAGACAAGACACACAAGACATGTAACACACCAACAAATGCATACACACAAGCACAGACAACAGGGTACGGCACAGGACGGGACAAGGCAAGACAAGACACACAAGACATGTAACACACCAACAAATGCATACACACAAGCACAGACAACAGGGTACGGCACAGGACGGAACAAGACAAGACACACACACGACTGATGTAACACACCAACATATGCATACACACAAGCATACACACAGGGACATATCTCCATACAGGCAGACATACATACCCAAGGTCCACAGCCTGGAAGAAAGAGCTTTGATGAGGCACCAGAAATACCTCTTCTTCCCCACTGAAATCTCCCTCTACATCAGCAACCATCCCTGACGATGGTCCCACTGTCTGGACTGTGAAGTCCAGATTGGTACCTAAAATCGCTAGGTCAGACAGTTCAAAACCAGCTGATGCTTCGGATGCACTTTCTGCTTCCGGCTCCAGAGTCACAGTAAGTGGATCATCCAGAATCACCTCTGAGACAGGGGAGGGGTCTGACAGGGGGTCAGGGAGATCCAGCAATGGGAGGACATCGACCACAGTCTCTGCATCCCTTGCCAGTTCTGGAGTCTGCATCTGAAAAACATTGCAAAAGTTTATTAGCACAAGGAGATGTAGAGCCACTCAGCTGTTGGTTACTAATGATAGTATCAGAACAAAAAGCAGAGACATGATCAGAGTTTCTGATGCCATGTTTGCAATGTGAACAAAGTCCTTATGCACAACTGTAAGATCAATATTGGGTCTTATTCCGATGGGCACAAGTTAGACAGGTGTCTGTTATATAAAAGGACATTAATAAAAGAATTTTTACTGGGGATTAACAAATGTTTCATTTTTAACATGCGTTTGTTATATTGAGGTGTCTGCTATGGCATGTTGCACTGTAGTTACATTGTCCACATGCAAAATTAAATGTCCCTTTGTGAATGAAAACAAGTTTCTATTTGATCTAATAATCCTGTACTCTTGTAATGTTCATTTCTTTATTCTCTTTGGGTAAATCCCAGTTTTTGGCCTTTTTGCAGCTTTTACATGTTATATCAGCATAGAAGCCACAGTTGTGGCCTAAAATACAATCTTGATGTCCAGAAACATATGGGGGTGCATGCTGTAGGTGTTTCCCAGTTTCAGTTCTTTTCGAAAATTACATTTTTTTCCAACACCTGTGAATACACCCCCAAAATGGCTTTTATTTACCGTTATGCTGTTGCACTAAAAAATATTTCATTTTTCAACAAAGAATATTATTATTTCCTTATATTAGCAGAAGTGTTGTCAGTATTCTTACAGAAAATTTCATCACAAAAATTTTAATGTATTTGTCGAAAGTAAAGGTAGAAAATTGGTGGATATATCAATAAAAATGTGGAACCTATACTTTGTTATGCTTTTTTATATTCTTGTTACCCTCTTCTAGTTATGTCTGTAATTATTAGGAAAGATTTCATATTATTTTACTGAATTTCATATATAAAAGTTAAACTATAGTTATAAATGCTGCAGAAACCAAAAGAAATGTCAGCTTCGAGTCTTCATTTTTTTTTTTACTGAGTATCCACTGAAATAAAACCTGGTGCAGACAAATGTGTAGAGTCCGTAACCACTCAGTTTTCCTATTTTGAAGACACTCACAACAGTTTTATTAATTTTGGTTACACATACTGTGGGTATGGTTTCAAAAATATACAAGTCATGGATATATTTTTCATTAGAAATTTCCTGATGGACAAAACGTGGTTACGGACACTACAAAAAACTGTAGTGTCCGTAACCTGAAAATATATGTAATAGTTCTGGAGCCATTTTTCAAAACTTTAACCATATCAAACTAAAACTTTCCATATCATTAGTATTGCATCATCTTTGGCTGAAAATATTCCATGTTACAGGATGATGCAACAATTTCCTTATGCAATATTGCATCATTAATTGTTTGTCTGCAAAAAAGAAAAATAAGTCCTTTGTATTTGCATCCAAGTAGTATATTCCAGCAGCCTTGGCTTCAACCGAGTCACTTGGAAGCATGGAGGGATTCCTCAACATCATTACCGACAAGAAATTATGTCAAAGTTGAAATAATGGTAAGTATGAAAGTGAAATACTCTACCAATATTTTCTGTAGAGTCCATAACCTATATTAGGCAAATGAGATATCAATGTTTTATGTCATTACATGTATTATGCTCGAATACAGCACTTTCTGTGTTAAAATGTCCTTTATCATACCTATCTTAAATACTTAAGTCAATACTTTTTGCTAAATTAAATTTTGTTTGATTATTGAATTAAAAATAGCGAAATTTAATGCAAAGTTAGAATAAAAGTAATTATGTCCTATTTTTCCCCATTTAGTACACTTTCAATCTTTCCTTCAGAATAATATATGACTGTTTTCAATATATGCACAAACTAACTGACACTAAAGGGTTTCAAATATGTGTACATATCGATGATGTTAATATGATAAAAAAAGGTTACGGACACTACGCATTGTAAACATGTATGTTTTAAATGTTCATACTATAATACACATATGTATTAAATGCATACTGACATAAAAGCCCTACCTAAACAAGATTTCTTTTCTGCAAAAGGGTTTTGATGAGTAAAATGTTTTAATTCCTATAAATCTTGAGAAGTCTATTAAAAAGCTTGACATTGTTGGTATTATATTAATAAGTAGACACAAATATTTGCAAATGAAAGTGCAAGTAATAACCTCTTGGTTACACATGACACAGGTTAATGATATTAATAACTGGTAATGCAGAAGCACTATGTTAAGGCACAACTTCAGTTTGATAATGATACAGATTTCTAATTCAGGTTTTTCTTTTTCCTCAACAGTATCCAATATGGATTTAAGATCATCCAAACTATCTGGAAACCATGGAGCTGGTAGACATGTCGAGAGGGAAAAAAACAGAAACAGATGATGTAATGAAAAGAAGAAAAAATGCCCTCAAAGTGAAAGCCTGGAGGGCAAAACAAAAGTTAGACAAATCCAGAGATGAAGAATTGAAGGAAAGGGTCAGAGAATGAAAGAAAAGAGCAAGGCAAGAAGAAAAAGAAACGGTCAAGTCCTGTCCAGAGAAGCTACAATTACTTAAACAGCGAAAACGCAATGAAATGCAACGGTACAGAGAAAAGGTCAAAAACAAGAAAACATTATTGCAGGGCAACAAGAAGTCTGCAGACAGAACAAACAATACCCAGAAGAACAGCTGAAAACTAAGAGACAGACATCACTTCTGGAAAAGAAAACAGCTGTTCAAAGAACCCAAATATGGAGATTGAGAGTCCAACTGAAAGGAAGTGAGCAGGGTTCATCAAAAAACTCAGAACTAGATCTTCCCAGTTCGTCACAGCAAGATGGGAATATCTTTTCTTCCAGATATTCCAAATACAGAAGTCTGAGGAAAGTGAAATCAGCTCTTCCAAAAACTCCAAAGAGAAAATCTGAAGCATTAAAACATTTGATTAACTCTCCATCTACCTCAAAGATTCTCACACAACAGAATATTATTGCAAGTCCAGAATGCAGAAGAAAAATTGAAGTAGCAGACACAATACTTAAAAGAATTCAGGAAAGTCTAACTGAAGTGAAAGAGCCAAAGCAAAAGAGAGAGACAAAAGGAATGCATATAACATCATTCGTGGAGCTGTAATTAAGAGGGGCCCCTTTGGGACAAACACAGTGCTAAAGAAACACCTCAATTTGTTTGCATATATTCATTAAACACTTAATTTCATAAGTTTAGCATTATACTGATAGCTTGTCGCTATAATTTGATATGAAAGGTTCATAATTTCAGTATTGCAAGACTGTTAATGGGCTCTAGTTAATAACAAATGTACCAATCTTCCAAGATTTCATTAGCTTTTTCAATTTCTGTTTAATGATAAAGGAATGAAAGAGATTATTTAAGCAGAACATGTCAAAATAAGTTTATTCATTTCGTGATTTATGTAGTGTCCGTAACTGTTTGGACCTTTGTCTGGTACATTAATTTAATTTTTTTCATATGCAGTTCTGGAACTAGAACATGTGGTTGATTATTGCCTATAGGTTCAAACAACAATATATAAGCAATATTTTCCATTTCCCTTGACCTTGTTAGTATATTCTGATAAAGTTATGCTCCGTTAAAATAGTGTTTCAGCAGGTGTTGAAGAGAGAGTAAGGTTTTATTCGCCTATGACCTATCTAGTCACATAAAAGTTATTATTTTTGTTTGTTTATGAGTTCAAGTTTGTTATATTACAAAAAATTAAATTTTCAAGTGAAAACCATGACTGACTTTGCTTGTTATATTCATCCTGTGGTGTCCGTAACCAGAACCTACTCTACCTCCAGCAAACAATAAAAAATAAACTTGCCATTTTCTCTTCAATAAACCATTAAATTTTCAGAGGTTCAAAGTGTTGAACTTCCAAAATCAAGTTGTTTCAACAGAATTCTGTGAAGTTGAAATTTGACCCCCATGTGCAACACATCTGGGCCAAATACTGTGTGATTTACCCGTCTTGTCTATTCTCATTTATTTGCGCATTTATATATTTTGTAATTCCCCTATTTGTCTCTTTTCTTGTACATTCATTTATTATTTTGTTAATTCATTCATTTGTTCACATATTTACTCTCTGACTCTGCTCCTATTTGTATTTGTTTGTACAGTCCTTCCAGTACAGAAAAATCTCGCCTATTCACAAGAGCTGCCCATAAGCTGCACATGAGAAACTTGTTAGCAATGCATGTAAATTGGGTAGATTTTGCAAGCTCATTTGTGCAGTTTGTTAGATCTTGTGAGCCATTGAAAAACTAACCAAATTTTCTCGTGCAGATTTTGCTCAGGTGAGAATTTGAATGTTCACATCAGAAAGTATAACTTAGAAAACATTTTTTCACCATTACATCGGACTATGTTTTAAAATAGGGCAGAGTTCTAATTTCTCATGCCAGTTATCTTTTTTAAAGGATAACCAGCAAAATTGCCAACTGAATTAGATCATTATTGGAAGTCTAAGTAAAATTAATCAGAAAAACTCAACTGTCCACAAAACCCGAGACTGTAATGACAACACACATTAGACTCGGGTACAATCTTAACACCATGATAATTGAAACTTCATTCATGCAAAAATATTTGCATGAACTTCATTAAAACTATATATTGCATGAAACTTCTAAATTTCAGTTGTTGTTGAGGGGTTTATTTAATTTAACAATCCTAAGTTATCGGAAACATTAAAGCAATTTCTTGATCATCAAATATTTAAGACTAGTAAATGTAATTCTTTGATTGTTTAACTATATATTTTGAATAAAAGTTGTAAAATCTTTACATACAAAAGCTTGTGAAACCCATGTTTGCTAGTCACTGGAAAAAACTTGAATGCCAAACAGCTTCAGCTAGTTAGATGTACAATAGGTATCTTGGTACCATGTAAATAATGTAGAACTACATGAAACAGGGGGGTGGGGGTGGATGTTCATGTCCATTCTTATGTATTCATTCAATTTTTAAATGCCAATAGCATTCTTTTATATTGGTTTGGGATGATTTTGTACCAGTAATTCTTTAAGGAAAAGGAAAGGATAGTTCTCATGTTTAATCAATATAAGTAAAACTTCATGCTGATTTAAAATTAGATAGTGGAGAGGTCACATGTACTCTCACTTAAAATCTAATGTTGTATCCATGTTTCATCTACGTTGGATTTTTAAAACTTTTAAATAACATTCTTGATTATTGACTTGGGGATGATTTTGTAACAGTAATTCTTCAAGGAAAAATTAAAGATAGTTGCACGTTTAATCAATATGAGTAAAACTTCACGCCGATTTCAAATTGGATATCGGAGATGTCACACACACCCTATTTAAAATCTCACAATTTTGCGTCCATGTTTCATCTTCATCTGATTTTTTAAAATTTAAATAACATTCTTTATCATTGGTTCTGGGATGATTTCATACAACTAATTATATTGGGTGGGGTGGGGGTGGAAGATAATGTTTACTTGATACGTGTAACATCCCGTTAATATAATATTTGATAGCTGCAGTGTAACCTGTACCAAATTCTACAGTAACACATTTTTTGTGTCATTTGTTATGTCTAGTGGTTTGAAATGAGCAAACCTTTTATTAAAAGGTATTAGTACACAGATATGAAAAAAAAATCAGAATTCACTTATTATAATATGTAATACAATGGTTTTTTTTGCAAAAAACTTTATGATGAAATATGATGCAACTGCTCAACAAATATGTAACAAGGACAACAAAAACTCGCATCTTTCTTGCATCTCACTGAATAATTTCTTGTTCATTATTATGTACCCCATAGATCGACTAAATGACAAATTATGGAAATGATAGCTGGTTAGAACAAGTACACTTACAGTCATGTGCAAAGATGTTGGTCTTTGTGTAGATGGACAAATAAGTTGTGTAATCAGGGTTCTAAATATTGGGATGCACACATGCATTACTTTGATTCTCTCCACAAGGTATGTTCTGCTTAGGTGTTTAAAGTTGTAGAGATAGATTAGAGTCTATACTATGTATGATTCAAAGTAATTTGGACAGGATTAAAGATGTTAATTGATTATGATTGGATTACTCAAGAGCTGAAGTGGCATAAAACTGGGTCAGTTCGACTTCAGTGTTTAAAGTTCGTCAAGATGTCTAAGCGTGCATTATCTCCCAATGCCAAAATACAAAAACTGAAGCAACTGAATTATCACATGAAATTCAGTGATGGATAGAAATGGGAATTTCAGTGGATGGAATAAAGTTCAAAGGGACATGAACATGTATTCTGCTCTTCCTGTTAAGCTGATTTTAAAATCTGTTATGGTGGCAAGAAAGACATGTGTGATGCAGAAACCCCATCACATAAAAGCATATTAACTGAGACAACAAATATGCCATCACTTTAATCCATGTTTGCAGATTCTGCATCAAATGTGGACAAAGTTGCATGTGCTGAGACACTATTTGCCAACTTTATAGCCAAACACAACCTCCCGTTTCTGGTAGCAGATCATTTTCAGATCTAGTCAAAATAATGTTCCCGGACTTTGAAATTGCACAAAAGTTCTCATGCAAACAGACAAAAACTACTCGTATTATGACCCAGGCTTTAGGTCTTCATTGGGATGAGAAAGTCACAGACATGTGCCGCAATGAAAAATTCACCATTCTCAATGACGAGTTAAATGATCAAGGGGTTAATAACATGCTGACAGTCTGAGTTCGTGTAAACAGGATATCCACAAGATTCCTTGGAATACCAACATGTAACATTGAATCAGGAGAACTCAATATTCAAGTTTAAAACTTTTTAATTGTTCATAAGAAATCATGATCACAACTGTATTATAATTATAATAATAATAATACATGCAATATGAATAATATGAATATTATGGATACAGTACAGGAATCCATAATGCCTTGGCTTGAATGAGGATTTTGTCTTCGTTTGTAATGCTAGTTAAGTGATAATCATTTTTGGGATTTCATTGTTGTTGTTAAAGGATGGTGATTGTGATGATAATGATGACAACAAAGGCATCTCAAAATTAGGCTTAAAGTCACAAAGGGTGTGATGGTATAATGCATGCATCAGTGCTTCATGTGGACAAAAATCTTAGACATTAAAACAACATTAGATGCTTGGGAGTGCAATCAATACTCGCTAATCTGATTAGGTAGGTCGTCTTTTCTCCCATGATCAATATTGATAATTATTAGCTATTGATGGGTGAACAATGAAACAATATTATTAGTCTGCACTACTAATTGGAAATTAAAAGCAGTGATGGGTACCATTGAAGGAAAATTTCACCCCAGTGCATATTTGCCATATTCCCAGACAGTGTTGGGGTTTTTTTGAGATTCAAAAAGTGTGTTTTTAGGTCCCAAGGGGGGTCAGTGCGCGTGACCCCCCAAAGCGACGTCGTCCAAATGAGAATAAGCTATCTTTTGAAATAAGCCTATAGCAAATGACTGGAAATTCAAATCTGAATAATAGAAAATACCATGTGTTTTCTCTGAAGCAGTTAATATACTTAAAAAAAAATTTAAAAAAATAAAAAAAATGGTAGACTTAGCATTGTCAAATAACGTCACCACAAACATGGTCACAACTTCACAGACATTAAATACAAAAATACACCAAGTTACTGTCTTTAAAATCCATTTGACAGTGGAATGTATTTTTAATTACATGCAGTCTATGCTTGTTTCAATATTTATGTAGTTAGTTTGACGGTAAAGTAAGTGTCATCTGTGTTCACAAATATGCCTACACTTTTCCATCGCAAATGAGCATCCATGCACGTCCAAGTTGGCGCAAGCAATGGCTAGAGTCGCTAAAAGTGATAAAACCTGTAAGGTGGCAATGAATATCCATTTCAAAACAATTAATTGTCAATGAAAACAGTCAAGGTTTCGAGGTTAAAGTCACAACTGCGGTAGTGAAGATTTAATTTATTCTCCGGCTGAATTAATGAAAAGAGGTGCTAATTTATGCAAATACACAATTTGTCATTTTATTAATGATTTAACACTTTTATATTATCAAAATTCCATGATGCAGTTCATTTCAGGTTAACCAGATATTCAAACATGTTATGTTTTCATGATTTACTTAATCACATGATAAAATGTTTATTGCAATCATGTAAATGTCCAAGGAAAATATGAAAAAGTTAAGGTGGCAAAACTGTCGAAGCAAATAAGATTATCTTTTTTTTTTTTTTTTATTTTAAGCACTTGAAGTGCATTATGTACTACAATTTTCCTTTGTCCCTTTACAATGTTGTGTATCCCCCAAATCTGGAGGGTGAGGGGACACAGTTTCCCCTGACCTTTGGATTCAAGTTGCAACACTGCAGTAGAGATTGAATGGTGCTGTTATTCAACCTACCGAAATAATCAAGTTTTGAATTTTATATATGGAGTAAAAATCCGACTTCAAAGAAACGTTGCCACTAATCACAAACTTTAATAAAGATGGCTTCAACATTTCTCATTCAATACAGTCAGTGATGTGTAATAACATTTGTTTTTCAACACGCATCTGTTTAATTGGGTTTTTCCACTTAGTGCACTTTACCTATGCAAATTAGCCTAATGGGCTCTCCCTTGGCAGTGCTCAAAGGATTTGACACGACACATCACCCTTGCTATTGTAAGCCAATGCAGTAAATATCTGAAAGGTGTCTGTTTATCTCTGACCACCTTACCTTTTAATTGTCTTTAAAACAGCTGTATAGGCTGCCAAGTTTTACATGAGCTCTGAGCACGACTGTTTACTGTTTATACATACAACAGATTACGGGCATATATCAATGTGGTCAAGAAATGTAAAAAAAAAAAAAAAATTATGGGAATTTTTTTTTTTTTTCGCAAGATTGCTGAAAATCGTGTTTTTCTAAACACGACCGTGTCAGGGGGTATGGGAGTCCAAAATCGTGTTTTTCGCGTGACACGTTGTGTTATGGCATGTATGCCAGTGGTTGTTTTTTTAAACTGTTTCAGTGAAATTCCGAGAGAATTATATTGATAGAAGTAATTTCTGGATTTAAATCTTGTGGACATGTAATATTTCTTACAAATCTCAACTGCAGCATAAAAAACAAGAGTTTTTTAGAAAGTTCTTCTGTTTTGCATTTTGTATTGCAGTGGTGAAGCTGTCTGAGAAGTTAATGATATTAACCCAGAATGAGAAAGCTGCACTAGTCTGGAATAAGAAATTCGGGACTACATTCTGACTCCCAAAGAAGAACTTCCCAAATCGACCCAGACAGTACCAATCTGGAGCAGTTTTGGCAGACAGTCAGCAATCTGAAACTACCCACAAGCAGGAAACAATTTAAGCCTCTTGCTGGACTTGGTAGAGTTGTATTGACATTGCCACATTCTAATGCAGGCAATGAAAGGACATTTTCCATTCCGAGGAAAATTCAGATTGACTTTAGAGGAAATCTGAATCCAGTGACAGTTCATCATCTTTTAAGTTTCAAACTGATGATCTTTCGTTTGGATAACCATCTCCATACCTGTCAACCTGTACAGGAATCCCGTAATTTGTATGTTTTATGGGGTGGTTTTACAGTGTATTGCTGTACAACCATTTTGTACAGTTTTTATATTTTTAAAAAAAATCTCAGCAAGTCCTTATTTTCGTGCTTTAATTACTACATCTACATTTTATTGGCCATTCACGCCGTCTGGGCCTAGTGAATATTTGATTCTTCCACTCTCCATGTATACATTTATATCCTGTATAACACCTACAGGTGCTCAGTGATAACTATCGCGTAAGTGTACATTCTGTTACCACTTGACTGCATACTGGGCTAAGCGACCAAATTATCGTCAAATCAAAACACCTCAAACAAAACAAAGCCGGTATGATTAATTAACAGTGTTTTAAGCGGCTTTGTTGCACTGTGTTCACTCAAACCAGATCCTCACAAGTGGCTCACTTTGATTTTAATCCAGCGAGTCAGGTAATTAAATTAATAAAAGGTATACTTTACCAACATCAGTGTTGGTTTCCTTATGAACTGATTAAATGAAAGTAATGATTCTTTCATTTTTAATTGATTATGCAGACGATCAACTTTCACGTGCGATAGTGCGTTTGAAGCGAAACAATTATGCTAATTAATGAACTCTGTTCGTATTTAAAAGAGAAAATGTTTATGATCACTTTAGAAATAGTTGTCAAGCAAGCTGATATTTACTATGTGTATAAAATGAGTTTCACAAGGAAGGTAATAGGGATGATTTGAAGAAGTAAAAATCTTGTGAAAGTGGAGGGATATAACTTAAGACTGCTACTGAGTGTGAGAATTCCTTAAACTAAGAGAGTGTAAAAATTCTAATAAACATTTCACCAAATGGACCAGAGCTTGAGGACTTTAACTCAGACACAGCTATCAACTGCTGGCTTAGTGCTGGTGCAGGTGGCAGACATGTACATTGACATTTTTTCAAAATCCAGCAGCTAAAACATATTTACATGTACCTGAAGTAGCCAAACTTACATCAACAACTGTTTTAGAAAAATGAAATTCTTTTAAGAAATAATTATGTTGTATATTAATTCATTTGTTCTTTCTATGGATTAAGTACATACATCTCATCAAATCTCAGCAAGTGATTACCATTTTGGGACAAGTGAAAAATAAGGTGGGACAAGTGAAAAGTAACGTGGGACAAGTGCATTTTCTGAAACCACTTCTCCTGGACAAGTGAATGAAAAAAAAAATTTGATTAGCCCTGTCTTTGGCATAAGGTTTTTCTGGTCTTTGCAAGTTTTTTTTGGTCTGGTGTACAGGTTTTTGTCTCGGGAAGGTTGACAGGTATGCATCTGATGTATTTCACAATCATTGTTAAAAAGCAAAAATGGTATGCTGTTACATCTGCAGCATATTAATGGCTACAGTTTCCATATCCTGACCTATATGTTAAATATAAGAACCGAGATTTGTTCTTTGCATCCTCTATAATTACACAATCACAATATCATTTGGATATTTTTCAATGAAATGTTGAAATTGTTTGAAAATTATCTCATTTGGTGTCTGTGTCTTGTGTTACATCTTTTGTTCACCCCAAAAAAATATTTTGTTTTACACAATACACATAAGGAACTATCTCCTTTCATACAGAAATAAATATCAGGTGTTTTATAATTATGTAACCTGGACAAGTTATAATAACTCCAAAAAAAATTAAAAAGTGAGTCTGAGATGTAAGACAAATTTTATGACATCAAATTCTGTACCATTTATCTATTCATTATATTTGAAAAATATGTCAATTTTAAAAAGTGATATATTCTATTCAGTTCTAATGTTTTGTATTCCCAAAGATAAATTCAAGGAATTTGGGAACAAAACAAGGAGTCTGTGAAGAAATTGAAGGACTTCTCAAAGATAAAACCATTTTTAAAATTCAAGTTCAAGGCAACCCATCAAAATCACAGATTTTTCAAAGTTGTACGAACAATGTGTAACAATGATCAAAACTACCAAAAAAGCATATCTGCACCCATTCCCAGTAACTCATTTTTAAAGTCATCAAAACCAGCCTGTTGTACTGATTTAAAATGATATATAAATTGGCACAGGACTTGCCTGAAAATATGTACAAATGTCGATAGGGCCGTTTTTACAATAAACTACCAACACTGGAAATAAAGGCAACATTAATATTAATTTTATGAGGAAACATCAATACAATGAACAAGTTTTTGGCAAGTAATTTTCCATAATGGTTTCTATACTGGACAACAGAACCATAGGTTATGTTTTTAGATCTTAAGACCTGTGTGCATTAAAAGTTCTGACCTTTAAAACAAGGACATAAAAGTATTTTATTTTCTCTCTTCAACTTGCACCGAGAGGATAAATGCCATGGACATGATTTTTAAGGCTAAATATTTCCTCAGGACGCTGTTAAGAACAGCATGGGTACTGTCACGACTTTCTTTACATTACAATGAATATATTTTCAACACCATTTCAGGTGAAATACATACCTCAGCAACTCTCCTCCGTGCCATGGATCTTGTCACTACCGTACTGCACACACCGCTGTGGCAGCGATAGTAATTCCTCAAGGGAATAACCATTGCTGCAACAACACCAATTTCTATCTAAATATTCTTAAAAGCTATGGGGGATTTCAGGCACTGCTCAAAATATTACTGAAAAAGAAAAAAATACAAACTAGTACAGCAATATTGCATTTAGAACTATTTGAGAAGGATGAAGAATGAGAGAAAGAAAAATTATATTATACAATTACATACTCTTGGCCATACACCTGGTTACAACCTGATGCCTCTGCGGCAGCAACAGTAGTTCCTCAAGGGAAATAACCATTGCTACCACTACACCTACATAAATACTCTCAAAGCACAATATTATATAATTATAAACTTTTATTTAGGTGAATATCAAGGTTTATGAAAAAGTAAACATCATACTGACTGATGTGAAGCACCGAGATTAATACGATACGTTCACTTGTTCCTTAAACTTCATCTTCATCAAAACAAAGTTCTGCAATAATGTTTTATTACACGATAGAGAAAAAATGAAAAAATCTGCTTTAAAATTCTAGATATGCCATTTCAACTGCACAACGCTAAGAACATAATATTGTGACATCACATTTAAGCCAATAATATCATGATCAAGTGACAAGAATAACTGAGGCCCCGGGTGTCCAAGTGGTCTAAGGCGCTTGACTTTTCAGATCACTGACATCTCCCCTCTGTCCACGTGGAGATGTGAGAAAGCTTGTCAGTAGCTTCCCATTGGTAACTGGTTCTTCCCTGGGTTTTCCCCAGGTTCTTCCTCCACCAGATATATAATGGCCGTGAAATATGGCCTATTGTGCTGAAAAATGGTGTCGAAACCACAAAACCAAACCAAGAATAACTATGCACCATCAGGAAATATAAAATCATGTGATGTTGTGTCATCCAATGAAAAACCATCGCTCACAGGTATCATGAGTTATTGTCATTGTTTTTGATGTTATTGTCATCATTATCAAAAACAACACATGGTGCCTTTAAACACTCACCTGCAAACAGCAGTATAATGCTTGTGACACATTTATACACTGACTGCCACTACAACAACAACAACAAACAAAGAAAACAAATACAAGTCATACAAGTTCAAAATTTTGTAAAAAGCAGAAAATTTGCTTTAGAGGCATCAATTAACCCATCCAGATATACCTTCCTTGTACATGCCATAAGACGTTATCATGCAAAAAAAATTCTTTACTCCCAAACCCCTTAGAAAAAAAAGATTTTCAGTAATGTTAGCAACAACAAAACAAAGAAAGAAGGATTTGGTTTGGTTGTGTGAGATTTAACGCCATTTTTCAGCACATAATAGGCTACACCTGGCGGCCAGTATATTTGGTGGCGGAAGAACTTGGGAAGACCCCAGGAACAACAACCGATCCATGGGAAGCTATTGGCAAGCATTCGCATATACCCACATTGGTCGAATCGAGACAAACTTGCGTGGACAGAGGTGAGATGTGAGAGTGACATGTAAAGGCCACCAAGGGCCCCAATAAGAGAGAGATCGAGACTATCTTAACCACCATGATATATGCCTGTAACCTGTAGTATACATAAATAGTCAACAGTCTTGCTTAGAGCTCAGTAAAACTATCTTCAGCTATTTTCATGGAGGCAATTAAAAGGCAAGTGGTCAGAGATGAACAGCCACCGTTTCACAAGATTACTTAATTGGCTGATAATAGCTATGGTGATATTGTATTCAGTCCTTTGAACACTGCTGTGGGAGAACTCATTACGATAATTTGCTAATTTGCATAGCTAAAGTACACTAAGTGGAACAACCCAATTTGTTTGAAGTCCAGTAAATCAAAGAGATGTGTGTTGAATAACAAGTTTTTACACATCATTGCCTTGAATGAGAATGTTTAAACCATCTTTATTAAATATTTTTGGCAAGTTCATGATCAAAGGCAACATTTCATTGAAGTCAGAGTTTATTACTGTGATTCAGGGAAGGAAACCCCATTTGTGAAGCAAGAATAGCCCAGCAAAACTATATTTCAGAACTCCTGGTTGACAAAGTTTGACTTTGTGAAGTGCAGCAGGAAGAAAGCATCTTATTCTTTACAAATATTGCAAACACCATATCGACATTAGCCATTCTGCTTTGCACATACTGCAAACACCATATCGGCATTAGCCATTCTGCTTTGCACATACTGCAAACACCATATAGACATTGGTCATTTTGAAATGTATGACATCCGTCCACATAGCAACTACAACTAACATTGGGACAATGCATGAATATACAGCTCAATCCCAAAGCAAGTTACAGGTTTAAACAATCAGCAGATGCCACAAGAATTTAAGTACTTTGCTGCAAATTTGTTCCAGAGCACGATCTGTTTGTTTTCAGTTGCAAATCATTTTTCAGACCTGTTTATGGAAATGTTCCTGGATAGCAATATTGCTAGCAAATGCAGTTGTAAAAGGTCAAAAGAAATGAATATCATAAATAATGAAATTGCACCAATGTTGGACAATCAAGTAACTGAGTTATGCCAAAATAACAAATACTCAGTCCTGATTGATGAATCTAAAGACAATGGAGGTGACAAGACCATCGCTATTTTTGACCCCGGTGTATGACCATGCCATGAATAAAGTTTGTCATCTACCTTCAGGAAAACCAAGATATGATAATCTAACTTGGGTGGCCACTGCATGTTTGACACTGCACCACAACTGTGCAGATGCAGAAATATCATTTTCTATGCTGAGAAAAATTCAACAAGATCTTTGGGGAAGTTTTAATAACAGTCCCATAGTCTTTATTGAGATGAACACAAATGCCACTTGCATTACCTTCAAACCCACAACTGAACTACCAAGAGCACCAAAGACTGCCTTTATTCCACAATGCAATGGATGTTAAAGACAGAAACTTTGTGTATTTTCTTATTTAATGTCTGTGTGGTTGTGATTATACGAGTGTGTTTCCATACATGTGTGTGTGTGTGGTGACGACATTTGACAATGTGAAGTCTACCAACTATTTTTTTGTTTGCATGTGTATTAACTGATTTGAAGAAAACCAATGTTATTTTCTTTTATTTCAAATTTGAATTTCAGTCATTTTATATAGGCTCTGATAAAAAGATATCTTATTCTCACGACGGTGCATTTTTGGGATCACATGCATGGACTCCCCTTTGGGCATGAAAACATTTTCTGGGACTCTGGCAGATATGCTTCCTCCTTAGCAAAATGAAATGCATTGAAATGCCATTGTACTTCCATTTAAATTCTTGCCATTGAAAATCCATGGATTCACCATTTTTGGGCTCAGATTTGTGCGTGTAACAAAGAATGCAGAAAACCATTGAAATTCCATTAAAAAACCATTGAAACTTCATTAGAAAAGCATTGAAAAACCATTGATTTGAGGTGAAATATGCTAATGAGATGGACCATTTATTGGATGTCATACAAATGGTAAAAAATGGGAAAATCAATGGATAATAAGAAACACTCGAAGAATATTGAAATGATGTCATAACTATGAAACAAAACATGGAATATAAATGGTTTTCGTGCCAATGTGTAAATAATGATTTGCATATTTAATGATGTCAAAAAAATGGTTAAAAAATGGCAATCAATGAGCTGCAATGGCAATGTAAAGACTATAATTAACTGCAGCGATCTGATTCAATGAATACATTTTAAACAGCAGAAAAATTAAACAGACAATACATTTTTGAAACAAATTGCATTCAACAACACAAGTATGAAATCCTTGAAATTCAAAACAAATCAAGTGTTTGTTTTTTAATATATTGTAACCCATGGATAGATAACAACAAAATGTATACCATGTACAGCATAATCAGCTTTAATACAATCTTGCAAATTAATTTTATCACAAGGGCTTCAGTGTAAAATGAAATCGTTTTAACTGAATTATGATTTGCTAAATTTATATCTATAATTAGTGCATTAATAAAAGGATCATATTGTTTCTAATCTGATGAGTACATTAAGAATCTATTTGTAATTAGACTATCAGCACGGAGTCAAAAGGGCATTAACGGCAAACCTTGTACAAGAAAAGAAATGTTGCTTGATTGTCTATCACAATTTGGAGAAAACTGTAAATTTTTAGCAGATTTGCGACACATATAACATTCTATTTATAGAACTCCTAGACTTCTAATTTTCAAAGCATAATTTTCCTTTTAGCAGTATATATGATTCTTAGTTTTTATTTTGTCCTCTAAATCTAGGAAATACAAATTATGTGCTGTAAATTTTCTGTAGTATGAGCCCTCTATAGGATTTTGAATCTAAAGTTGGGATCTAAGCAGGGCTGAGCAAATCCCATAGCCTGACGTCCCGGACTAGTCATTTTTGAAGTCGGGCAAGTAAAATTTTCCAAGTCGCTAGTCCGGGACATGTGCTTTATTAAAAAGTCGGGCTAGTCCTTATTTTCGTGCTTTAATCACTATATCTACCTTTATTTGGCCAATCATGCCCTCCGGGCGTACTGAATACTTAATTCTACCCCTCTTCGTGTATACATTTACATCCTGTTACCGCTGGACTGCATATTGGGCTAAGCGACCAAATTATCAGCAAATCAAAACACGTCAAACAAAAGAAAGCCAGTATGATCAATTAGTAGTGTTTTAAGCGGCTTTGTTGCATTGAGTCAGTGTAATTAAATTATTGAAAGGTACTTTACCGGAATCAGTGTTGGTTTCTTTTGCGAACTGATTAAATGACAGTAATGATTCTTTAATTTTTAATTGATTATACAGGTGATTAACTTCCACGTGCGATATTGCGTTTGAAGCGAAACAATTACGCTAATTAATGAGCTGTCTTTGTTCGTATTTAAAAGAGAAAATGTATGTTATGATCACTTTAGAAGTAGTTGTCAATCAAGCTGATAGTTACTCTGTGGATAAAATGAGTTTGCTAAATTATTTTCGCAAGGAAGGTAATAACGGCGATTCGGAGAAAGAAAATTTGTTTGAAAGTGGAGGGATAAAATGTAAGACTGATACTGAGTGTGCGGTAGCTATTTCTCCAAAGAGACATAAGCAACAATCTGTGATGGCAAAAAATGTCAAATATGACACTACTAAGAGACAGAGAAAGTTTCAGCCGCATTGGGTTGATTGTTATCCCTGGCTTGAATGTATTGACTAGGAAGGAAAGATATTTTGCAGTTAATGCAAACAATATCCAAAGCTGGCACAGGTTGGAAATTCACACAGTGTATTTGTCAGTGGAAGTGACAATTTCAGGATTGAACCAATCAAGTCTCATGACATGTGTGGACCCAACAAGGCCTGTGTAGCACACTATATGCATGACTAGCCAGCATGTGCAGAAAATCAGTGAAGTCAGAGTTGCCGACACTCCACTAGGAAAGGCCCTTTCAAAACTAAATGAGACTGAAATGAGAGCTCTCTTTAACACAGCCTACACCCTAGCCCGTTATGGAAAACCATTTTCTGATATGGAAGAACCTTTGAGATGCTTTAGAGCATTTGACTACAGGCACTTTCCTCATGAGAGGGCAGCTCTGATGAAATATGCAGGTTCTTCTTAATCATCTTGAAGTGATTTTCAAACAGAAAGACCATCATGCCATTCATGAGCAGTATCTGGAGTTCAAAGCAAAGATGAGGGCATACAAGCAGTCACCGGCTCCACCTGTTGAAATTCGTGGAACACTCTTAGTGAATACTCCACCTAGTCTCAGTCAATTATGCAAACTATTAGAAATCATGTTTGTTATAAGCTCATCCTCTGCTGAGTGTGAACGAGGATTTAGTTCAATGAACTTAATCAAGACTTCTTTAAGGAATTCCTTAAACCAAAAGAGTTTACAAATGCTAATGAACATTTCCGCAAATGGACCAGAACTTGAAGACTTCAACCCAGACACAGCTATCAACTGCTGGCTTAGTGCTGGTGCAGGTGGCAGACATATACATGGACATTTTTTCAAATCAATCAGCTAAAACATATATACATGAACCTGAAGAAGCCAAATGTATATCAACCAATGTTTTTGAAAAATTAAATTCTTTTAAGAAATAATAATGTTGTATTTTATTTCGTTTGTTTTTTCTATGGATTAAGTACATACATCTCATCAAATCTCGGTAAGTGATTACCATTTTGGGACCAGTGAAAAGTAAGGTGGGACTAGTGAAGAGTAAGGTGGGACTAGTGATGAGTAAGGTGGGACTAGTGAATTTTCTGAAGCCACTAGTCCTGGACTAGTGGTTAAAAAAAATGTGCTCAGCCCTGCTAAGCTTCATTTCTAAAATGAACACATAATTGAAGAAAACGTTTTATCAAATTTGGGAAAATGATCAAGTGTCCATATTCACAAAGAGGGGGATCCTCGTAAGCAGACCAGCACATCCGGACTCTCACTACAGACAGCTCTGACGATGTATAGCTTCTCAATTTAAACTTTTGAAAGTTTAGGCTTTTGAGTATGTCTTTGATTTCAAATTTTGTATTTGGTATTTAGGGACCAACCATTTACGGGGGTGCATGGGGTGGGGAATGGATTTTTGGATGAAACAAATTCCAGCTCTCAAATACCTTGAATAAAATTCTCTTGCTCATAGCAACAAGAAAGAAAAATCCTATTATATCCATTATATTAGTTGGAAATATTCTCAAAAGAGAATTCCAAGCACACCCCCACCCCCCAAAAATGGTTGGACCTTTATCTGCACAGGTTTACTATATTTGTATGGGAAATTATGAACGACTGACAAATGTTTTCTTTCTGGGGGTGGGGGGAATACGGAATGCAGAACAAGAATGTTTAAAACTATAAATTAATAAGAAAAATAGTACCACTACTAAGAATAATAATAATAAATTAAGTACTTACTACCTGAAAAAAGACCCAAGCAACCTAGGCCCTAGGCTAGGGATGATCAATTATCTGTTCCAATCCCTCTTCGTCTAGCAGAGAAGTTATAAATGTACAGATACCCGTGTGCTATTACATTCACTTGGCCAAATCATGCGGAAAATTTGGTAAACTGTTATCATACTGGAAGAAAACTACAAAGTGGGAACTATCCATGGAACACACTTTTGAAACCAGTTGTGATTTGACCGTCTTCGGTAAACATTGTAAACCGTTGTCATACTGGAAGAAAACTACAAAATGGGAACTATCCATGGAACACACTTTCGAAACCAGTTGTGATTTGACCGACTTCGGTAAACATTGTAAACTGTTATCATACTGGAAGAAAACTACAAAGTGGGAACTATCCATGGAACACACTTTCGAAGCCAGTCGTGATTCGACCGCCATCTTCGAAGTTTGAGTTTCCCTCTAATCCTGTAAATCAGCCAATCAAAGAAGCGCCAGCATCCCTACTATCGCATGTACATGTTGATCACGCGATATAAAACTGTTTTCGTCCTTGCGCACTACAGTGAATTAGGTCAAGTCAGCTGCTGGGCAAATTCACATTAGACAACCGCGCGTCAGTTGAAAACTTTATCTTTAGAAAAACAAATCAACAAACAACTCAAATGGAACCAAGGAACAAAAAACGACGCGGACCGTATTTAAAAACAAAAGCACATGGTGTCAGTATATATTAGTTTTTATGACTTATGTAGACCTAATTTAAGTGTATAAGGTCCATATATGCACGGGCCCATTTGACGATGCCAATTTTTTTAAAACTTGTTCAAACACACACACACAACGGTAGTTTACCCATGGGCCAAAAATAATTATATCGCTGACGTTATACTAAACCTGCGGTGTTATACATATGGAATCTGAAATACTGATTATTTGCCTAGGAATAAGCATGATTACTGACCCGTAATGGTCTGATCAAAGGTATTCTGTAGTCCAAGCCTACATAATTAATTATCAATCAATGATCAATGGTGACCTATTGAGTGATACAAGTTATCATCTACTGGCACAGGTGTGAACAGAATCCATGTTATGCCAAGTTTACCTTGATTGATGCCATTTGACACTTGTATACACTTTGAAAATGCATTTTAGTATTTAATTAAAGTACAATAATATTTGTGTTGTTTCAACATATATATTCTGCTCTTAAACATGTCAAATGTCTACAATTGGTAGAATGTATAAGCAAATTATATGTATATATATATATATATATATATATATATATATATATATATATATATATATGTGTGTGTGTGTGTGTGTGTGTGTGTGTGTGTGTATTTATAGTCATCAGAATAACTTTTTGTTCCAATCTCCATGGACAGACAGTTGAAACATGGAGTTTTCAATGGTAAATCAAAATGGTCTGCTAAAAATGATTAAACAATTCATTGACCTCAACTGAATTTTTCTTAAGGGATATCTAACTCATCAATGGCCTTAGAAAAGAAATGGAAGTTCAATGGGATTTAAATGGAACTTCTTGTAAAACAAGACCATTGAAACATCATAGCTAAAATTGAATGGAATTCCAATGGTAGCTAAATGCCATTTTTTTTTGAAAAAATGGAGTTTCAATGTTGCTCAGAAAAATGGTAATCAGAAATTTGTAGTCAGAAAAATGGGATATCAATGGATTTTTACATTTTAATGGTCTTTCAATGCACTTTAAATGGTAAAACAATGGAAAATGACCATTTCTTTTTGCTAAGGGGGGGGGGGCCGGCCGGCCTAATCTCATTTGTCTATATCAAGTGATTTTTGCACAATTGTGCTAGCAAGGCCTTCACACCCCAACCCAGTCCCAAAAATATAAAGTCCAAAAAGCTCAAATATTTGTTTCAAAAAATCTTATTTGTCTGTTAACGGTTTTCTTGGGATGGACAGAATGACATGTTACAGATCTATGGACATAGGGACAGTGAGAAACTAGATGTGGAGTCTGGTGGAAAGCCCATGTCAATGTGACTTTCTGTTGAGCAGAAAAAGCTTTAACAAGATTTTCAACAATACAGCTATGCTGGCAATATTGGATGTCTGATTGGCACTTTTTTTTATTTATGTTCAACTAGACATCACAAGAAGTCTTTTTGTGAAACCCATGTCAATATGACAATCCAATGAGGTGTAGCAATAACAAGATTTTCAAGATGGCCACTGTGGCAAAATTTTCATTTGGGATCAACTAAACATCATAAATAGTCTAGCAGTGAAAACCCCATGTTGATATGACTTTCCACTCAAGAGGAGTAGTGGCAACAAGATTTTCAATACAAATGCCGTGGTTGCCATATTGAAAATCAAATTGGCACCATTTTGATTTAGGACCAAATTGGCATCATAAGAAGTCTTCTGGTAAAACCCCATCCCATTATGAATTTCTGTTCAGGAGGAGTAGCTATAACAAGATTTCAAGATGGCTGTGATGGCTGCCATATTGGAGGTAATTTCAGCACCATTTTCTTATAGAAGTTAAATTCATCCATATTTGGACTATTGTAATGTAATTTGGGGTACATATAATTCCTCCAATTCAAACATAACAAAACTTTCAAGACTCCAAAATGCCATTTAATTTTAGAGCAATATATAGACAATTTTGAGGACAATGAATTGTATAAACATTTTACAAATATATGAAAGAATATTCTTTAGAAAGGCTAAGTTCATGTATAAAGTGTGCAGAAAAGCAAGTTTGGTCTATCTAAGCAATATCTTTCAACAAAGAGATGCTGATGGTAATCCAAATTTAAGGTCTGTTGGAAGTAAAAATTACATTATACCAAAGCCAAAGATAGAATTATTTAAAAAGAACTTTCAATATACTGATCCACTGGTATGGAACACCATCCCCAGTGATACAAAGCAGGCTCCTGGCATTTCTTCTTTTCATAATAAATGTCTTAAATGGATGAGATCTTAAGACGGTCGAACAGTTCTAATATAAATACCTCATGTTTTTCTTTGCTTATAGATCTTTTTCACGTATCAATTTTTCAATACAATATTTTTTATTTTTGTGCTCGCCGATACTTGTGCATGTGCTACAGGCTTTAAATTTTGTTAGATTTTCAGAATAACTCAGTTCTTTAGTGTTAAGCTAAATTTTGTCACATTGTGCTGTATATGCTTTTTATATCTTAAATAACTGAAGGCCTTGTGGTAAATTAGTTCCTGTACTAACAAAATTACCTTCTCTAAATAGTCATCATTTTTATTATTATTATTATTATTATTATTATTATTATTATTATTATTATTATTATTATTATTATTATTATTATTATTATTATTATTCAATACCATTGGCAGAAATACCCCTACCCCAGTAAATATTATACGCTAAATCCTATATATACGTTCTAGCCATTTCGGTTCTACATTGGCATACCAAAATAAACATGCTTACTCACCAGCTCAGAACTTGAAATCCAACGAAATCATAAACTGACCAGAGTATTATACCACCTAAAACCACGTGATCGACTAACCAGGGCCTCGTGTAGCTGAAACGTCCAACAACAAAGAGGGTGTCCCATTGTTACGAGAAACAAAAATGTACATTTACTCATGTGCACGTGAAGCACGAGATCTATGAGCAGTATTCACGACTGACTAAATAATAGGTGGAAATCGTCCATACCAGATCAGACCGGAATCCAGTCTGGTTCACTGTATACCTAAAGTAGCAACAGGGGACGCCGCTAGAGGGCACTGGCGATCAAGATTAACATTTTCTCAAAATGTCAACCTCATTACACCATGTACTTTCTCCGCTCTCGTATGTAAAAAGCCGACATTATTATATCCGAATGTATTCACGGTTGAAAGGTTGAATGTCTATATTTAGCGTATATGACATTGGGGCTTTTGTACAACATATTCGGCGAAAATAAACGAACACTGAATTTTTCAAAACGCAGAAAAAGTAAATAAACGAACATATACGCTCACCTAAGCCTACTTTTTAAATACTTTGGAGTTCTTTTTACGAGAATAATGGTAAAATATGTGCGAATATTTGCGGAAAACCCACAAATTACGTCTTTTTAAAGGTCAACCGTGCCAGTAAGAACGGTAACTCTTCCCGGCACATAGGTACGTACAAAATGGAACCAATGACAACAACACAACATAAATTGGGTTAAAAAACACACGAAAACTTGATTTTATGAAAGGGCAGACGTTTATACCAAGGAATTAGATTATACAAACGTATTTCTCATTCATTATACCAAATTTATTACAACATTTTGGTACAACTTTTGTTGTGTAATGTAATTTCGAGATTAGAGACTTGACGGGTGATACTGATAATGATATTGAAAATATGTATGTGATTGTCATCACTTAGATATTATCAATGTCAGGTCATCTGCTCTAGGTAGGATTCTTATCTAGAGACACTGGTATTCAAATTAAAATGTTCATGTTTAGTAGGGGCGAAAAAGAGGTAAAAGTTAAACTTATTTTCAGAATTTTGAAAAATGAAAACAAATTCATTTCATACCATTTTTTTTGAATATCAATATGAATATTGTCATCATAAAGAACAGAAAATCGATCTGTCGTATTTCTCTATTTAAACAAAAACATAATCATAACTATTTCTTGAGAACAAAATCAGTGCCAGAAGTAGAATTGTGGACGTATTCAAACCAAGTTATTTTTATGTTGTTTTTTTTTTTTTTTGTCATTGATTTTATTTGACAGATATGAAAACTGGCCAAAAATATCTTATTATAACTAAAACAATGGCAATTGTTATTTACTAAATTGTGATTTCAGATCAATGTATATATGTACAAGAACACTGTAATGCATTTGCACTATTGCTTTTAAGAGTAACATACAATTTAAACTTGTGAATGACTCATGATAATGGCATTTCAAGCAAAAATGTTGGGGGGGGGGGGCGTGATAAAAAGGAACTGAAAGGCTTCAGAAGTACATGGAACATAGAAAAAGTGAATTTATTCTTGAAGCTGATTGTTCACAAAACATTTATATATAACCATATGTAAGAAATATGCAACTTTCAGAATGAAATAACATGATGTCAAAAATTAGGAAAAAGTGACCAAAGACCAATATTAACAATGGTGGACGGTTCATGTGTTTGAATGTTTCCTGTTAATTTATTTGAAAAGATATCATAAAGATGGGTTTATTTTTGAATTCTGCATACTCAAATTATGCAGAAAAGGTTCCATTTTAACAGCAACATACAATTTCAACATGTGTATGACTGAAATATAGTGTATTTCGTGCAAAAACGTTAGGGGGGTGCTTGATAAAAAGGCACAGGGGTGCTTCTGAATTATCTGGAACATAGAAAAAGTAAATTTATTCTTAAAGCTGAATGTTCACAAAACATTTCTATATAAACATATGTAAGAAATATGCAAATTTCAGCTTGAAATAACATGAGGTCAAGAATTTGCAAAAAGTGCCAAAGACCAATATTAAAAATGGTGGAAGGTACATGTATTTGAATGCTTCCTGTGAATTTATTTGAAAAGATATCATAAAGATGGGTTCATTTTTGAAATTTGCACACTCAAATTATGCAGAAAACATTCCACATTTGTATATTCTATAATTCTGAAAAAATCATCCCCTGTTGCTACCTAAAGGCATCAATTTCTGCAGGTGCTAACGCACCGTCCATGCGAAGCTATTTTTAGGCGTGAGGTCGTTACAAGTGGCGTAACTCCTGCCAAATTCGTAACCTGCTATTGATGCCTTCAAAAAATGTATAATAGCCAGTTACAAGGTATAAATGAAAGAGTATCATTGATTACACTATAGTCGGAGTATAATAATAAAAGGTTGCCAATTGTGGACCCATTATTGGAGACCGCATAAATACACCCGCCCTAAAAAGAACGCCACTTCATGGAATTTTCCACACAGGTGGCGAATTCCGATGGAAAATAGGCTTTATTTGTCTATTTCTTCAAGAAAGCTCTATGCCGATTTATTTCCATTAGTATAGCAAGGGTTGTTATTCTATTTTATTGCGTTTACTGTTATCAATGGCTCTCAGTTTGCTTTTGGTTTTTTAAAAGTGATATATTCGATACACCGATATATGATATTTAAAATATTTAACATTTCACTATACTTCTATTCCTACGACTGGCTGAAGTAACAGGAAATGGGTGTGCTGGCTGATCAGTATGAGGAAGATACGATACGATGATATTATGATAATAGCGGCATACATTTTTAAAATTTATTTGGTAATGAATACAAAGGAAACTCATCAGAAGATACTAACTTGAACACAGAGAGAGAGAGAGAGAGAGAGAGAGAGAGAGAGAGAGAGAGAGAGAGAGAGAGAGAGAGAGAGAGAGAGAGAGAGAGAGAGAGAGAGATGCAAGCAATCCGGTAAATGTTACGCGTGATATTTGAAATTTGAAATGGGAATTCGCTGTCCGATATCAATGTTTTTCTTGTCACCTTAAAGTGCAATTGTTTATTCTTCTGTTTGAATCAGTTTCCCCCTTTGGACTAAGAACCATTTGTGTACCATCTGTTTCTCTTTTTTTTTTTAAATAGAGCTAACTTCAATCAATAACGGCTTTTATTTTGACATGTAGATTCCAAATAGATCTGACGAATGAAATAAACTCCATGAATGCATTACAACAAAATAAAATGTTCATTGAAGTTCTCCTGTGCTCAAGTTATCCAAATGGTACATGTACGAGTTCTTAACTACGACAAAGTCACAAACAAACAGAGAAAAGGACGCTTGCAAATGTATCAAAAAGTATGTAGTCAACAAGAATTTACAATACGAGATGCAACAAAACTGTCTCTTTAATTATACCCAGAAATATCAAGCGACCAACTTGCTGAGATCATATGATCATCAGAGTTGCAGAATCAAGACGAATAATATAATAATGTCTTGTTGTGAAAATAATATATATTTAATGGATAAAATAAACACATTGCTCTATGGATGTATTCAATCACCTTGTAGTCAAATAAAAAAAATTGTTTCGTTATAAGTTTGTTCTTTCCTTGTGTTTAAGAGTATGCTCGCCTATTAGTCGAACCCAACTGCAAACTAGATCGACCTAGATCTGCTGTCAGATAATTGGACCTTTATTTTTTGCAATAATTGTAATAATTGCAATTGGACCCATCTTATAGGCCAGTACAGACGGTATATACTATCTGTCCCTTCATACAATCAGGTAAAACAGGATTTTCTTCAAACATGGTTTCTAATACTTTCTTGTCCTTCGAATAGAAGGCAAGAAGGAACCTTTTACTTTCTCTGAAATCTTTGACGATAAAATCATACTTTTTGACAATTGAAACCTACCGAAACTCCCCCCCCCCCCATCTGTCTGCCACACCTAAGAACTGACCAATCACATGTCATCAATGATTGCTGATCAGACCTAATTAACTTCGAGCACCTTAGACAGTTAGACAACTGACCATGTTTTAGTTGAATTAAATATTAATTTTTTAACATAAGTATCTTACAAAAATTAAAGGCCGAATTTTAAAAAAATTCATAGGTTGTAATCATTTTCATATATACTATTATGCTTGAAAAATGCAACACATTTTAACAAAAATAAAAATGAATATGCTAACGAACTAGGAGGAGTTAAAGGTGGCTATGTCGTTTGCAAGCACATATGTCCCATAGTACCTAACTCTGAAAGCTAACTTGGTACAAATCCGACAATCCTTGGTTGGCGATTCTGTAACCAACTAGTCCAAATTTGTAATAAAGGGAAACAACTCGGTTCACTCTGTTCACGCTACCACATAATCTGCTATATTGCAGCTATTATTTTGTAATACACGTTATATAACCAACTTTACACGTATGTTAAAAGTTGTGCACAATTGTACAAAGAAAAAAACTGAAATTATTATAGGTTTAAAAAAATATTTCGTGTTACGTAGTACAGAAAAGGCATCATTATCAGGTGAATCAATGATCGAATACAGTTTATTGCATAAAGTCAATAACCAAACCATGGCAAGTACATAATATAATACATGAATTTGGAAGGTGGCACAGAAGAAAAAAAAAACTTGGGTGGTATCTATATACATTATTACAGCTGCATATCTGCCTTATCCATCTGGGAGAAGACTTTATTCATTTAGTCCACGTGAACCTTTTATATATATATATATATATATATATATATATATATATATATATATATATATATATATAGATATATATATATAGATATATATATATATATATGTGTGTGTGTGTGTGTGTGTGTGTGTGTGTGTGTGTGTGTGTGTGATTTTTTTTAAAAAAAATCCGATATAAATCTACAACATAAAATCTATGCAAAGAATTTTATTTTTTACTAGTTTCTTGGTTCATAGCCTATAAACGAATCTTAGCATTATCTACTATATTTCCAGCCCTTTAAATTAACATAATTTGTGACCTGTTTGTATTTACTTTTAAACGCCATTTATACCAATAGTTACCATTAGTATCCAAGAGTATCCAAAACAAATTTGGAAACCTTTTATTTCGGAAACAAAATTACTATATCATCTGCATAAAAAATCAAAAACAACTGCAACGTAATTAAATCTATCCACGGAACCTCATTTTCTGAAAATTTCACTTCAAAATCGTTATTAAACATAACAAATAAAAGCGGTGTTAAACAGTCATCTTACCGTACCCCAGCTGCACGCATACAGAGAATGCATACGTAGAATGCATAATATTAAAAATATGTCCTCTAATCCCTAACTTCAGTACTTTGTGCCATAACAGGAAAAATCTGCATCCAACACAGATCAAAATTATCTTCACGAATATAGTCCAATAAATCTGTAATACAAGCATTCAATTCACTGCAAGCATCAAAAGGGCATCACTGTATATGGTTTTAGTACATACTAATTTATCAGTGATTAAAAATACCACTTCATTAGGATATGTACAAACTGGAGAGCTCACTGCCGAAGCAAATACACTTACCATAATAATCTCCTTTGTATTCAGCAGTGATCGATAGTTAAGCACAAAAATACTAACCAGTGGGTAAAACGGAATTCAGCCTTAAAAATATTCAAGAACTCTTTTTGGGGATATATCTTATAATATGTGATATATGTACGAATATACAGATAAATGTTCCATATCAGTATTATGTTCTATATATTAACTCGCCATCTTCGTACATTAATTCACAACGGGGCTCGTTATCCGATAATTTACTGATGAACCAGGCATCCCTATTTTTTTCCAGTTAATCATTTTTCAGTAAACAATATTGTATCAATACCATCTGGATTCACCTCATTTTAAAAAGTACTATACATTGGACATTACTTCGGGGGAAGCCGCAGTAGTTCACTTAATAGAGCATCATGTTTTTAATCCTAGAGTTGTGGTTCTATACCCACCTGGCCAGCCGGTTTAGCTGTCTAAGTGTGGTCTTGGGAAAGGCGCTTAGTTCCCATTTTCTCGACATAATATAAGAATAATGTGTTGAAAATGCCGCCAAACACCACCAAGCCATGAATAATTAGATTCGTTTTATTATACATTTCCTGGTTGTATTTATAAATTTCCTCTTTTGATATACTTAATGAAAGAATCTTTTTTAAAAGCCATTTTAGCTTTGAATGCACCAGTTTAAATTTTGAAAGTCTAAATTAATAAATCTTTTGTCGCAAGTTTATCATTTTGTCAAATTCGTCAATACTACACAGTAACACACCAATATTAATAACCAGATCTCTGTCAAAATATTCAGTTGTAGCCCATTTTATAGTTATATTCCAGCAGTAACCTTATCTTTGACAGTTGGTAAGGTCTGAACATTTAAAATTTTGATTTTGTTCTTTAAATCACTAGTATACAACTTATATTTGTTCTTATTCTGCTTATCACAATTTTATTCACATTTATTTTGTTTTTATTGTCTTTGAATTTTGGGGTATTGTTGCTAAACATTCACTTTTCTGCAGTTCTGGCAAAGTTTTAGCAGACATCTTGTTGTTGAAGTTAGTATTACTGGTACTACAACCATTCATGGAGATCTTTTAATTTTACTCTGTAACGCATCTACCTCCGAGTTTCTCACGTGTTCAACAGATGGCAAAAACTGTTGAATGTCTGGTATTTGATCAGTTCTTTCTCTTCCGGTTTGTGTTGTTTGCATCAAATATCGCGTTGAACCTATATTTAAAGCAGTTCTGTGCATCTAAACTCATTTTTCTCTTCTGTTGTGATCAGTCTGTTTTTGAAACTCTTGACTTATGTTTTCTCTCTCATTACCATTCTGTTCAATACATGTTAATTTATTGTCTACATCTTCTTTGCATGTTTTGATACCATGCATTGCATTGACTCTAGACCAGTGGTTCACAACCTTTTTGAGTATGAGGACCCCTTTTTAACTTCAAAAATTTGTACGGACCCCCACATGCTAATAGTTGTACTTTTAGGCTGTGGCGGGGATAAATATTTATCAGCTTGGCGCGCTAAATTCGAACATGATTTGCTCGCAACGGCGGGGATAACAGGAAAACAAGAGCTAACTGGAGGAGCAATACTCGCTGCGAAGCTATGGGAATTCGTAAACCCCTTGGAATAACCACGCGTGCCCCCAGGGCCCACAGGTTGGACACCACTTCTCTAGACTATTACGTATTTAAACATCAATACGTTTCATTTTAAACTCTCTGTTAGATGTATCGGATTTAGGTACAGAATGCGTAATGCAGTTGTTATTCAAGTTTAAGTCATTGTCAATTGACTGACCAAGTGTTACATCTTTCTCATCTGAACTGAAACCAAAGTCACGAAAACCTCTTTGATGTCTGTTGCTTATTTAATTATCACCAATTTGCATACATCATCACAATATTTGAAGATAACACTTTTACTCTCGTTTCTTTTACTCTTCTAATAGTTTCTTTCCTTTTCTATTTATTTCGACTTTGCTTACAAATACCTTTAGTGTACTTTTCTTTTGCAACGTTCATCAAATGAATTAACTTTTATCATCGGGCCTCAATTACATTTAAACCTTTCATCATAAATGATTTCAGATAATGTAATTGTAATATCCACGACCCTGTATGTGATGTTGGAGCAGTTCTTACATCCTTTGTATTTTGTTCAACGTTTTTCCAACTTTTCAGGAACATGAAACTTGCCACAATTATTCCTGAGATGTCGCTAATAAAATGTACAGTTTGAACAGTTCAGGTTCACAGAGGTCAAAGGTCAAAGTGTACAAAGTTTTTTAATTCTTCTAACACTAGTATATGGAAGAAAGCGAATCTGCTTTATCATCATTATTTTCCTTAATTTTATTGCAAGCGAATGAAAAGAAACATTTTTTGCTATATTTTTCTTTCACTTAATACAAAAGTTTTAAATTTAAGTTGACTTTACTCCTCTGTTCTAAGACTTCTAATTTCCCCATAATTGAGTTCATTGCACACAAAATACTGCCACAAGGCATATTGTGTAAGCAAGAGCAAAACAGGCATAATTATCTTATTTTCATGCATAACATCAATGTTAATATACCATTTTGTTGAGAAAAGTATACATGATTATATGGGAAAGAGAAAAACAATTGCACAAATTTTCATATTTGTCATAAAGACCACATATCTGTATTATTATTATATGATTTAATTTTGGCTGTATAGCTGAAACATTTAAGTCGCAAGCATCTAAACAGTCCTTTTGAATAATTCTCATGTATTTTTTCCACAGAACAGTATTCATTAGTAGCAGAGTCCCACACAAGCCCAGCCCCCACTCCCACCCCCATGATGAAAAGTGGGCTATTTTAAAAATACACCTTGCATTTTCTCAACAATAGCAACCAATGTTTTGGTAAAAGACAGGAACATGAAACTTGCCACAATTATTCCTGAGATGTCACTAATAAAATGTGCAGTTTGAACAGCGATGGAAGAGTTCAGGTTCACAGAGGTCATAGGTCAAAGGGTACAAAGTTTGCTAATTCTTCTAACACTAGTATATGGAAGAAAGCGAATCTGCTTTATTATCATTATTTTCCGCAATTTTATTACAAGCGAATGAAAAGAAAAATTTTTGCTATATTTTTCTTTCACTTAATACAACAGTTTTAAATTTAAGTTGACTTTACTCCTCTGTTCTAAGACTCCTAATTTCCCCATAATTGAGGTCATTGCACACAAAATACTGCCACAAGGCATATTGTTAGCAAGAGCAAAACAGGCATAATTATCTTATTTTCATTCATAACATCAATGTTAATATACCATTTTGTTGAGAAAAGCATACATGAATATATGAGAAAGAGAAAAGCAATTGCACAAACTTTCATATTTGTCTTAAGGAGACACTCTCCATTTTCGTACTTTGCATAGGGTTTGATTTTTAAAGAAAAAGAATTACCCAGGTTTTCCTCACTGGTTTTCCTGGCTATTTAAAAAAGACTATGTATATCTTAGGTATTGTTAAAAGAACTTTGAATTCCCTTTATTTTGGTGTATGATTGATGGGTGAAATTTGGGTTATAGAGTATACAGCTTGGTCTTACTTAAGATGTGCACCTCTCAAAAAACTGCTAGCTCCGCTTGGTCTTTTTCACTTCCTGGACTTCAAAGGTAAATAATAATAAAAAAGAGCCAATAACTTTTTTTACTTTTTTTAATATATTTTATATGTCATTCATTGTACTTTCAGAGGCTGGTGTTCCCTACTCTGGCAACATTTGTTTCCCTATTTTAATAACTGCTGAAAATAGTGTATTTTTTACTAATTCAGGCTGATTTTTAGAGTACTTTGGAGCTGCCATTTTTGTCTGTGGTGTGCTTAGATCATGTCCAATTTCCACAAGTACAATATGTAAAGAAATTTCAGCGACAGTACATGAAAGTAGCATAGAGGTATGCCAACAATCTCTCCATTGTGCATGTTGCAAACGCAAACAACTTCATCTTACACCTGTCACTCTCTCAGAAGCACGTATTATCTGTAGAGCGCCCCCTTAATGGTAAAGCCAGCTATTATTGCGAATAATATCCAGGATGCTTGTAATGGAATCTGACTATATTCATGCGCATCACATTAGAATGTATGACAAAAGCGGTTCAGCTTAGAAGTGGGACTAAACTTAGCTAAAAGGTTCGGTTTTAACTTTAACATTATTTATGATAACGGTTCGATACGTAACAACGATGATGATAAAAATGCATTTTAAAACCTATTTTAGTAATGTAAATATACATCCTATCAACAGAGATATCCATAGTATACGTGATGTCACCGGAAGGTTGCACCGCGTATATATATCAAAATCGTAAAATGTAAAAATCTACGAATCCGTTCTTGGTTTTAAAGTAAGGTTTAGCCTTATTACTATCTCATTCATAATTTTGAAATAGCTAATACGCTTTTCTTTTAACATAAATAGTAAGGATTATTGTTTTATTTTTTTGGTGACCCCAGATATATTCTCTTGGTGACCTCTGTCGCCCAAAGGTTGTTTGTGTGTCGCCGAATGGTAGCATATCTGCTAATATATATATATATATATATATATATATATATATATATATATATATATATATATATATATATATATATATATATATATATAATACTGTCAGACATGAAAAGGCGTCCTTTCATTTTTAAAACTTTTTTTCGAGTGGCACATTTTTGCAGGGGAGGTTCAAATTGAAAAATAATGCTTATATTTTTAGAGGTAAAGTCTGCTTTCTGCTTATAGTTGACTACGCAGACTGCGTGGTTTTGAGGGTTGTAAATAAATACCACATTTTTTAAAATGGAATTATTATTACTTAAAAGTTATACTCACATGAGTGGTAATTGCACCCCATCAATATGATATCCTGGTTTGGGTGTGTAGTTATTGTACCCCATCGTTGTGATATCCTGGTTTGGGTGCGTGGTAATTGTACCCCATCGTTATGATATCTTGGTTTGGGTGTGTGGTAATTGTACCCCATCGTTGTGATACCCTGGTTTGGATGTGTGGTAATCGTACCCCATCGTTGTGATATCCTGATTTGGGTGTGTGGTAATTGTACCTATCGTTGTGATATCCGGGCTGGATCTGCTCGTTGTTCTGCCACCTCTCCTTTCTTACTTATCGAAAACTGAATGCATATAAGCCCTAAATATTTTGCTAAAATAAAGTTATAACTCGTGTGAAAGTAGTATCTGTGTCAGTGGTCAATGAATCATCTCTCCGACGGCTCAAGAATTGATCCATTATTATTACCGCAACCATTATGTTTGTGGTTTTACATTTCATTTTAACCCACGCTCAAATTATAGTCACATGCAGGCTATGTGAGGAAGCACGTATATGTCCATGATTTAATACACCTCTTTGCAAAAAGCTACTCTTCCATTTTGAAAAACAGTTTGCGTGCGGTACGAACCAAGGGAAAACGCTCATATATCTAAATTATTACAGTTTACATTTACTTCACATTGTTGTGCATAATAGTTTAACAACTTGGTCATAGTGGAAGGCAATGTCAGCATTCTTGCACAGAACCCTGGATGATAAACTTTGATAAAAAAAAATGTGACGCTCAAAAAAAAAAATGTGACGCTCAAAAAAAAATTCCCTCTCTCAATCGATTGTAAACACGAAATTTTCAAACTAATAAAAAGTAAAGAAAAGAAAAAAAAACCTACACTTCTCAATCATGGATGTTTCACCAGATTTATAAAAATTTTGAGGTAAGAAAATTTATTCTGAGTGGCATCACTAGTTACCGAGGAAGTGGAGTTTTGAAAATTGAGTAAATCTCCAAGGTTAATCATTAATTTTTGAAAGTGTATTTTATGACACAGAACTGTATTAATGCACTGTTAAGTGATATGGCTGTGACAGATAACAGATGACTACTTGAGTCATTGACGTGGATAAAAAAAAAAGATAATTAAAATAAAGCTCTTAGGAACGCACCTATGCAGGAAAGTGAAAGCAATTTGTGAAGTAAAGTCTATTATTAGGCATTGCAATGACTGCAGGAGGATCCACATTTTTGGGAAGGAATATTAATTAAGTACAGCTGAAGGAAACTTATAGATATATATATATATATATATATATATATATATATGTCACTCTGGGTGTCTGTGGGAATCAACATTACGCCGTAGGTTTACATTAGCCGTCACTCTGGGTGTCTACATTAACATTGTGCATCACTCTGTGTGTGTACGGGAATTTACCATTATTGACACACTGAGTGTCTACGGGAAATGAACAATACATTATAGACTGTTTCCATGTTGAATAATTTTTTGGTGTCTACGGGAAATTAACATTAGGCGACACTATGGGTGTATACAGGAAATTAAGATTGTTGGTCACTGGGTGTCTACGGGAAATTAACATTGTGGGCTACTCTGGGTCTCTACGGGAATTTGGGGACACTCTGGGTGTTTACGGAGAATCAACATTACCTTATAGTCCATTTCCATGTAAAAAATGTTCTAGGACTCTACGGGAAATGTACTGTTGACATTTTTAGATTCTATCCAACACATCTTTCTATCTTTCACCCGATCGAGGAGGTGTTGCACTCTGTCCAACAGACTCATAGTAGTGGTAAGGTTACTGACTTTACAGTGCTGGCTAGCCATTCTTCTTTTACATAGGATTGACGATGAATGGCAAGACTGGCAAACTCACCGCTGTATCCTTTAAGTATGGCTGTGAAGGAAAACATATCTCCGATTCGGTACACAGACGTGAAGGAAAACATATGTAGATGTATTACATAATACAAGTCGAGAGAAATCGCGCAGTCCTAAACTATTCTTCTGATTTGTTACATAGGTTTAACATTGGGCAAGGGTTAGGGAGTGTTTATGCACACACTGTACCTACATACACACTACCACACTGAGTTAGAAATGGTTTTTAAGTTTTAGTTTTCTGTGTGCGGAAGACTAAGACATACACAAACATACAAACAGATATTGGCAATGATTTGACCAATTTCTCTTTTCTAAGAGATGTGAAAACAACGATATCCATGACGATTAGGTTTCATCATAGACCTCACGACGCAACAAGTACGCCTCTTTTTAACAGTGAACCTAAAATCACTTGTCTCCTTTGCTTTTTTTATATTTTCATTTCCCCTCACAGGACTTCTTCCATGAGGTCTTGCGCCATCTTTATAAAAATGTGAAATCTTATTCTGGAATATTTGGAAAAGTATTCTCCTTTGACAACGAGTGACTCCTCAGAGACCAGAACCATCGAACTATGAATAAATAATTTTGTCTTTCCCAACGACACCTTATGGTGTTTCACAGCCAAATCACCTCAATCCATACAATTGGATCAGGAAGGTCTTACGGAATTATGTATTATTTCGTTTTTTAAATAATAGTATAGGTATATGATCTCTGCATAATAGTCTAACAGAAGTCGTCTTGCAGAAAGTACATATACGGTATTTCAATGTGACTGAGTACATTGGATTTGGGAAATATTGTCGCTTGTAACATTAGTATATCACGTTGTTTAGGGGGTGGGTTGAACTTCTGACCTAGATTCTATGATTCATTTAAGAGTCAATACTTTATTGACTGGTAAAAACGTTAGTGCATAGGTACTTTAGTGGTGTCACGCATAACCTAGTTTCTGATTGGTTCAGAGAAGGTTGTATTATAGAAGGATTACATTGGTTTTCCTTATTCTGTTCTGCGCAGTCATTAGTTCATAGTTCGTTCAGCCTGAGAGGTCATTAAACGAGAGTGGTTCATTTTGTGTGTGGATATTCTACTTCAGTGATATATATATATATATATATATATATATATATATATATATATATATATATAGATATATATATATATATATATATATATATATATATATATATATATATATATATATATATATATATATATACAGTACATTTCGGATTTAGTACTGTTTCTTAAACTTTAATAATTATACAGCTCCGTGGAATTATCGGAAACATTTCTATAACTTGTGATATTCCATATTCACAAGGACTATTTGGAATTTATAACACTTGGATATAACTGATTCTTATTAGTACATCAGTACAGTGAAGGTTTCATTCGGAACCTTCTTCATTCGGAATATTTGGATTAACTTCCGGATTTGTGAACTTTAGAACAATTTAGGACTTTTTAGGATATTCTATACTGTAAGTTATTTTTAATTCTTTCACTTGATTGTTTGTTGAAATATTTTAATATTTTAGGAAATTAAATATTTGTATTTTAAATCTTGAAAGCTTGTTTGAGTCTTTTCTTTTGTTACATTTATCCCTAGTAGTAACAAAGCTCATTGGAAAGTTGCTTTGGTGGAAGTCATTCATCGTACTCAAGTCATCAATATCAACGAAAGCCATAACACTTTCGTCGTCGATATTCTCAAGGATATTCTCAAGGAACAAGTCCAAGAACAGTTGGACAAAAATGATCCTGGCTGTTATGAATCCAAATGCCATCACTAACCGTTCCTCAATTGAATTTATGGACCATATGAATTCATACAGGATCTTATTTCAGTGCTCAACATCTCGTTGAAACGATTTTAGCTATTTTCAACAACCAGTTTGGCAAAGCACTGGAGAAAACTCGCCGAAGTGTACGGATCGAATACCATGCCGTTTCTCGTCGTCTTAAAATGTGTTTTGCTGACGGCAAAAACACTGTCCATTGCGTTTTCTCCCGGTTTGTTTGCTATTCTGTGTGGTTACACCTCTCTCGCTCATATGAAAGACATTCACAACAACGATCGATTCTAGAAATATTTTCGCTACCCTATCGAATTAAACGAAGGACTAAATTTTATGTTTGTATATTCTGATTTCGTCGACTTTAACGTCGTGGGAAACGCAGTTCCTTTGTGTCATTCCTTTCAAAGTGGATTCTGCCATAGTTGCTTACGATGGAGGAGGAAACACGAGAATTTATACATCCTCATTATCTTCCTGTCAGTAAATCGTATTTTGAAAGTGTCAATATTAATATAAAAGGAGATCTTGGACAAACTATTCTATTCTCCAAAGGAAAAGTCACCGTGAAACTACATTTTCGAAAATGAATATCCAGTGAATTGTAACAGATGTATCATGTGTACCAAGGAGTCGCTCGACAAGGAGGACATAGTTTAGGAGATAGGAGCTGTTAAAATCCGCTTTTCGTATGGTAGCACCCATCTTAAACCGATGGTGACTCGAGAATTACATGCTTTAAAAGATGCAGCTTTGACATAAGGAAAATAATTTCTCCAAAACGTACTAATCGAAAAACAAAGTCCTAAACAAGCTTTCATGACAGCAAGAAAAATATGTTGCTTCAAATTGGAAAAGACCTAGAGCGCCCAGACAAACGTATATATTGGCTTCACACTTCTGGCCAAGGCATTACTTCTTCCTCTACGCCACAGCAAGTACAACGCAGAAAGAGACGTCGAAAACCCTTCAAACCTCATTGACACGTAAAGAAAAAGAATAAGAAATGGAGAACAGGTTTTTTTCTGGTTACTAATGGATTAAGGAAAATGATGCACCGAGGATCTTGCGAATGTTATAAGTCCTAACTCAATATGTTTACCATGCCATCGACAATGATGACGATGCAAGCATCCCAGTCGATACAATTTCATCCCGTGTAGTCGTTGACCACTTCAGCACATATCGAATTTGAAATCAAAGGACAAACCGAAGATTACATCTATCTGTTGTACCTGAAAGTCAACGTTCTCAAAACAGACAACACCAATCCAGGGGAAGATGCTAGAGTAGCTCCCGTCAACAATTTCATGTCTTCGTTGTTCAGCGAAGTGGATTTGTACTTGAATAACGAACTAGTCAGCAGCAGCATAGACACTTACCCTTACCGAGTTTACATGGAGGGAGCAACTTTGAGAAGGATATGTAGCTGCTGTGGTTAACGGCATGGTGGTAGCTTCTACTACTTTTTATAGTCGGTGACTTGTGAAGCTGCAATCCAAGAATCGAAACTGGGTGGATATCCTTTCCAACGAACATTCACTTCTTGAAGTCGACGTTTATCCACCTTATTTGTTTTTCTAACGAGAATGCTTTAGATATCGTACACGTCTTCTTCTTGCTTGGTCACTCGTTGTAACTCGGGCAAGTAAAATATACCTTTGAACAATTCTCCGTTTATATCTTCCAATTTATATAAAGGAGGATCACGTCCACGCACTTGTCCAGTGACACGAAACAAATTTGTCGTCCTCTTGGGTTAATAACCTTTCTCAAAAGTGCGTTTTAGTTTTCCAATGCGAACTCAATCTCCGGTGTTTAACACTTCTTTCTTTTTCTGGTTTTTAACGTTCCAAACAATCGGTCAAACACCATTACTTCATTTTGAGGTGTCACTTCTTCTAGTGCACATCCGATGCTACGGTTGATTGTAAGCTTTGATTAAACGTGGTAAAACGTCGATGTATTTGAGAGTATGTTGATGTGTACAATATTTCCACATACGTTGTTTCAAAATTCTTTTAAAACTTTCCACGACGCTAGCTTTTATTAGCATTTTCAGTGGTGACAAAATGAATGTGTCTTTTTTCATCTTTTTTAAAAACAGTTTGGTTCAGAAATTTGGTGTATTTGTCTGTTTTCCATTGTAGAGGCTGTTGTCCACTTTGTTTTAAGAGCAGTTTTAAAGCTCGCACTAACTCTAAACTTGTTTTAGAAGTGATATGAATTACTCAATCTCATTTTGAAAACACGTCGATGACCCAAAACAAATATTTGTAACATCGACTGACGACGCTAAGTGAGAGACATCTGCTAAATCTGCTTGCCGTTGATAATTGATGCCTGCAACTTTCGTTTGACTTCTGGAAAATCTTTCGTGGAACGGGTTTGTGCAATATGTACGTCGATTGTTGTTGTAAAATTGTTCTTGTCGTACATCTTGCAGAATTAAACTTTGAGCTGGGTTTTAGCGGTACGATAAAGTTTTTGAATTCCTCTGTAGCCAACAATATGAACAAGCCTTTTGTAAATTCCGGCTAAAAGTGTATCCATGCTGTGGTTTGCTGTTTTCTTGCTGCTCCTCAGTAAGTCACCCACTGTTCGATACTGCTCTTAAGTTGTTTGTGTGGTATTTTGTTTTTGGATTGCGACAATGCTTAACCTGTCCGACGAGCAATAGCAGTAGGAGTAGTTATCGGTTGTTTGGTTTCTTTTGTCTTGATGTCTTTTTTCACTTCTGCCTTCATTTCATTCTTTTTTCCATCTCTTGAAGACGGTGTCGACATCTTTTTTTTTAACCCAATCTTCGATTTCTTCTCATCTGATAGTAGGTAAAGGCGTCATAAAGGTGGCTGTCTTACTAAGTGTTTGAGCAGACGGAGTTTGAAACACTTCTCTTGTTTCTTTCTCTTTTTACTCAATCCCTGTGGTTGTGTCTGTCATTGCTTTGATTGACTTTTGTTTTTCTTCGCTTTTCATTACATTCTTGAAATTTCTCAGTGAAGGTTTAGTTATTTCGTCTAAAGCTTTTTGGAGAAACAGTTAAAGATGCTGCAATAATTGTCCGTACCGTTGCGATTTTTCTGTTTCCAACACATCTGTTGAATCCATCAACGATTGTAATTCTTGCTGTAAGTATGACATCTCGGTGAGATTAGGATTAGGAGGTAAATGGGGTGTCCGTTGTTTGTACCAATGATGGAGTTCCATCCGTCATTTGTAAGGAACTAATGTTAATTTTCGTCCATCTATAAGATGCAAGGGTACAAGTGTGATGTCATTCCAGAAAAGTGTGTCACTTTATCTTCTTCTTCCTCATCTCATCACTTCTCCTAACAAAGAAGCAGCCACTTTTAACAACCGTCCCGTCAGCATTGGTAGAAAGAAATTATCCTCGTTGTACGAGCATTTTTTCTTTTGACTAATGGGTATTTTATTTTTCACATTTGGCGAATACGGTACCGATGTTTTATTTTTCACCATTTGGCGAAGAAGGTGACGATCGTTGTTTCTGTATCTTTATCGAATGCACCGTTCCTTTCAAAACGTTTAAACAAGCATTCAACACAGGGTGCTTTCTTTGGTACTTTTCGAATGATTTGTTTTGGTATCGGAGCACTGGATTTGGTCAGAACCGACAAAACATCCCAATGTTTGGATAAATGAGGACGGAGTCCTTTTTTCCTTTTCTGGATGAAAGTTTCTTTGGCCGTGGTCGATGATGATGGTGTGAACTTCGTGACATCTTTGTTTCAAGACGAAAAAACTGAAGAGAATCTCATCCAACACTTTTTCCTTTTTTACACTTGAATTCGTCTCCACTGTTTGTCGTCACTAAATCGTGCCAGTTCGTGTTTGGATAAATCCAGCACACTTAGTAACACACTTGATCTGTTTGTACTTTTGTCTTAGGAGACGCCACTTTTTTCGCTGCAGCAGCAGCAGCTAGAGCAGTAGAAGAAGCCATTATTGACAGAGAAGTAGAAGTTCCTTTAGTAATGGGTTTCCATTTTTTCATCAAATTGGGAAACACTGGTCTTAAATCAGGTTTTTGGCCGGCATCGTCATGAACGGAGAAGAAGAAGTGGTAGAAAAAACCGTCACCGAGTTAAGTTTTCGTGAGTACGTACGCGTTCTAGCGGCATTACCTTTCTTTCTTGCAGGACATTTTTTTATTTTCTTGGGACTTTTCTTGTGACTTTTCGTCTACTTCTTTTGTCAGAGTGTGAACTTGCTGCACCACCTCTCTTCTTTTTGGTCTTTTGTTTTTTTAGGTGATTTGGATTTTTTAGTTTTGGCAGTAGGATCCCATTTTAAAAGTGAGCGAATAATGACACCTCCTAAAGATTCACTTCCACCTGGTTTCAAATTGATTTGGTTTTTGGTTTCAGAATCGATTCTTGGATCAGCCAGTTGTGACAAAGCTACTTTATACTATTTTATAATTAAAAGAAAAAACAAAACAAAAACAAAAACAAAAAAAAAACAACGTTTTGTTTTGATGTGGTATGTGAATGATGCCTTGAAGTAATTGACGTGCTGTTAAAGTAAACTATCTTAACACTTCTTTGAGACTAGCTTCTAACAAATGTGAACGTACTTGTATATTTTTTTCGCGACTGATGGCATACAGTGCAAAATCAATTTGGTAGGAGGATGAGATTGAAAGGAAATAATGTTGAATGCTGTTAGACAGAAAAGAAGTGAATGATGTTTTTATAGTTTTTTTTTTTTTTAGAAAGAGTACAGAAGTGAAGTGTAAACGACGGGACCTCCTTCTTGGCACCAATCTTGAAACAAATTTGTACGAAATCTCAAATAACGTCATACGCATAATTTAGGAAAGGTGTTCCTAACTGTTTGGCTAACACTTGAACTTGAGATTTGTCTCTTGGACTTTTAAACAACACTACATAATATGAGTTGAGACTGATGGTGCGATGCGCTTTACTTTGTTGAAATAAATTTGGAGTAATGTAAATAATACTGGCATTACGATGATGCCTTTTTAGTGTAAACCAAAGTTTAATTTTTCTTTGTTTTCTCCTAAAATGTCGAATATGACAAGATGTGTTCGATTAATATCAGACACGATCCCATCGTCTTCTCGAGGAATTCCTTCTACAAACTAAATGGATTCTCCTTGACTTTCTTGGAGTGACATGTAAACCGATTACCACTCTTTGTAACACCACACGATACTTTGTGGAGGATGATCGAACACTTGTGATTTGTGTTCGATCAAGCATTTGACAAAATCGTTTGGCCTGAACCAATTGGTCAGCAGTAAACATGTTAAAGTGATGGCGAAGGCACAGTGCCTCACAACTTTGACGATCTGACTTTTAGTCAATCACTTTGAGAACGGAGGATGCAGGCAGAACAACAATTGTGTTTAGAATTCTGAGACTCCATTAACGATACGAGACATTTTATACACGTGCAGTTTTTTTTTTTTTCATGGTAGTGTAACAACAACAAAAACATATTTACATTTCAAAAACACTCAAAGTTCGTGTTCTTTAAAAAAAAAATGTAATTATTTTTTTGATCATTGACACACAATATCTTTGGCATAGTCAGTCTACAAAACTAAAACACGAAAACATATAAGGCATAAATTACTCCGTACATATATCAGGAACAAATTAAAATCACCAAAGCTATATATAAACAGGTAAGATTACAACATTCTTGATCTATCTGCGTAATATTCAATCTATGAAAACGCTCTGGCGTTCTGGTCTCTGTGGAGTTAATCAGACTGAACCCCTCCGGGGATGTCATCTCATTCTTTTCTATCTTTACAATACTACTATTCTCGTGGGCTCGTAGTGTTTCTTCCTCTGTTTCTGGTTCTTCTCCCACTGTTCCTACAAAGTAGGTCTTTCAGTAGTCGTAAATCTGTTGTTTCAACCAACCAGCTATACACACTTCTTGGTAAGTATGAAGAGTTGATCAATTACGACGAATCTCTTCTACACACGGAGGTATACAACTCGTGCTCATTACTATTCACAAGACTTTTAATACAATGAGTTTTTCGTGCACAGATAAAATTTTGGTGGTCATGTCTTTGCTGCATGTACAGTTCATACATTCTCAACAACGAATCTGCTGGTAAAGGAAATACAAGAAAAGTAGTCAAAAACACACGCACACCACACGTAGTCCAAAATTCAATGAAATAATGTTGTTTTGTGGAAACAGTTCTTTTAACAGTATTTGGTAAACCACTATGTCTTGAACACAATCATTGACTTCCGTCCATGGAATTTGGTGTAACACTGATGACAGAAGTCGTGTCATCGAGTACTTTATATTAGTAATTCACAGGAGTGTCTTTTTTGAGGAAATATTCATTGTTTTTATAAATGGTATCTACTGGTAAAGACTGGAAAAGAAGTATTTCAGTCACTAACTCACAACACACCACGCATCTTTAAGAAGTTTTGTTTTGAGGTGATACTTCTTTTAAAAGATGTTGTAATCATGATAGTCTCCGTTTTCTATAATTCTTTGCAGTATTCCAACCTTGTAGGCAGAAGTCTTGCATCGAAACGCTTCTTAGTTGTGGGTAGTTTGATCAATGTCTGACCATTTGAACACTTTCAAAGTAATCAAGCCTCTTATAGCATTCAGATTCCAATGGTTAAAACGTCTATGTTGTAAAGGATGCAATTGTTTTTTGCGTTTCACTTGAATCTGTACAAAGTCTATGTAAATGCATTCTCGCAGCTCGAAAGGTAAAATACTAATTCTCTCTTCTAAAGTATCCATGAGGATAATAATCATGACCCACGAGGGAAGGTAATGACATCACAGAAACCATCTAGCATGTTTCATGAAAGCTGAATCTTCACGCCACAACTGAAAAGCTGTACTTGGTCTCCTCGTCCAAATTAGATAAATCTAGTTATGGCTAAAGTTTAGGTGGTGAGTAATCCATCGAGGCAAAACCACAGGAAACGTGAATTCTTCTTTGATTTGTAAATCTCGATGAGCTAGTGGTATCCAGAGTGGTTTGCGAGTGCATGGATGATATGCATAGATAGGCTCACGAACGGCATCGCTTTTGCTTGTAAAGCAGAAAGGTCGGGGCTTCACGGCTTTCGAGAGTAGAGCGGCATAGCTGATATCACAAATTACGGCATCACTCAGGTCGCAAGGAACAGCATCGCAATCGAGTTCATTGAACTTGGAGTCCGCAGTGAGTCCATCATTCGTTTGCTGAATCGAATTCATCTTTCTAGGATAATGTTTCTGAGAGACAATCTGATATCATTTTTCCCAGGGTCGACTGACGATTTGGGTGATTTTGCAAACGAATAATTTTGTGAGGATCCAACGTTTTCACGTGAAAGTCTTTATATTATCCTGAATTAAAAGGCCTCTTTTAAGACATCAAAGTTGACCACGTGACAAGAACGATAGCTCAATGTCAGTCCTTTCACTTTACATTTGGTATGAAGTTGTCCATGTTGGTCTCGGTACTGGTAACCGTAATTGTTTGGTCCACCACTAGAAAAACTCAAAAATAGTGTCTTCAGGATGTTTCTTGGTCCAAACTCCTAAACGTTTATCTTCGATGATTGGGTGATTGCTTCCAAAGCAATTGATGTATATACAACTGTCGGTCTCAAAGTAAAGGATTCGATCTCCTAAAGGTTCCAAGACATAATAAACTTTTAAACAGGCATTGGCTGTCACGTACGCTGCAATGATGGCATTTCCAAACTCGTCAAAGGGGGGGGGGAGGGGGGCCTGCGACTTCTTTGTAATTGACCAATATTAAATCATCCTGTATAATGTCCACGTGTTTAATGAGTTTTCCTTTGTCGTCGACGAGTTGAAAGTATCGACTTGGATCTGCCAAGTATTCTGCCTTTGGCAATATCGGAACTTGAGCCAATTTTCCCCACAAAGAATTCAGCATAACTTGTGCAAACAATCGTCTTCCTTCATTCTTCTCCAAGTGTTCCAAAGTGATGCCTTCTAATAATAAGTACTGTTCTTTGAATGCCTCTTTGCTTTCTGGAGTCAGACAGCAAGAAGGATAGCAGTTAGCTTCTTGCTTCAGTTTTAGATAAAACGCCAAATTTCGTCCACTTTTAACAGTTGGTATCCACGATCAAGAACATGAAACCATTCGACACTCACCCACGTTCCTGTCAAGTATCGTTCTTGATCACCCTGGCGACAAGGTTGTTCTTGATTACATGTTTCAGCACACGTATGGCATAAAAGAAACATCCGTTGTCCGTGGCAATAATGAGGTAAAACAGGATGGTACACGTTCCTCGGTGGTAACACGTTGTATTTGATGAAACCTTCGTATTGTTGAATGTGTTCTACGTCGATGTGCCCTGTCAACATTTCATGATGACCGATATTGAATCGAGCATATTGCACACCCAAGGATACAAAGACGTACATAGATGTATTTGATTTGCTCTCCTTGATATTCGTCTACGTTGTAAAACAAGCGTGTCGCATTGGTTCGTCCTCCAAAACAACTGTCGCGTGTATTCCAAGGTTCGATGTCCGCCACGTCGTACTCTTCGACGATGCGTCTAAATTTTCTAGATCTGTTTTTGAAATGCCAATCGTAACGGTGTTCCCACATTTCTGTCACTTGGTATCCTTGACTTTCAAAATGTTGGCGTCGCTGGTATGTTTGGTCGTACAACTCTTCCATGGTGAACTCTAACAAAGGATTTTTCAGGTCACTGTTAGAAATTCGGTGCGTTGTTCTGAATAATATTTCAAAAGAAATTGTCAGTCGTATCCGGAGATGTTGTGATCCATGACTGTAGCATATCGATGACAGTTCCTGTAATGCTGGATTCCTCTTCCCTCCAAGTGTCGTCGGTGGGGTCTAAAATCCATTCGGCAATGTCAGCAAGAGTATGAGAGCCCCAAAAGATTTTTTCTTGTTCTCCTGGAATCACATTACAATTTGAACAGTGACAAAATAAAGGTTCTTGTAGACACTTGTCACAAGCACGATGAGCTACACAAAAATTATTGATGTGAATTCCAGTCTCTTGTGAACATTCAAAGTCAAAACAGATAAAATCCAAACCTTTCTTATTATTCTTGTTCTGGTCGTCATTTAATACTTCCTGGAGTTCATTCTCATATCTTTGAATGTGACACTGATGATTAAAGTCCACAGCTTGGTCACAAAACGACATCTTTCTTTCCTGGACAAACGTGTGGTGTTTTGTTATTAGTTTGAACAAGATGTGCGCAAATGGAGCACCCTCTCAATTATTAGCAAGCACTTTTCTGTTGTTGTTTGAATTGTTTCATGTGATGTTTTTCGTAACAAGTTGCACTGACAAAGGTTCGCTTGCAAGTAGAACGATGAATTCTTCCTTTTCCTTAAGGAATGCAAGGTTTGAAAGCTAAACACTAACGACATCTCTCTCCACAATGAATATGTTGGTCTCTATGGCTAAATCCTTGATCACATATTTTTGCAAAAGTGTTCGCATCTGAGAAATCCTTTGATACGTATAATAGGGTCGAAATGCTCTTGGTGATGATACACATGAATGTATTTTCCATCTGTGAAATCTGGTCTTCGAAACACAAGAGCTCCACGAACGACTTGAGGATATACTTTCAACGTATAACGAGGTGCCAATACATCTTGAAGTTTCTTTAGGAATACTTGGTTGCTGTAAAAGGAGTTCTGCTTCTCTCCGTTGTTGGGGTCTCTCCGATCGTCTTAATCCTCCATCATAATCGTTTTCATTCCACTGTATTATTCTTCTCGGCATACGTTCGACCGACTACGATTGCATGGGCTAAGCACATTTGATCTTGGTCATTGTTAATTTGGACGATACTTATTTTGGTACTGCAAAGTTCATCCACCAATAAAACTTTGCGCCGTCCACTATCTATTGGTGGTGAAACGTGGGTCATGTGAAGAGTGGCTTTTCTATCGGTTATGTCAAAGTCATCGTTTGACTTTTGAAAATGTTGAATTTTGTCAATAATTTTGGAAGGTGTTAATTCTGTCGGCGTACTAAACTGGACCCAAACAGGACACTTCAAACTGTCGTGATTGATGGATAGTCGCAAACCATCGTCATCTTTAGCTTGGCAATGTCGTTTGAATGTCTCTAACAATGATTCCCATAAATTTGTAATGAAACCCGCTGCTGTCTCTGGTGGAAATTGAGACTTAAAATCTTTAAATTTCACTGTGTATGTGTAAGCCGTCGTTAGAAAGTTTCTGGAAGTTACTTTTTGGGTCTCTCGAATGTGAAAATAATCTTCAGGAGCTACCGAACGACTTTCTTTCTTTGGCTGATCTTGATTTTCTTGGTCTTGTAGTGGAGGCGTTGACTCAGGCTAGCTCATATCATCATAAAAATCACTCGCATGAACATACTGCTGATACTTCACTTAGCGTATAAGGTGACACCGAAAGTCGTCGTGGTCTCTTTGCTTCGTCTGGTTTCTCCTCAGCAAGGTGTGATCGTTTAATATAAATTCTCAATTTGATTTGACTAGGGTACACACTCTTTCTCTGTAAAAGAGAGACCCCTCACCCTTAGAGAATATACTCATTCAGTTTTCAATATGTGAAGATGGAAGAGTCACAACAGATCGCACTTCTCGTCAGAGATTTACAGAGAGTCATTCGAAAGTATACTTCCAATAAAACTTCGGACTACTCCACTCGAGATAAAAGTCAAGATACCTGCTATGTCCGTCAAGAGAAAGGACATTGGGTTCCAGAATGTCCACAACGAAAAGGAACCACTAAGACAGGGAAAAAGAGAAAAAAGTAAAGATACCTGTTGTCAATGGCAAAAAAGGGCATTGGTCTTCAGAGTGTCCCAAGAAAAAGAGAATAAGGAGAAAGAGCGTTATTCAGAAGCAGCAGATTAAAAAAAAGAAGAACATACACGCGTAAAGAAATTCATGAAGGCAGGATGAGTAGAAGAAACTAAAGTAGAAGAGGTACCCATGCCAGTAAAGAAATTCATAAGAGAAAGACTGAAAGAAAGAAGAAAATGAACTTTTGTGGTGTGTTCTGAAATTTCATTGTGATTCTTATACAAAGAGAATATACCAGAGAACAAACGTAAGTGACTATTTGTCTTAATTTTTTCTGGATAACATCTTCACACACTCACACACGCACATTTTATAAAAGAGGGATTTAAGTTGTTTTTGATTTGGCAATCACTGAATAGTATCTTTTTTTTAAGAGATATAAATGGCCCTGAAAAAGACCGTTGGCGTGTAAAAAAATGGTCTTGCCAACATCAGCTGTAACTGTCTTAATAATTTTTTACCACCAAGTCCTACTCCTGTTGCAGTAGTAGCTGTAGTAGTAACTCCTACTGCTGCTGCTGGCGTCTCAGTGGTGGTGGTGAACGTCAATGTTGTCATAGAAGGTTTAGAAATCTTGGATTCTGAAGTTCTTTTTCTCTTTGGTTAGGCTAAAGAAGTCTGCTACATTTCTCTCAGATGTTTTAACTCTACCAAAATGTCTTGTTACATACTAACCGTTTTGTTTTCACTCTTTTCCTTCTTTTCGCCGTTCAAAGCTTTCGTCTTCTCTTCTTCTTCTCGCTTTCTTGTTTCCTCTGGTTGTTGTTGTTATTGTCGCTGAAGAAATAATTGTTCTTCTTCTTTCTGACGTTGCAAACACTCATCAACTCTTCCTTCTGTTTCTTTATGAAATCATCATACACTGTTAATTTTGGAGAAGGAGGTGAAGGTGGTCCTATAGCCGGCAAATATTCTTGCGGAGACGATAGAAAATCGCACAAAGTGAAATTGAAGTCAGCCTCTTCTGGAAGAATACTTGCTACAACAGCAGTAGTTGTAGTATTCGTACTATCACTGCGGGTATACGATATATCCGTGGCAAACGAACCTCAATACATTGTCTTCATTTTATCAGCCATAGGTATTTTACTCAAACTCTTCCGCAGGGGTAAATCGTAGGAACGCTGGTCGCATATATATTGAAAGTTGCGTCACGCGTGTCTTATTATTAAAAGGGAGACAACACACCCTAACTGAATAATGCTTCACGCATTCTGATTGGTGGGACATTTCAATCAGTTTCGATCCAGTTCTAGACTGTATATGGAGGCGCATTAGTCATTTGTGTCATCTGTTCTCAAGACAACCTTTAAAGATGTGGGTGTAAACTAGAACCATTGACCATCATTTCAAGCACGCTGTTTAATTTAGACTTCCTGTTATATGCCAAGGCATCGTGGGTCATTAATAGGATTACAGATACAGCTATATGTAAGCGACGAATGTATGTGGAGAGGCAAGGGTGCCTGAAGCGTGTCTTAGTCTACGGACCGGCTATGAGAAGTTTGCGGAGTAAAATAGTGAAGCGGTGTAGTATGTATTAACCCTTTTATTTGGTTAACAAACCTCAACAGACCTTTTTCATGGCCATCCAGATCTCTAGAAAAGAGAGATACTACTCAAAATCATTGAGAATTTGCTTTTGCTTACATGTTTGTGTATGTCCATGTCTATGTTCACAACCAAACTAAAACTTAAAACCCCGTGCTCCTCTTGTGTGTGATATTATAGTATGTTTGTATGGGTATAGTGTGTCTATAAGCACTCCTACCCTTGTTTGTGTGTGATAGTGTGCTTGTAAGTATAGCGTACGTATAAACACTCCTTCCATTTTCGTTGGATAGATAGGTGAGTGTTGGATAATAATCAAAAAGTAGGTCATGGATAGAATAACAAAAAGTGGTGTGTTGAATAGTAATCAAAACGTGTGTGCTGGATAGTATATACAAAAATGGTGTGTTGGATAGTATATAAAAAGTATGTGTTGGATAGTATATCAAAAAGTGGTATATTCGATGGTAATCAAAATGTAGGTGCTGTATAGTATATGAAAACATGGTGTGTTGGATAGTATATCATAAAAAGTATGTGTTGGATAGTATATCAAAAAGTAGTGTGTTGGATAGTAATCAAAACGTAGGCACTGGCTGGTATTGAAAAATGGTGTGTTGGATAGTAATCAAAAAGTAGGTACTGGAGAGTATATCCCCAAGTATGTGTTGGATAGTATCTAAAACTTTTAACATTACATTTCCCGTAGAGACCTAGAAATTATTTAACATGGAAACAGAATATAACGTTACGTTAATTTTCCGTAGACACCCAGAGCGTCCCCCAATGTTAAATCCCCGTAGACATCCAGAGTGGACACAATGTTAATTTCCCCTAGACACACATAGTGCAGCCTAATTTTAATTTCCTGTAGACGCCTAGAAATTGTTCAAGATGGAAACGGTCTATAACGTAATGCTAATTTCCCGTAGACACCCGGAGTTTCCACAATGTTCGATTCCCGTAGACACCCAGACTGACCCACTATGTTAATTTTTCGTAGACACCCAGCGTGACGCCTAATCTAAACCTGCAGAGTATTGTTAATTCCCGTAGACACCCAGGGTGACACATATTACTACTTATATGATATAATTTGTATTTGCTAATCTGCAGATATCATAAATCGTGTCAGCAATCAAAGAAGGGATGACATTTGTATCGTCTCCAAATTCACCCCGTAGAGGACATATATGTCTCCTCGGCAGTAAAATAGCTTTGAAAAAAAGGGAGGGGGGTGAATGTTCAGTGAAGAGGTCGGCAAAAACACACGGAATCCGGGGACAACATTATTTGTCTCCTCGGTCTGCAACGACAGATCTCTCTTCTGATATTTATTTGTCTCGGTGCCTTTTTCAAATAAAGATGGTATTAATTTTCTTTATTGCTTGATACTCCTTAAAAATATATATATTGAAAACTAGAAATTGTCGATTATGATCTGCATAAGCACAATTTAAATATATGATCTGTTCATTTTTTCTTGTAATCATCATCGAATGTTAAGAAATTACTAAAATTAGTCTATGCCAGTTGAATTGTGTGTGTGTGTGTGTGTGTGTGTGTGTGTGTGTGTGTGTGTGTGTGTGTGTGTGTGTGTGTGCATGTAAGAGAAAGAGAGAGAGAGAGAGATGGTGAAAAGTTTTAGAAATTAATGTTTAAGAAGATATAACAAGCAAGGTGGAATATTTAGATTTATTATACATCTAAACTTTTAATCCAATGCCATTCTCAAATTGACACTACTTGACCGTGCAAGAGAAACTGGTATTATGCAGAGCACGTCTTGCGAAACCTGTATTGGACTAAAGCAAAATTGATATTAAAACCTGTATTGGACTAAAGCAAATTCAAGATGGCAGCCAACAAGTTCCGTTTCATTCATGATTTTAAATGAAAATTATTCATGCAGGTCATGCTTGTAATAACTTTAGTAGTAGTAAAGTCGGAGTTTGGCTCTACATGGTTTTTTTTTTTAAACAATATTTTATTCATATTTTTTATATTAAATTTTTATTCTGGTTTTTCAAACATAACATTATATTAGTTTTTACGAATATAATATAAGGGGTTAAAACACAAAATTGTGGGGGTTTGACTCCACCTCAGTTTAGAAAAAAAATACCTTTTATTTTATTTGTGGGTATAGATACTAGACTCCAGGAGCTATAAGTGGATGGGTGGGTATAAATATTAGTCGCAAAAACCTCTTGTGGGTGGGTCTAGGTAGGCCTCTGGCGGTCACGGTAGACTAGTCTGTGGAAGGGGTCGCAGTGGGGGAAGCGGCGAGCGAGCAAACTACCAATTAGAGAGGGGGTCACATAAGAGATAACGAGAGCCATGCTTTATCCTTTGTCATATGAACAGGTGGCTAAGGAAGCAGATATACGAGGTCTGCATGGGTCTGACATTTCTGCTAAACGGGTGGCCAAGATATACAAGACAAGCGTAGATGAGGTAAGCTGATTATGGGGTAAACCATCTCTACTAAGACCGGATAAAAGAGATTTACTCACACCATTAGCCATACCCATTTTACCGATCGGCTGGCCATCATCCAAATGGGGAGCTAGTAAAACTCAAGAGATATTAACTTTAAAGACGACTTGAATATCTCTAGAACAACGTAGCATGCCAATATAGGTTGAGCGTGCAGGAGGTGTTAACAGTTTTGGTATAGAGCCTAACTATTTGTACTCCGCTCAGGGCAACTGTACCGGTGCATCAGAAATATTAACATATACCTGACTCGCTTAGGAATAACAGACTTAACCAAATACTAATGGGTTCTTAGCTCTTACCTTACGCTGTGGGGATACTCAACTCCCGTCTCCTAGATAGACAATTTGATGGAAATTTTCTGTATCGTTTCGGAAGAGCTGATGGAGCATGTACATGGTCTTGAGGGTCTGTACAAAACGGGTCAGCTCATGACAGCCGGTACCTACGCCAGCGGACCCATACCCAGTAGAATCGTGGCAGTACTACAACCCATAAATCATTGAATAGACTGGAGGAGTGCTTGGTTCCGGTAGATATGGTATGCTAGAGGAAGAATAGATGACACAGCTTAGGCTGTACCCTTAGGCCTAACCTTTCGATAAGATCGGAGTGCCTTTTTTCAGCATCGCTGATGGTCACCGCGGCATGGTACACTCTAGCAGCTGTCCGTATGTCATTTTTGAGGGTCGTATAATTTATTATTCATCTCGTCCAAATTAAGAGTAAACTCAACCTCGGACGGGGAGGCATCGCGGAGGGTTTGCGAGACCAAGTCTGCGATGGAGTTGAGCTTACTCTCAGCCAGAACCCGAATTTGATCATGCTTTGAGCTTTGACTCAGAGGCAACGGACAGTAAACTGTCCAGCCAGCGGGAAGAGTTCACATATGAGTGATATGCCTTCCAGCGGTATAGAGAGAGAAGCAGCCAACAGCGTGGCAAGCACACCCAAACCCGCGATCCCGTCTCACATGGCTACAGTGCTTGACGCTGTCACCACACCGTCAACAATGTTAACAGCCCGCCCATAATTTTTGCAGAGGGAGCGTCGCTGCTCGAACTCCGCCTTAAGCTGAGTTTCAATATTGCCGATCTTTTTCAGGCGATAATTATGAGGGCTCTCCTCAGGGGTTACAAATGGAAGAGTGGGATACATCGCGATGTGAGAGCTGGCAGACATGCCAACTATTTTATTAGCTTTCATATCCAGGGGAGTGGATATAGTACCCAGAGAGGCTGAGGTACCGACCCTGTCAAAGCATGCTTTGGTAGCAGCATCTTTTGGACCAGCAGGCTCCCCCGTAACCACGATTCTGTTCTCGTTCTTATTTAGTGGACCCCACATGGTATCGCCAGCTTTAGCTACCCTAGAAAGAACCAGTTCGCGGTCTTTTACATCAACATAGTCTTTGTTTGCCGCGTCTTTAACCTCAGTAGGATCGACGATTTTATTTGTGTTTATATTGAGGGGACCCTGTGGGGACGCCAATAAATCCACACCACCCTGGTTGTTGTTTTAGGAATGGTCAACATATAATTTGCTAGCCGCATCTTGAGGAGCTACGGGTTCCGACACTGATGTCATTTTATTTTGCAGCAATTGCCAAGGAAGGGAGAAGGGCTAACAGTGGACTGATACCGCCTTCCTTTTGCATGGCCTTTGGGGCCGCGAAAGAGAGATTAAACTCGACGCCGCACTTGGAAGGAGAGATTAAAGTCGACGCAGCGCTTGGCCTTGAATGCCACTCAGAAAAGCCTGGCTTGGACGGCTGTCAGCATAATAGGATGACACCCGTTGAGCTCTCTGGCGCCCAACCAGTGCTAAGCTACGATAGACCCTTCAGGGCGTGGCGAGCTTATCCAGATGGTCATCGGTGAGGGACACAAGGTGTCGTTTGTGTGGCGTTTATCTATCTATCTATCTATCCATCTATCTCTCTATCTATCTTTCTATCTATCTATCTATCTATCTATCTATCTATCTATCTATCTATCTATCTATCTATCTATCTATCTATCTATCTATCTATCTATCTATCTATCTATCTATCTATCTATCTATCTATCTATAGACCTTGAGCTTTAATTTGTATGATCTGGCGGGGCATTTACTATGTTCATTCATTCCCCAACCCGCTCGAGCAGAATTGTTTTATCCGATATTATAAGGGCGAAGGCTCGGTAGTTGGTGCTGGGGTTCCGTCCAGTCGGGGGCCTAGAAGAACATGTCTACCACCGACTGCTTGACTAGATCGAGGTGCTCCAAGCTGAAGTAGTAGATCGGGTTTTGTCCGATGAAGTCCTACTGGTTAATCTGAAGACCCGAATCCACTTTTTTTTTGTCGCGGCCCATGAAGTTCAGGATCTGACGGTAAGAGCGGGTTGCGTTATTGGTCGCGTAGTCCAGAAGACACTGGCTGCTGCGATACTGCCTGCGGAACGGTCGTGTTACAGGAGTACGACCTGCAAAAGCTTTCCCCTCATGCTGATGACCTGTTTCAAAAACTGTGTATAATCAGGATCTGCAGCCTTTTTTTGCGCCCGTCAATTTGCGATACACCCTCTTTGGCCAGGAGTCAACAAACCTTGATATTGGTGTGTTTTTATCGCCTTCGCACAACAGAAGTTGTTTCTAGTTGGGTGTAACATCGGCCACGGCCATCAGCGGTCTTTTATTTATAATATACTGTCTACCCTCTTCGGTAGACTTTTGCAGCCTGGTCTGGTGGTCATTAGAGACGCGTACCTAGGTGCGGCTTCCGCGTCTACCAGGGCTGCTAATCGCGCAACGCACTGCAATCTGTTTCTCTAGCGGCGTATTTTTTTGCGGCGCTGTTCAACTTTGTGAATGGGATTTATGCGGCAAATCTAGGAAGTACTGGCGGACTGCTGCGCTGGAGATGGTTGAACACAAGCACGCTCTAATTACATATCCACGCGAGGTCCAGGCCGGCTTGAAACTTTGCCAAGCCGGTGCTGGTGAAGTCCACGGTGGCAAAGCTGTGTGACTCGGTTAAAAAAATCGGCGGAACACGCGTCAGTCGATATAGAGGGCGCACCACGTGGCGTGGACGTTGCGCAGGCCGTGGGCGTCGGTACTGCAAAAGAAGACGATCATATTGGCATTATCGCGGATATATTTGGGGATGTGGGTGTACAGCTGGGCTAAGTACAACACGTCGGGTTTTTTTTTTTTTTTGCCTTCAGCGGCTAAAATGGCTGGTGGGATTTCTTTATCCTTCCAGCATCACGTCGTCCTAAGACGATAATGTTGTTCTTGTCGCGATCAAGGTTGTCCGACCCTGGGGCGTCATCGACGCTGAAAAAGAACGGGTCTTCTGCGGCGTCGACCTCCTCTTTTGTAAGCTGCCCGCTACTGGCTGCGCACAGCAGTGCGATCTTCTCTCCGACAGTTGCACAGCACGTTGTAGTAGCACCCTTGGTCTTCCTTGCCGGGGACGACCACGCTTAGTCGTCCGGCCTGGGGGCAACCTCGCACAGCCGATCCAATTTGATCCACCGCGTCAAGAAGTTCAGTAACAGATGGCGCTTTTGCCCGCTGCCCGACGAGGGCCGATCAGCAAGTGGCGGCAAACGCGAGTAGGGATCAATATGCCATAACTTTTTAAGGGCCTCGTGTAGGCGGAAAAATCAATGACGTCCCAATATTTATTGAACGTCTGTGGCTTGGATCCCTCAAAAAAGGCTCGGATACTGTCCTGCGTTGCCGGTGAAGAGTAACCCGAAAACAGTCGGCGAATCGCCGCGTTGCTGGTCCTGGGCAATAGTTCGCGGCGACCCGTCTTGGGGCCAGCACCCAAGGTGCGACGCGGAGTAAGGTTACATTCGTGAAGGGCCGTCCAGGGAGGAGGAGAAAACGCGCGGCGGCGGACATCTGGGCCTGGCCCTCGAAAAAAACCTCCATGGCTGCCCTAAGATGTAAGTGTCCATGGGACGAAAAAGCACCTGCCGCGCTATATCTACTGTGGACCCGGGACCCGGCTAGGCATCCGGCTACTTGATGCCAACACCCCAAGCCGGCGGCGATGAGGGCCAGTCAACCGCGTGGTACGTAGCGTGCTACCTGCACGACCTGTCTTACTGACGCACAAATGACATGCACAACCCAGCACAAGGCCGACGTGCAAGTCTGAAACCACGATCTAAAAGGTCATCCGGGGACACAGCCATTCGTTGAACGGCTTTTGGCCGCATGCTCGTCTTTGCGGGCGGGGATGAAAGCCAAACTCACGGTCGGAGGCGCGCAACACATCTTAAAGCAGTCCCAATAGATTGATCAATAGAGGTCCCATCTTTGACATCACGTTCTACTACAGCGCCTCAGGGGTGTTACTCGAAGGCGGCGGCGGAAAACTAAAGAGCTGGCATCCGCCGCCAGGGTCCTCGATACACACTGCCAGATAGTGGCTGAGAAAACAGTGCCATGTGTCAAATGTACCTGTCGGGGCCCCGCTCGAAATCGTCAGTCCAAGTTTTGCAGGGTTGCGTCGCGCGGGTATCCAACCCCCAACGAGGTTTCGACCAGGCCGATGTTTTTGTTCCCTGCCGTACGACAAATCTGGTCTGCCGCGTGTACAAGTACGCCGCTGACCTGACCGTGGTGGATATCGCACAGCGCTGCATGGCGGCCGAGGCCTTGAGCAGCAGGAAGCTATCGATGCTGCCGCCGCTCTCGACGCTGATCTACAAGCGGAGCTCACTCACAGTAGCCAAACTTAGCTGCAGGTCGAGTGACCCTGGGCAGGAGTTTATGGCCCAGGATATTGTAGAGCAAATTAACCGAACCCTAATTGGGACGGCCTGTTTTGGCACAGATTACGCCCAACGAGCTGTTGCTTTCTGAGAAAGGGGTGTCGGCGCGTAGCGTGGAGTGGGTTCGGCGACTGCCAGCCGTTATGTCTGACCTGAACGGAGAGGTGACCCGGCTTACTGGCGTAAGGCCAGTCGACGCCATCCGCACCCTGACAGCGACACCTGCGACGCAGCAGGGAAGTTTGCCTTGGCAGCCCCATCAATGGCCCCGGTGTGGAACTTTACGGGGCCTGGTGAGCTGGTGGGTGGAACCCGCCGCGGCCACCGATCTAGTATGGGTCGCTGGATACTTACGCTTATACAAAACCACCCCGATGGGAAATCCCTAAGCCTAGCCCGTCCCAAACCAATCCACCGTGGTAAGCCCCCCGATGGAATGGGTGGTCGGCCCCTCTCGACGTGGATTCGTGCGATTATACCGACCGTTTTTGCTAGAGCAAATAAAAGAGATACTGTCCCTCAGTTTGACAAGGTCGCGGCATTGGCGATTGCACAACCGCGCTTTAATAATTATTGCATCCAGTAGGGTGCGTTAGAATATAATGTGGTTGTTACAGAGAGGCAACATCTGCAGGTTATTGTTAAATAAAACCGATTAAGCCAAAGACCGAGCTTTTGCAGAACAATTAAAAGATAATACAAGATCTTATGGTGGCACTGTCTCATTAGATGCGGTTGCAGAACGATTTGTAATTATAGCGTCAGGCGGGTCAAAATACTATGGTATGTAACAAGAGCCACCAACGAAGTCTTCAAGGTCATCTATAACTAAGGAAATAACTGAGCAGATAGTGTACATTTCAGCCTTGTATAGGATTCGGGAGTTCGGCTGAGTAAGTGTCTTGAATGTACGGAACGACCACACCTACTTAGTTTTGAGCAGAATCTGGTTGGCCTCCCACCCGAAGGGAGAGCAAGGAGAAGAACCTTCCTACAACGATTGTGTAGTGCCTGCTAGCCGGCTCGTCACAGCAAATTATCCTCATCCGCTTATGTCTCGACATGGAGTTCCTAAACTCGTCAAACTCTTTGTCAGACCTCCATCCACCTGTGTTTTTGGAAGTTTCCATAGGCACCGGTCGTAATCCCATCTGGAGCGATCCATTTTTTTTTTCGTGTTCAGTGGAGAGAGACTTGTTTTTGTCAAGGCCTATAACACCACCATTCTGATGTTTTGGGTGCTACGTACCTAAGGCTGGTAGTAGAGCTGGAAAGGTTTCTGTAGTGTATAACATATCGTACCTTCTTCATGAGGCTCGGGGTATTTTGCTTGGTGCATCCGGTGTATTGCCCTTTCCAGCATATCAATCAGGTATAGGTGATAAGATTGGATATCCACTCCTTAAGTATGATCATAGACACGGGAAACCAGAGGAAAAGTCGCTTTTGAGTATTATACAGCTCTTCGGAACATTTCCAAGTCCACCTCTAAGTATGTATCCTTTGGAGGTATCTCGGGCTATGCTTGTTAAGTCAAACATCTTATCGGTGTTGACTCAGAAGAATCCGCCATTGTATAGACTCTGTATCATCGCCCAGTCATATATGATATTGGATTGGTCCTAACCGATCCAGGTTGTGGGCTTGGTGGGGTACATAGTCCAGGTACATGGGGTTATTTTGCTTTGGCATAACTCATGTTGACCATTAGAAGTACCGTCCTCTAGTCCTTCTCTCAACGAAGAGGCTCAATGTCACTTTCGGACAATAACTCAAGCTCCGCTACATGTGGTATAGAGTAGAGCTCCCCGGCTCATCCCTAGAGTGCTAAAGTAATGGGGAGGTCAATGCCATATATCAGCAATCGCATGTAGCGCAAAAAGCTTCGAAGACAACAGCCAGAAGAAGGACGTTTAGTCTTAAGGTCATGTGTCCTGGTAAATCCCCGAAGCGTCTTGCAGCCAAATGGTTGTCGATACTTTTTGAGCGTGCTGATAGTCGTACGATGATATACCCCGTAAGTTTAATGGTTATGTACAACGATTCGAAATGAGGAAAGCTGCGTCTTCGTCAAAACCTAACCCCACCCATCTATAAAATCGTAATACGGATATACAAACCCGTGGCGGTCAGAATGGGTAGATCGTGTGCGGTATATCGACAGGTGATAGCGGAAAGCCATCCTGGGGGACGTCATCAGCCAGTTTAGCCAGGCTGCATGGGTAAGAACCGGTAGGTGTCTATAATCCTGGAGTTGTTCAAGGGAAAAGGATCATATCGTATTTTCCATATTGTTGGTAATTAGGCTTTGAAGACCTTACTGCCGACGAAGAGGCACAATCAATCCCAGTGGAGCCCATTTATTCAGGTATTCGTCAAAGTTCCTAAAGTTTATGAAAGATGACGGGAACTTTTGCTTTCTCAGGACTTAGTCGTAGCTGGACTTGTAGCTGATATGGGC